>CP139501.1:126644263-127235071 GCA_021014915.2 Artemisia tridentata subsp. tridentata
ATGGTTTGGAACCCCAAAAGAAACTAACACCTTTATTTTGTGTGCAGGAACATCCTTCAAATGGTAAAGAAGATAGAGGATATTCAGACAGTGGATGTTCAAGGCACATGACAGGCAACATGTCATATCTTTCAGACTTTATCGCTCTGGATGGAGGACCAGTTGTCTTTGGTGGTGGTATTGGAGGAAGGATTACTGGTAAAGGGTAATTAAATCTGGTAATCTTGATTTTGAAAATGTGTATTATGTACCAGAACTTAAGTACAATCTTTTCAGTGTATCACAAATTTGTGATAAACAGAACAAAGTTTTATTTACTGATACTGATTGTCTTATTCTTTCTCCTGATTTCAAGCTACTTGATGAAAGTCAAGTATTGCTTAAAATCCCTAGAAGGGATAATACATACAGTGTTGAGATGAATAAACTAGTTCCTAAGGTTGGACTTACTTGTCTTGTTGCAAAAGCCACATTGGAAGAATCAATGTTGTGGCACAGAAGGCTTGGTCATGTTAATTTTAAAACCATTAACAATATTGCTAAAAATGGGTTGGTAAGAGGTTTACCAAATAAAACTTTTCTCAATGACCAAACCTGTGTTTCTTGTCTTAAAGGTAAGCAACATAGAGCCTCATGTAAGCCAAAAACCTAGAACTCTATTTCTCAAGCTTTATATATGTTGCATATGGACTTGTTTGGTCCTACTTCTGTGAATAGCTTGAATTTTAAGAGATATTGTTTTGTTATCACTGATGATTATAGTAGGTTTTCTTGGGTATTCTTTATGAAAACTAAGGATGAAACTAGTGAAATCCTTATGACCTTCATTGTTGAAGTAAAAAACCTAGTTGATAAGAAAGTTAAAATAATCAGATGTGACAATGGGACTGAATTCAAGAATAGGGTGATGGATGATTTTTGCCGAGAAAAAGGTATTAAGAGGGAGTTTAGTGTAGCTAGAACCCCACAGCAAAATGGTGTAGCTGAGAGAAAGAATAGGACTCTTATAGAGGCTGCTAGGACAATGTTAGCTGACTCTAAGCTACCAGTTTCATTTTGGGCTGAAGCAGTTAGCACTTCTTGTTATGTATTGAATAGGGTTTTAGTTGTGCAACCTCACAATAAGACTGCTTATGAGCTTCTTAGAGGTAGAACCCCTGCTTTAAGCTTCATGAGACCTTTTGGTTGTCATGTTACTATCCTTAATACCAAAGACCAACTAGGAAAGTTTGATGGGAAATCTGAGGAAGGTTTCTTTGTTGGTTATTCTCTGCACAGTAAGGCTTTTAGGGTATACAATACAAGCACCAAGCATGTAGAAGAAAATCTGCACATAGAATTTTTGGAGAATAAACCAAATGTTGCAGGTGTAGGTCCAGATTGGATCTTTGATATTGACAGTCTTTCAGATTCCATGAATTATGTTCCTATTACAGGTACAAATACTAACCATGATGCAGGTTCAGGGAGAAAGATGATGATTGCATTTTCATACCAGTGATGGAAGAAAGTCCAGTGAATGAGTCTTCTACAAAGAAAGATGATATTCCTTCATCAAGTGGTGAAGACAAAGAGAATGATGTTGCTGAAACCAGTGGTCAGATTGGTAAAGAAGCTGAAAATCCAACGAGCAGTACAAATGGAGTTAGTACTGCTCAGCCACAAGTTCCAACTGCTGAGCAAAATAGTGATACTGCTGGACCAAGTCAACCTCATCTTGATTCACCAGTTGATACTGCTTCTCAAGTTGATGAGTTTTATTTCTTTGGAGATGGTCTGCAAAACATGCCTACCAGCTATGCAGCTCCTTCTACTCCCCATACTATTGTACATAGGAATCATCCACTTACCAATATCATAGGAGATGTACAATCTGGAGTCAAGACCAGAAGGCAAATTCAAGACCCAGATCATCATGGATTTCTCAGTGTGGTATATGAGGAGAAACATCATGATGATGAGCATGAGTGTATGTTTGTATGTTTTCTATCTCAGATTGAACCCAAGAATGTGTTAAAAGCTTTAGAAGAATCAAGTTGGGTTGAAGCTATGCAAGAAGAGCTACTTCAATTCAAAATTCAGAATGTATGGGTTCTGGTTGATCTACCTAAGGGAATGAGAGTGATTGGTACAAAGTGGGTATTCAAGAACAAGAAGGATGAGAGGGGCATTGTGATAAAGAACAAAGCAAGATTGGTTGCTCAAGGCTATACTCAAGAAGAGGGTATATATTATGAGGAAGTTTTTGCTCCAGTTGCCAGGATTGAAGCAATAAGATTATTTCTTGCTTATGCTTCATTTATGGGGTTTATGGTCTATCAAATGGATGTGAAAAGTGCCTTTCTGTATGGTACTATTGATGAGGAGGTCTATGTTTCACAACCTCCAGGTTTTATAGACCCAGAGCATCCTGACAAGGTTTATAAGGTGGTAAAAGCTCTATATGGATTGCATCAGGCTCCAAGAGCTTGGTATGAAACTCTTGCTAAATATCTTCTGAAGAATGGGTTTCATAGAGGGAAAATTGATCAAACTCTCTTTATTAAAAAGAACAAGGGTGATATTCTACTGGTACAAGTCTATGTAGATGACATCATTTTTTGTTCTACAAAGAAACAGATGTGTAAGGAGTTTGAAAAGCTGATGAAAGACCAATTTCAGATGAGTTCTATGGGAGAGCTTACCTTCTTTCTAGGTCTTCAAGTACAACGAAAGCCAGATGGTATATTTATCTCTTAGGATAAATATGTTGGTGAAATATTGAGGAAATTCCAATTCACAGATGCCAAGGTTGCTAGTACACCAGTTGATAAGGAGACACATTTGCTATTAAAGGATCACAGTGGTGAAGATGTGGATGTGCACATGTATAGATCTATGATTGGGTCTCTGATGTACCTTACATCATCTAGGCCTGACATTATGTTTTCTGTTTGTGCCTGTGCAAGATTCCAAGTAAATCCTAAGGTGTCTCATCTCACAGCAGTAAAGAGAATCTTCAGATACCTTAAAGGTCAACCTAACTTGGGGCTATGGTATCCTAAAGAGTCTGCATTTGATCTTGTTGCATTCTCTGATTCTGATTATGCTGGTGCTAGCATGGATAGAAAGTCTACAACAGGTGGATGTCAGTTCTTGGGTTGTAGATTAATTTCTTGGCAGTGTAAGAAGCAGACTATGGTGGCCACATCTACTACTGAAGCAGAATACGTGGCAGCAACAAGTTGTTGTGCTCAAGTTCTTTGGATTCAAAACTAGATGCTTGATTATGGGTACAATTTCTTAAACACAATTATACATATAGACAATAGTAGTACAATGTGTATCATTAAGAATCCTGTTCAACATTCAAAAACTAAACATATTGAAATTAGACATCATTTTATAAGAGACTGTGCTGAAAAGAAGTTAATAAAAGTTGTTAAAATACATACTGATGACAACTTTGCTGATCTCTTAACAAAAGGTTTTGATGTAAGCAGATTTCAGTACTTGGTAACAGGTATTGGAATGCTTAATCCTTCAAAAGATTAATGTCAAAATGGTTTTGGTTTTTGTATTGCTAGTTGTGCTATTTGTATAGTTAGGACTGCTTGGTAATTTTTAGTACTGTTTGTGAATTTGTTAGTCAATTATGATAACTGTTAAAAGAAAATATTGTGTATTGTGTTTTCTTTGGTTTTGGACTAACATTTCAGGTTAAGAAAAGCTTTTTGCTTTGGATTGTGCTTTGGAAAATATGGTGGTTTGGATTGTCAAATGTGAATGCTTGTCACACAACAAATGGTAATTGATTCACCATGTCTAACCAATATAAGAATCAACTAGTCCAGATCAAACGGTTTCTGGTAAAGACTACTCAAATCCGTTTATGGTTGACAGTTTACCAAAAACTGGTTGGTTATCAACTCACCAAATCTAAGTGTGAAGAGTTGGCTAGTCCATAGCAAACGGCTATTGGTAAAGACATGTCAAATCCGTTCATAGCTGATAGTTTGCTAAAATCTATAAGTGGACAAAAATGTTTCAAGTCCACATTAAACTTACAACTTGATTTTATCTCTGAAAACTTTTTGCTAACAGTTTGTACTGCTGGGGTTGACAGTTTGTACTGCTGGCTTCACCAGTTCGTACTGATTGTTCAAACTTAGTTCCTACTGAGTTTATGCTCTGTGATACACCTCTCTCAGAAGGTAACACATCTGGAAGTGTTGAGAGCAGTTTGGAACTAAACAACTGAATTGATGGTAACTTGTACAAATTGTCATATTGGATGCTGAGCTTGGATTACATATGTTCTAGTTCATCTGATGGTGAATATTCTTCAAAACAGGGGAGGAATAAAGTTTGTTCTAGTTGCTGTTAAAGATGATTATGAAATTCAGGGGACGAATTAAGAAGTCAGAGATGGATTATAAACAGGTGCATAACATTTATTCATTACAGAGGTGGATTCATTACATAAGCCAAACCAACAAAACCAACCAACTCCCAACACACAAACCTAAACCAATCTAACACATAACCACTACTCAAGCTTCCTTTTGCCTTTGTCCTTGAAGTCTGGCATGGATTTGTGAACTCCTTTGCCATCGATTGAGTTCTACACTTTCCAACAAGGAAGTCCCAAAAATTGTTTGTCAGGTCTTGGAAGTGGTTGATGTTTTTCAGGTACTTGATGTTTTTCGGGCACTTGAACCTTACTCATTTTTGCCACAGCTTTCTCTATCTCTCTTGTCAATACAACTGATAGTGGAAGTGCTTGTTGATCATCATCATCAGAGGATATTGAAAGGTCATCGTCAGAAGATACTTCTTGAGCTTTTGGAGATGGGTTTCTGATAGTCAGATTAGTGTAGTTAGGTGGAAAGTAAGATCTCTATCCATCACTTTCTGAATCTGAAGAAGAATCTGATGAAATCTCAACAATATTTGGATTGGAAGAACTCATTATGTTTGATAGTTGTGATTTGAAGGTTGATGTGTGTAATGGTGATAGTATTGAGAATTTAAGGCTTTTTATAGAACCAATGGAGTTATTAAAGTAATTAAATGTTGGGTTGGTATAAGGAAGTAAATTCTTTGGGTTGGTACTTAGAATTAATTCCTTATAAGAATAAATTTAATTTTGGCAATTTTTGAAGAGTTGACCAAAAGAGTACGATATGTGAAGAAAATTCCCAAGTGTTTCGAGATTAAAGATAAGTGTTTGAAAGAATCTACCCCATCAACATAAGCAGAAGTTTAATTCAAGAAACTTGTTGATTTGCATAGAAATCATAAGTTTAGGGGAGGATTGTTGGGAATTAAATTAAGCAGTTAGTACGGTTGAAGAGAAGAATACAAGAACAGTTAGTACTGCTGATGAAGAGAAGAATACAAGAACAGTTAGTACTGCTGATGAAGAAAAGTTAGGACTACTTACAAGATCAAGGTGAAACCGTGTGAAGATAAATATGAAATGGATATGATGTATATCTTATTTGTATAGAATGATACGAATATAGTTTACTTGTAAAGGACTCTTTGTGCTATAAAAAGAGATCCTCAGTTAGGGTTTTCATATACCTAAATACATATCCATATCTCCTATACGTACAAGCATTGTTAAGAGCTTCACGTTTAATCGTTCAATATATTGAAAGCAAAGTGTTTGGTTTAAACAATTGTCTTGTTGTTCTTATTGTTACATTCGTACAATCACACAATCACCAAACACATATTCTTCTAAGTACTTGGTAGTAAATTCCGCGTGCTATCAAGTATATACTCAAAGTATCCCCAACACAACGTGTGTGTTTAGATCCGGTCAACTTCTTTCCGTTACGCTCTTTATTGTATAATCCATCTTTGAAAATTTCCTACAAACTATTCTGCTATCGTCTTATATACAGTTGTGCTCTTTTATAAACTATTTTGATTACTATCTTACAAACGGAATGGCCAATACTGTTTTAAACCCAATACTATCTTGACTAAACCGAACATGTCATCATCAATCCTCAATTAAATGTAGCCTGGTCACCTATGTTTAATTCAGGAAGGATCATGCTATGATGGGAATAGTCACCTCAAGAATTTTGTACTTCAAGGCGAACAATTCACATCTCAACTGTCAAAGTTCAATAGTTTCTCGAAAAGGTCTCGAATTCATGTAAGAACGTGAAAACGAAAATCAAGTGTAAATACCCACACTTTTTCTCCACTCTATCGGGTAACTCTAAGTGAAAACCGAGGACGGTTTTCCTTCTAAGGCGGGGAGGATGTGACAAACGGTAATGTTCCCTCTAATATTTTAATAATAAATGTTAATTTATTATTACCTAACTGTTAGATTAAGTATTCATAAGCTTACATAACTATTTCGGGAAGCAAATCCGCACACTGTAGCATACATTAACTCGCAAGACTATCAAAAAAAGTAAATTTTCCACTTCCTGACATCTACAGACTCCAACGTAAAAAAAAAAGAGAGGTTATCTCGTTTTTCTGAAAAAAAAAACGATACCACACGCGTACCGACACCACATTAGTAATGGTTTAATTTCATAATTTATTTTCAGAGTCAATAAATTTTAATTTTATTCCAGTTTTATAAAAACGTCTCCAGAATTATACTTTTCGCATTTATACCAAACCGGAAAAATATGATTACACCTCAACTAACTTTTTATTTTCCAAGATTCAACAAGCGCATTATGTACTCCTCATACAAGCCTTAACCTCACTACCACAAATTCTTCTACAAGGACAAGAGCACTACTACTCATCCTCATTCGATTGCTACAAAAAAAAAAAAAAATAAAAAAAAAAAATAAAAAAAAAAAAAAAAAAAAAAAAAAAAATCCTTCCTTCTTTTCTGTTTTCAGTCATTGCCACCCATTATCTTCATGGTCCAAACACATGTGTTCTTTTCTTAGTCAAACTCACAAGTTGACATAAAATGTTACAATAGGATAATGATGTTACTCTAAATGTGCTAAACACAAGATATAATCACATGGGTTCTTATCTTCACTAGTTAGTATTTTGAATCAAGTCTTGGTTGGTGTTGGGTTTTGCTTGGAATTACATTTGTATTTTGGCGTTCTTGACTGCTCTTGGGTCCTAACTAGTCGACACAAACTTTTCAAAAACCATGTAAGGATTTTAATCTTTGAACTCTTTTGATTCTTGGTTGTTTAGGTTGCCAAACTTGTTTATAGTTACTTATGTTAATATGTTCAAGAATTAAAAGATACAATTGTTTCCTGGTTTTCATATGAATCGAACCATACATATTATTAGTGTAACAATTGTGTTTTGAGCTTGTGTGGTATAAATTGGGTTTGTAAAACACTAATAATCACATATAAAATAAGCTAGTGCTTATTCCCTAATATTTTCGACACATATTAAATTTTAGGAGCTTAATTGGACAACTTTTGTTAAAAATAAACTTAAGAAAGTGTAGATCTAAAGTTAACTTGAGTATTGGCTTATTTTTGGAAAAGTGCTTATTGGCTTAACATAGATCATTTCGACTTATTTTTGCTTATTCGGCTAACTTTACAAAACAAGAGCTTATTTTAAGAGCTTAAGCACTAGAATAACATGCATAGAAGATGGCAAACAAGTTTTGAAAATGAAATGCAAACCATAAAAACACTCATGCACACACTGCCTTATTCATGCAATATATATCACAGAACTCGAAACCTATATAAGTAAAATTGTTGGGAAGTATAACACAAAAAGTGGAGCTAGCCCACCAGTTGAGGCGTTGGGATTATGAGCAAGGGGTCTGGGGTTCGATTCCTGCTCCTGACATTTTTGCTATTTAGTTATTTTTGGACTATTTCACTTTTGGCACTTGAGCTATTTAAAAATTAACAAACATCTTTTATAATAAAATTTATACTAAGCCCCTTTATTTAGTTATACTATTTTGTAAATTACATTTTGACGAAGAATACTTTGCGACACTAAATTTATAATGGAAAACTAATAATTACGGACGGGTCATGCCCGATTTTTGTTAAAATCCTATACTTAGTTTATTTTTATAAACTCGACTAGATTACAAAGGTTATAAGAATTATTAACAACAATTATAATATAAACTTTATCTAATTTAGCATTCGCTATATATATATATATATATATATATATATATTATATATATATATATATATATATATATATATATATATATATATATATATATATATATATATATATACTAGTTGTCGAAGCCCGCTCGATGGGCGGGCATGCTTTTGTAATTTTAACGCTTTTTAATATTATTGTTAATTACTGAGACACATAAAATACGAATATTGGATTATTTAGCGATTAGGACTTGTCTATGTTGTTTATTTTCAGGTTTGTTGTATTTTACATTGTCAGTATTAGTGTATTTGTAGTTTTTTTTTGTTTTTTTGTTGTGGTTTACATTGTCAGTATTAGTGTATTTGTAGTTCTTTTTATTTGTCAAACTGATTTGGTAGTTACTACTGGCTCAACTTTTTATACATTCATTATTATTATCTTCTTAAAATTTATGTATTTTTTTATGAGAATACATTTTTGTATCCTAATAACAGGTTTGATGTATACATTTTTAATGTTTATGTTATTTTTTTTGTTAAAAAATATCTATTTTATAATCAATATTGAATGAATACATTTGCATGCAGGTTAATGATTACTTGTGAGTAGACTTAAGCCTACAATGGTTACTATCTTTATTTGATTCTTTAGCTTCAGTTTATTTATTAAAAGTTTAGTTGTTCTTGCCATCTAGAGATAAGATAGAGAGAAACTCAAAAGTTATCAGGCATCAACTATTCTCATCTGCATTGTGTGAAAAAGGTAAGAGATTTTAAATCTCGTTGCATTATCTAATCGTGTTTTCACTCTTAAACGTATATAGTAGTTACTTTTATTGATTCTATTAATTATATATGATTAGGGTTTTATAGTATGTGTTGATTTCGGCAGTTTATTATTACAATATTTTTGTTGTTGTTGATTATAATCCTCTAATTTAAGTTATATATAGGTGATGTATGTGTTTGTTGGTATAAACCCTAAATTGTTTTCTATGTTGTTAAGAGTATTGTTTAACTGCCGTTTATAGATTTTTTAGTTGTGGATCTGCAATAAGTATTGAAGTTGTATTTTTTTGATTAATATAGGTTGTAAATATTATTGATTTTGGTAGGATGTATAGAAAACCATGTGTTGATACTTGTTTTAGTGTATAATGATTTAACCCTGTTACTATGACATGTTGCGAAAGTGATGTTTGTTAGATGTAGATGTTTTGTTTGTCTGTTATTGCATACATGTTGTACTGGTGTTCGTTATTATAATAGTCTTTGAGTGTGTATTTGAAGGACTGATTCCTGTTTTCATGTTTGCTACATGTTAGGTGTTTTTGGATTGTGATATGGTTCATGTTCCACGTGATATTTGTTTTGCTGTATAATGATTTAATCGTGTTAATATGATATGTTGTGAAATAGATGTTTGTTATAGCATACATGTTTTCATGTTTGATAGATGTTAGATGTATTTGGATTGTGGTATGTTCTGTAATGATGTGCTTGTTTAACTTGTTTTGATTAGTTGCAGAATAATGACAACACAATTCATCAAGGATTATAATCATGTAGAAGATATGGGAACTTTGGTAAGTGTCTATGTGATTATATTCCAATAATAATCTTATTATACACGTTTTTTGAGTTTGTTTGCTTATGTATTTGTTTGTTTGTTGTATGTAGGTACTCCCTGATTACTATCATATTAACTACTATAACAATAAGGACTATGTGTACCTGATTAATAATAATAGGGTTAATAGGAAACTTTTTATTTGTCGGGAAAGAGGGAGGGAAGAATGGAGTTTATCTGGTCCAAGCTGGAATAACTTCATAGAGCAAACCGGGTATTTGAATATTAGGACTTTGCATTTCATAAAGGAGGCTGCAGACACCTTTTTTGTTACAGCGTACGATGCATATGGATGGGAGAGCGGTGGTTATGGGAGAATTCATACACGGAACAGGCTGGTTAGGTGCATTGCTGAAGTTGTGATTAATCGAAGTTTATCACCAGTAAAGTTATGTTATACTTGTATATATGTAAATTTTTTTGAATTCATAAAGTTTGTTTTAATACTTTTGAAATTTGTTTTTATTAGTGGTTTCCTGTGGAGTTCCTTCAAGATGTTAAATGCAATGATTTTGTGATTGAATTGTCTGATTCTGAAATATATGCGGTTGCAAACCGGGCTGTTATTCCTGGGACTTTGGATAGCGTTGGTTTTTAGTTTAATGTTCACTGAAAAACGGTTGTTCATCATGCAAATCTAATGGTTGGTGAGCGAGTTGTGTTGACCAAAAAGACTGATATGCGATTGGCATTGATGAGGTTTGATAACGATGGTTTTCAGCTCATACATGAACAGCATTACCCCACACGGCTTGCGTTTGTTCAAGGACATGATGCAAATGAGGCAGGTAGTATTATGTTTTATTGTAATATTTATTCAATTTTACGTGTTAATTTGAGGTGAATAAGTTGTATGAGTTTGCGGCTGGGTAACGTTTACTTTGTGTCTAATATTCTTTAGATGAAAGGTTAGTACACGGTTGTAACTGGTTCCAACATGGAGTCCACTTGTCTGAAAATGATTCATTTATCCTATTTAATTTGAAAATAATATTTAAATAAGTGAATCAACAATTTTAATTATGTTCTACAAATCAATTATATTTATAATAGGAATTTGAAAATAATATTTAAATAAGTGAATCAACAATTTTAATTATGTTCTACAAATCAATTATATTTATAATAGGAAAATATTTATTTTTATTTTTGTTGTTATATTTTTGGTTGTTTTTAAAAGGAAGGCGGCCTACACTGATGATTATCATTTGCATGGTCCGCCTGATGGGCGGGGTTGACTTATGATTATCGTTGAAAAAAGTAAGTTAGAAAAAAAAGATATTAACATACTAAATTATATACTGAATTGATTAAGAACGAAAAGAAATATATGTTTATCGAATATGATCGAAAATATAAAGCTTGACAACCTTCGTGTTTACAAACTTATTTACATGAATATTGCGTTTGCTAAATCATAGATGGGCCAGGTCGCCTATTTGACACCTTCATTCCAGAACATTGACAACAGGCACATTTCATTAAAGCACTTTGACCAGTTACACTGGAGGGGCATGACTTGTGATTATTCTTTGAATGTACTACTTTACGAATAAAATATACGTTTATCAAATATGATAGAAAATACAAAGGTTGAAAACCTTCGTGTTTACAAACTTATTTATATGAATGTTGCATTTGCTAAAGCATTGATGTGTTGTTTCTAAAAGGAAGGCGACCTACACTTATGATTATCGTTTGCATGGTCCGGTTGATGGGCGGGGTAGACTTATGATTATCGTTAATTATATGTGTTTAGTTAGATATATGAATATTTGTTATGGTGGTAAATAATGTGTAAGGAAGTTACTGTGGATCGTGTGATTATAGGTATTGTGATAATTGTTTGAGTGTATTATTTTTGAATAGTTTGATGTATGTCTATGAAGGTTGTATTTGTTGGTAAATAATTTGTAAGGAAATTAATGTGGATGATTTATTATTGGGTATGTTAATATGAGATTAATTTTTTTCTAAGAGATTTTTATTTGATTGTGTAAGATTTTTAGAGATAGTCAATGTGTTTTTAAGAAATAAAGCCAAGATATTGGTTGCGCAAATAACACAGACTTAGCCAAGGTGTTTCGACAAATTGCCTATGTTTAGGCCGATGCTAATGACAACCACAATTTGCTAAAAGTGACCACAATGTCGACCGTAACTTTATTTTTTAAATTAAAATTTCATTCATAATTAGAAAACATTACAATAACAATTCAATTAAAAAAAATTACGATAAAAACTAAAACAAACTTAAACTAATAGTCTAAATTGTGGCAGTTTTAACGAAAAGGAATCCGGCCCAGAAACAGGTGCAACGTATTGGCATCTGGTAATGTCCGAAGTTCTGAGTAGCAACACTTTGACCACATCATCTCTGTAAATTCCTCTATGACATCTTGAATGATCATTTAATACAGCCCTTTGCGCGAGTGAACGCAAAGGAGGACAGGTACGTTCAACTGCATCTTGCTTTTTTCTGATCAGTAAAGCCTGAGTGTTCACATTTTCGTTTTGACACTGCAGACTGAAATGATCAGATACCTCAATATGTTCAATTGTCGCTTCAACGTTCGATTCTTGAGGACACACCTATTAACCTTATCAAAATTTACAATATTTTAAATAAAATTTCAATTTCCAAACTACAAAACCTACACGCACAATAATTACCTGAAAGCCAAGCTGCATCTCATTAAATTCTGCTTTTAGATAATGGACGTATGAAGTCCCGTCTGTCTTACAGCCTTTAGTATCATAAGAAGGCTTGTGGTCTTTATCCACAAACGAAAACAGGTTTACAATCTGCATGACCCGTGCCTTGAGACTGGTTTCAATATGTTTCTGCTCTACATCATAGGGACAAAAAATTCACAAACATATATATAATTCCTTAAAGAGATTACAACCCCTTATTGTTCACTTGTTTACTTTACAGTTCCATCTTATTTTAAGGGATAGATACATGAACACATCTTTTAGATATCATATAATGACAAAGCACTTACCAGAAGGGATCTGAAGGGATCCAGAGGCAAGATTGGATGCAATAGTTATCGCACTAAAAACAGAACAATTCCACATACCACTGTTCCCCAATTCTGATTGTGAGCTTCTCAATTCATCAAAACATTCAAAGAATTGATCGACACTGCCAAAAATGACGGGCAAAGCATACATTAGCAAAATCAGTAGTTTAATATTCAATCATGTAAGTATGTCTGTTTACAAACCTGGCACCAAAGTCTGACTCTCTGATTTTTAGTTCCTGATTAGTGCCAACAGGTGAAGTCATCTAGTCTGATATCAGATGTGAACCCTGCAACAAAGCATCCAAAACTGTAGCTTGTTCTGCTGTAAATGTTTCAGGTTCAAATGAGCCTAATGTTGACGAATAACCATGGGACGATGACACACTGTGGTATATAAATTCAGCTGCTATACTGTTCATCAAACTCTTGTGCTCTTTGTCCAGTTCCTCAAAAACATTTACGAAATACATAAAGCTTTTTATGGAACTCGGCTACAATCTTATTTCTAAAGGATCAACGCACACATCAGCATTCTAAAGAACCATTCTTCAAAGGTATACTTAGTTTAATCGTTACTGAAAATCCACCTTTATCTCCTATGATCACCGGGGTTGTAGCATTTTCGTCACTGTTACCATCTAACCGAAGAAATTCGAGTACTCCTCCATCAAATTTCACAAAATTTGTAAGTCGACTTAGCCCAAGAAAATTATCAACCGATGTCCTTCCACAATCAAAGTCAACATCTTTAGAAATTCTGGTCCCACATTTCACTTCATTAAATCGCAAAACCAACATCCTGGAATCCCCTGTTCCATCTGGTTCTAGTGAGGACGGATCGAGAGCAACAATTAGTTTTTTAATTTTGAGATGAAAGCTAGTAAGCAACCATTTAAGCATCATGAATATCCACAAAAGCACTCGTCAAACCACTGTCAAACATGTGACGTTCAGGTGTCTTTGTTTCATGACTGGTATATTTATCACCATCTTGACCTGAATTCTATCAAGCCCGTCAATAACTTGTTCTGTCATAAAAAACTACTCCATTTCGTTAGTGCTTGTTTTTCCATTTCTTTCAAAAAATATTTGCAGTTTGACACCAAAAAGGGACCCACCTTCGTCTATTTTGAACTCGAATGGCACCTTATTGTCTCCTTTATTCACAAACACTGTTCCATCTTGAAGTTTCCCAATCAGTTTCACAATAACCAAAAAACATAAGCGTACCGTGTTAAATAGATTCAGACAGTATAGTTTAAAACAAACTGGACAGGGTCTGATTAGACCTGGTATGACCAAATTATGCAGATTATTGGAGCATGCTTTTTTTTCCCATATGAAGACCGGGCTTCTTAGGCCTTGGCCTTGTGCATCTCTAACTTAGACTCATTTACTAAAAAATAGGTTGCTTTGAGTTGTGTTTTATCTCAAACGGGTCAAATAAGAAAATTAGCTATAAAAGAGAATGAGTCAAACGGATTGAAAGACACCCAAAGTCTAGTTTCAACATGTACTAACAGATGGCATGTTTCAACTTGACCCATTTTGACTTTCGACCCTTAAACCAACCCGTCCCACTTGTCCATCTTGCCAACTCTACAAAATACCAATAAAAAACACAACGAAGAAGAAAACCTTGAACAACTGCACCATCGTTCGGGCGATCATATCCTTCTCCCTCATTCAAGATCTTCTTCGAAACCTTATTGTCAGTTGTAACTTCAGAAACAATCTTCCATGAAACCAACTCGAGTGTTATCTGGAGGGTAGTGTTTGGTGGCACCACACCGTCATTACCACTTACTGGTTCCCAACCATTCTCCCCAAATGCATCTGCAGAGATGTCAAAATATGACATCAAGATTCAATCTTCATACGTGAACAAATTGACATTTTATGTGTTGATCAAAGTTCAAAATAACTAATACTGTGGCTTCACGGTAAGAAGACTGTTTTCTCCCTTCTTCATAGTTTTTATAGCTCTTGCTAAAGCAGGACAGAAACACCCTACACAAGTATCATGTCATAAGCATGGGTGCGTCTGTATACGGGTGAATCATACTTGAAATTTGGCATTCATTACCATCCTTCACAATGAACTCAACTTCCTCAGAATTTGTTACTAAACTTCCATCCTCAAGCCGAGCCTCATACTTGACTGCATAAAAAGAACCCATGTGACGAAAAATCATAGTACTTCATCTGGATAATGTAATGACATGTAATGGATGGATAACACACCTTGTACTTCATCTGGATCTTTAGGAGTTTGCCAACCCTCTCCTTCAGTTAGTATTGTCTTCAATATACCACCATCTTTGCATATGTCCTTTACTTTGGTCCACGAAAGCAGCTCGATTTCAAACTGAAGTGTTGAGTTAGGAGGGATGGTGGGAGGTGATCCTGATTCACCGTATGCAAGTGCAGGAGGTATTGTGAGAAGGACTTTTCGCATTTCTTCATCGTCTTGATACCATCATCCCATCCTTGTATCACATGTCCTGTCATACAATACTCGGGTATCAACATAAGTACACAAGATATGGAAAAATTGACGATATAAGTTATCAAAACTATGATTTACTGAAATAAATCTCTTAAGATTTAGATATAAACACAATAAAAGGAACTATCACTGTAAAATCGTTCATAGCCACTCTTACCGAGTCCGAGCTTGAAATTAAATGGCATTTCACGATCAAAGCTTGAATCAAATTGGGTTCCATCAAGTAAACTTCCAACATAGTGAACTGTAAAGTTGAAAGCACAAAACAGAACACTACATTATGATTTGGATCACAAAATCAGAAATTTGTTCTGAAATCAACGAACTACATGGTACATTAAATCTATGAATTATATCAAAATGTAACATATTTGGATCACAAAACAGAACACTAAATCTAAGGTACTTAGTTTTTTTCCTTTTTAAAGAAATTTGCAAATGTGATGTAACTAAAAATGACGGGATACTTCCAATATTTACATGTTGACAATGTATCGGTACTTTATACTTACAGCACTATTTGTAAATATCTTTTCTTTCTTCTTTCCCATAGAAATACTTTGACCTGCATTTTTATAATAAGTAAGGAAACGTCAAAATCTGTACAAATAAATAACAAAATTACGTGGCTAAAGTAAATCAGTCAAGTAGTCTACCATCATCAATTCCTTCTTTCTCCCATCATACATCCAAATACTGCACGGCTTTCTTATACTTCCTGAAAGCCATTTTATGGTCTTGCTTCTGCAGATAATAGTAGTTAACATCGTATGTACATAAATTTGAACCTCAAGAGCAAAAAAAAAGGTACTTTAAGGCAATGCTAAATAGTTTTATTCAGACTACCTTAAAAGCTTCATTCCCAGAAGCTCGGATTGAATCAACAGCATCCAACCACCAGGAAAGTTGAGTAGATCCGTTGTCAATCTCAGCGGGCCAATCAGGAAACATATCTCTATCCTTAAAAAGGTTCCCAATTCCATCATCTTCACCTTCTTTAATTTCACCACAATCCGCAATCATAACATCAAGAATCGGGCAATCATTATCATCAATAGCAACATGCTCAATCGACTTAACAACTCCCATGCCTTTAACTACTTTTCCAAAACACAACATTTTTACCATATAAATGAGGAGCACAGGCACGCTCGCTCCCATACTCCACAAACATGTCATCTTTACAGAACTCTCCTCCCTCAAACTCTACACAAACATACGAATGTACTTCATAAACAGATCCGTGTATTGTAACTATTATAATAAAGATACATATAAATACAAATTAATTACCGTCATTCTCTGATTCTACGCTTACATCCGCACCACTCAACATATCCGCTTCTAATTTGTTAAGTGTCTCTGAAGTCCAGACCTTTATAGGGCGTTATTGAATGCGCATATCGAACCTGTCATAAAATTTTATCTGTCAATTACAGTACTCACAACTTATAATTAGTTAAAATAAAATTTTGTTAGAATCGTTTTCGCATATCATAAAGTATGCGTACAATGTTTTACGCTAATGGATCCTTCCCTTTTGAGATGTCCGACATCAAGTTCAACTAAAAATAACATATGAGCTGATTCTTACGGGGTGTATGGGATATCTTATTAAAACTGCTCAAGCTTTTTGAAATAAGCAGAAGTAGATAAACTGCTATAATAGAACAATCTTTCGAGTGTTTGACAATTCTGCTTATTTAAGAAATTAAGAGGTAAAATAATCATAATCAAATAATTAGTTTAAACAAGCCAGTCTCAAAAATCCAAAACTATTTATTTCACCTTCAAATAAGCAGATATAATCTTAAGCAGTCTGCTTCTATACATATATAAACAGACAATAAGCAATCCCAAAAACCCATTTGTCATATGAGTCATTCCGATATCAGTCAACTATCTACCTTTGAACATTAAATTCTCCAAACAAATGATATATCACATCAAACTGTCCATATTTATGAGTACATCGAACTTCAAACTGCATAGGCTTGAAGTTCACAGCACTCACCATCCAAACAGAAAAAATATTTAGTAATTGTAACACCGGATGTGCTATGGCTGCAATGACAAAAAGTTAAGCAGGGAATTTGTATTCATATTTAATTAGTTGGCCATGGAGTTAAGCACGAATATCATAGTTCTTCAGATATTCTAACTTCAAGGTAAGATATACGTCAAGAGGTCGCACACTGTAAAAAGATTCAAAAGGTCCATGCTATTAAAACAGTGGCTTTTTTAATAGTGGTATCTTCTCAAAATGCGGGATTTGGCTGATATTTATAGAATCACTGCAATAATTTCAGATGGCATGACTTACAAAGTTGGAGAGATGACCCATAAGTCACTGATCCACAGGCTTCTTCTGTATCTTCAATCATTAGTCAATAGATTAAGGGGTGTTTGGCTTGTTACTGAACTACATCTCAACTTGCATATTCAGCATATTGCATATGTTAGATGATATAAAGGTATTCTCATCCTGAACTGTCTACTTTCTGAGGGATAGAATGGTGCACGAATGAAAAAGAAGGACATTAGGGTTTTCTGCTGAGAAAAGGGCGATTAAGATTTAATTGCTTCCGGTTTGTTAGTGAAAAATTGTAGGGATGCAGTTAATGAAAGGATTAGCCGGATTAGTATGAGTATATCAATTTGGGAATGCAATGGTATATCACACAAAATTGCATGCTCTACTGGTTGAGGCACTTGTGTGTGGACGGTAAGATTCGGGTTCGAATCTTGTAATGGACTGAAGTTTTGAACATTTTAATTAATCCGAATTTTAGTTGATTAATAGTTGCTTAGGTGGACTAAATGTGATGACATGGTTTTTAATGACAATTACATGGCAATGACGTGGACTTATGTGGCATTATCTACGTGTAACGCCTCCTGTTGTGTGTGTGTATATATATATATATATATATATATATATATATATATATATATATATATATGTATATATATATATATATATATATATATATAACAGGATGTATATGACATCATCAATGACATGGAATACCACCTCATCATATTTTTATTCCATGTCATCACAATGAAGCCACCTAAGCAATCTTAAATTCGGAATTAACAAGCTTAAATTCGTATTTTTAAAAAACTTGACACCTGCAGGATTTGAACATGGGTCTGTTAGTCCACAAACAAATATGATAACCACTAGACCAACACATTTTTTTGTTTAGATTTTGCAAAACAAAATCTAAAAACCTATGCAACCCACCATTTTAATGAGATAAGTATAGAATCCTACAACTTAGGTAACCCTAATCATATAAACATACGTAAAAAAAAGACAGTTCATTCATAATATCCTTTTAATCAAAACCCAAATATGTGCACAAAAAGGTACTTTCTTTTCCCTCAAAACCCTAATGATAAAACACCCTAATGATGAAACTTTGATACTATGTATGCATATGTTGGTTTTTCTGCTTTTTTTTTTGCAGGTTAAACATCTTCATAAGTCATCTTCTTTGAACACATGTTGGTGTAATGAATCTTAAAGCAACATGCAGGTCTCTTTAATACTCTCCACAAGTTCATCTTTTTAACATTAACCAATTATATTATATTGAATGTAAGAACGATTTTAAATTTAGGTTAGTTATCTCATTTGATTTTGCAGCAAGCTTTAAAAGCCTTTTCCAATTCACAATAAGTTTTAGTCCCAATTAAATTGATGTTCAATACAACTCCACGTATTAACAGATCAGACCATGTCACTCAATAAGTCAATATTATATAACCTCAATAATTAACGCCTTTGGATCAATCTCCTTAGCACGCAGGACATGGTTTCTGCCAATGGTAATCTTTCCCAGCCAACCACCAAGATCTTTTTTTATTTAGTTTTAAACTTGGTTTGTACTGTTGGTTTTCATTTAGTAGTGCTCGTGAAAAATGTTAGTACTGCTCGCGATAAATGTTAGTAATGCTAAGCATTTTGATTCAATGGACAAATATCATTGACAGAATAGCAGAAGTCTAAGGTAGGTTTTGCAGCTGGCGAAAAGGCTAACGTTGAGCGATTGTATGATGCTGTGAATGTCCTCCTTTACCTATAGGTACATATTCTAATCAAGTTATTTATTAACTTCTTGGTTTAATTACATTAATGATATGACTATCTTGACCTTTGAGCAAGCAGCTGAGACCATTTGTAACTTTAACCATTTTGTAATGATAAAGTTTGTTGTTATGTTATCTTTTAATCTGGTTTTGCAAATCGTGCATCATATAGTAATGAATAATGTTCAGGGTTTATATAGTTTTGGGCTGAATCAGAAACTTACTAAATAAACTGCATGTATGTAGTGCAATCTGAATCGGTATAAAACTGTATGGAACAATTTACTTACTGTGGGTGATGTTATCCAAAAGCAGTGGATAGTTCTCATTAGTTAAGCAACTAGCCGTGATAGAGGTTTTTGAGGTTAATAGCCAACACATTAGTTTTGATGATAGTGCACACGCAGGGGTCTACACTGTCTTACATATTGAGTTTGAAGAATTAATGTGTTTGATGATTCTATTATCTATAATGGAGTTTCCAAAACATCAGGATACATATCCTGGATTTGAACTGAATGTTTTCTAGCCAAGAATTCTCTTTCTAGCTTTTATTTATTTATGTTATTACTGAGTATCCGAGATAGGAGTTAGACTCATTTGAACTATCTTACCGATACAGACTGAACATAACCCAACTCCAAATCAATCCCCAACCCACCAAAGAAAGGCGGGTTGGGTTGGGTAGGGTAGCATGTCAAAATGGGTCCGGGTTAGAATGAGCAGTTCAGTTTAAAATAACTGGATAAACGGGGCACGGGCTGGGCTGGGTTGGGTTGGTCTAGTCTGACTATCATCTATGATGGAGTAACTTCAGCCCAATTTTATGTGGGTGGATTGATGGATGCATAATTGATTTTAGTAATTATCTATGTCTTTGTCACAATATTTTTCTTTATCTTTCATGCCTGTTGTTGAGTAATCGCCACCCACTTATCTCAGCATGCACCCATGTTGAATTATAGGCAAATTAGCATCTGCTTAACAGAGTAAAATTCAAATACTATAGATCCTGCTAGCCTTCTTTGTTTATATATTCACTGACAGCCACCAAAAATGACATCAGCAACTGAAGATTTTGGTGAAATTCTTTTGTTGCCCAGTTGGGCCCATTCAGTGGCTTTGGATGGCATTATATTTGAGGTATTTTTGGCAGCAGTCAATCTTGCAGTGTAGATAATACATAAAATAATATGAAGTAATAGTTTGCTTATGAATTTGAACGTAAGTGTCCTTATACACATACAAGGTTACATTTGGTTTATTTGCTTTTATACAAAGCTGCATTTCTATTGAAATGTAGGAGCAGATAAAACACGATCCGAATACATGGTTATCGCTGATCAGGAACCACTTACAAACCATGCATGTGGTGTGATTGGGTGGTTGTTATTGATTTGAGTGGTGGATTTATGGAACCGGTATACGAGTTATGTTGGATATAGAAAGTTTCTGAAGCTGCCAAACATGCTTATGTTATATGTATCCTGTTTTCAGTGTGCTAATTAATAGACATGTAAAACTCACAGACAAGTTAACTGTTTATTTACTGGCGGTTTGGTGTTTTTTATCGATTTTAAGTATAAGAATATGTTTGTTTGCAGATTGAGTGTTCGCAAATGGTTGCCATGGCAAAAGAGGTCGTTGAAGCCAATGGTTATTCAAACGGTAATGTGCATTTGAATTGTATTTTAGGCATTTCTTTTTCCTAATTGTAAGCTGGTTGGGGTTGGATGCTCTTACCATGTGTCGAGTGTGATTTCTTTGGTAATTCGAGTGTTATTATTTTCTTCCGTAAACTTTTTTGTTAACTCTCATAATTTATTTGCTTAAGCCATTTTCCGTATCTTCCATAGATGTTTCACTCGAAATTGTAAAGGACCGTCCAGAACACTCAACGGATATGTCCATTGGATTTGTGGCTCGAAAGCCTGATGCATTAAAAAAAGAGTTGAAAACAATTCGATGAGAAGAATCATCAATTCAAGTAAGTGTAATTAAAAAATTAGTGTAATTATTTTGAAATCATTTGGGATGTTTACAATTCACTAACTGATTATGTGGTTGTTGCTATCAGTTACGAGTTTGAGATCTGCTCATGAATAGGATACTGATGCATTCAGAGTACTAAAAATCATTTGGCACCGCACTCTTAGACGAAGGGAAACATATGTACTTGATGTACAGGCTTGAGCAGCTCGAGAAAGCACAAGCTACAGATCAACACAATTCAACCCATTTGTTCTTTGTAGGATCTGGTATGTGATTCTTAAATTGGCATTTTTTTTTACTTTGATGATTGGATGTAAATTGGTTTTGAGTTCAAGAACCTTGGCCTAATGTATTATTTTATAACAAGTTCACCGTACAAATTATAGGTGAATGGATTTCACTAAATTGTTCAACGGGTGAGGTTATACTGATCCTCTTGAAGAAGAGAAAAAGAAAGCAAGGGAAATCAGGTATGTATTTTTATTTTTTATTGTGGCGCAAGTATCAATGGTAGGAGTGTGTTACCTGAAAGCATCAATGGTAGGAGTGTGGCGCAACTTGGGGAGATACCGGTCACGTGTAGCTATAATCCACCTCTACATAATTTTCTTGATATCATTCAGGCTGGTCACAACGATATTTTTGTATTCCTATCTTTTAATAGCGTTCCATTTTTCTCAGGCTGTTGATGCTGATGCTATGTCTGATATGACGAGTGAGCTTGGAAACCAATTAGCTTAAAAAAGCTTCAATCACAATCTGAGGTTTGTCTCATCTCCAACCTTGTATTGATTGATCATGCAGTGCTTATTTATCACAATAACGAATTGTTCTAAGATCACATGGTGCCATTAAAACCATAACTTTTCAAAAACTGGCTGATTCTTTTTAGAAAATTTAGTAATAAGGTGTGTATATCTTGTGAAGGGGCATAGGTGCAGTCGTCTATAGGGTACCTCAGATCAAAGATGACAAAATTCTAAAAATAAGCCTCAGAAGTTTTGAAAGTGAAGATACAATGACTATATCACAGGTTTTGGTTTGTTGTTCACTTTTCATCTGTCAGCCATCTCATTTCATGAATGTCTGCATAATCTTTTTTAATTGTTACAGAAATATGGAGGTGGTGGGCATTGAAATGCAAGCTCATTCATGATCAGCTGTGTTGAATTTGAGCAATGGAAGGAAGCTTGAACGAATTATTGAGTGTGGCTTTACTCCAGGGAAATATAGCACAGAGATGGCATGTATTGCCTATCGTGACTGGTGGCGCTTTGACTCATTAGGCTTACCTGAAGATCTGATACGAAGGTACAATCAATATACCAAATACAAAAATTAAATAAAATGAAATCGACTTAATGCTAAGCAATTTTATTCATTTTAATTATAGAGGAATGGCAGTAACCGATGACACACAGCCACATGGACTGAGACTACTCATTGAAGACTACCCATACGCCAATGATGGGCTGCTCATTTGGTCTGCAATACAGGAGCTGGTGCAAGCATATGTGACTCATTTCAACCCTAATGAAAATGATGTTATTTCAGACACGTAACTTCAATCATGGTACAGTGAAGCCATTAATGTGGGGCACGCTGATGTTCGTGAAGCTAATTGGTGGCCTAAACTATGCACTCCTAGCAAACTTACCGAGATACTGTCTATCCTAATATGGACTTCGTCAGCACAGCATGCCGTACTTAATTTTGGGCAGTACCACTTTGGTGCATATGTCCCAAATCGACCACCTCTTATGCGAAAGCTTATACCCCAACAATATGACCTCGAGTAACAGGTTTATTGTTATTCATCTTCAATAGTTTTTTCATTATTCATCTTCAATATATTAAATTTTGTGTAGTGGAGGTTGGAGCAAGTATCTGGAACTCTGTGCTTTATACTTCTTGAATGATGAATAAACAACCAATTGCAGTTTTGTATCTATGGTTAATCTCTGTTCAATTTTAGGATTAACTTTTGTTCCTGTTCATTTTAGATTTTCCACTCACTTATTGATCAAGAATCATGTTTTTTAGGTCTGAAAGTATCCCTGCATTGTACCATAATGGATAGAGCAAGTTAAGGCTGTGGACTGATTGCTCATTGGAGTATGGGTGGATAGAGACTATTTACGTTAGTTTAGTGGTTGGGTTGCAAGCCAAAGTGCGAAGACAGGGATTTTAAATGAACTTCAATGGAGAAGCTGGTTCCGATGGCTCTTATATTGAAAGGAAATAGAGTGCGCTGGTTTGGCATTATAAGAATGCAGGGGAATTTGGGCAGGAACAGGCTAAGGACATGTTGGAAAATCTTGAAATAGTGCTTGCAAATGTACCGATTGTTGTCAAACTTGGTCAAGACGTTGTTGAAGTTAAACCAAAGGCTTTTGTGGGGTGGTATTTGGAGCTATGGGTTTACTTGTCAGGTTAACAAAAGTGGCTAGGGTGCGGTTTCACACGTCTCTGGAAAAAGAAAGCCACAAGGATGGAGCCATGGAACTTTTGCTCATATATATATAACTACAGCCTTTTTTGAGAACGTGTTTCGAAATGCCTATGCATATGTCCTCATACGACTCAAACCAGCAACCTATGATTGTAACGATAACCGGATGGTATGTATAGACCCTCTTCACCTTAAATTTATTTAACTACTAATTACGCATTTCGTAGCTGGTCAGAACTAAATATAGTCAAAGTTGTAGCACCCCTTCACTCAACCTGGCCACTACCCATGAGAATCTTAATATTCAACAGCGGATGGAAAATACAAGTCCATCTTTTGTTTGATAATTCTTTGTACTTTATAGTTTACCACAATACGTGGTGCCGAGTGCTAACTTATTTGTATATTGTATGATGCACAGGAACAAGGCGGTCATGACTGTGACGAAGTGAAAAGTATACCAGACTCTAGGGTAAAGAAAAAGAAAGGAAAAGCTAGAGAGCCTGTGATAAGTCAAACAAAGTGTAAACAATACTTTTTGTTTGGTCAAAGTGATAGAAGCTCACCTGCAGTTGCGGATAGTTTTGAAGCATACTCGCCAATGGACACATATCCGTATCAAGAAACATTTGGTTCAAAATTGGAAATATAAACAAGGAAAATTTCACTTTTGCTGCATCTACATCCGTTCAGAGTCAACTGTTGCCAGGAACACGTCAGCAAAGACGAGCCAGGATTCTTACATTCCGAAATTAGATTTTGTCTCCTGTGAAGACCCAGAAATCTGACATGTCTCCGTTATTTGATAAAAGTAAGGATAATTTTAAAACCGGTAAACGAATAAGATTCAGATCATGGGAAATTTTCGACTGCATCAGCTAACATTGCTACAGAAGAAGCCTGTGAGAAATGGCGACTAAGGTTGATATTCTTACTTATATGACTATAGAACTAAAATTGTGCTATCAATTAATTAGAGGTTGATTTGGGTTTTGTTTTATATATAAGGGGGAGCTCTTTTACCTGGTGATCATGTATGCTATTATGTTCTACCTTTTTCATAAGTAAAATTTTCCACTTTTCTATTACTTTTGGCATAATTTTCAACGGAAGGAAGAACAGACTTCTCAAGGCATTTGTTGCCGCTGTGAATGGTTGCTATCTTTATGCTCCAACTGAATCACGCTATTCCCTCAGTATTACATGTCACTCCTTTTTTCATTGGCTTATTTGTGTGTATAATTTACAGCTCTCCAATCATGCATTGCAGGCTCTGGCCGTGAAAATATGCAACCGCGTGTGCCAGTGGGTAAAAGATGTGAACGCAAATATTTTTGCTTGGGGGGAGCTCTTTTACCTGGTGATCATGGATGCCATTATGTTCTACCTTTCTTCATCAGTAAAATTTTCCACTTTTCTATTACTTTTGGCATAATTTTCTTAATTTTTAAACTTTTTTTGGATAATCCAGGGCATATGGCTAAGGATTATACCCATACTTGGGGTTCAATGAAAATTAGGAAACATGTTTATCCTACTACTACAGTGGAGTTTTGAAGTGACGTGTGCAAGTAAGTCACTTTACCATGATGGTGGTCAGATAAATGCTTAATCCACCAACCTCATAGACGAGAATGGTATGTTCAATGGAGTTGGGCTTGATAATTTTACCAAACGATTCTAACTGGGAAAATGTGTACTTTCTTACGTTGTTGTTGCTATCATTGGTCCACTGAGCAGTGGTATATTCTGATTATTTTGTGATCGTAAGTGTTAATTTCAATCTTATACGGATTTATTTTCTCACTTTTGATATTGATGTGTTTCATACAGGAAAAAGCACACTTCTGAATCATTTTTTTTAATACAAAGTTCAAGGAAATGAATGCTTACATGGGAAGGCGTGTTCTAATCCGCTCTCTCTTTAATCACTATGACGAGAAGTGTCGATCTTTTGACTTATATCAAACTTTTATATTATTCGTAGGTACTGAAAGTTCTAAGAAGTCTGGTTGCTATTATACAAGTATAGGAAAATTGGTTTGCTAGGTGGCAAAGCATAACTCATGGGTGGCAAAACAAGAAAAAAGGTAAGCAAGGTTATTTATTTGGAATTTGATGTATATGTGTACCAGATGTTGTAATTGAAATGCAGTAACATGTTTAATTAATGAGCTTCAAATAATTTGTTTTTGAGTATTTTGAAAGGAGATTAATAGCAACCATCGTCTGATAACAGAGAGTTTGTTAGTCAGTTTTCCACGTCTATATTTTGAATGTTATATAAGTGTAAAAGTCAAACTTGAATAAGGATGATATTAGCACCCTTCTAATGAGCTGATCTCACCAGCCTGCAGTGCGAAGACATAGAAAAGATGGTGAGAATATGTTTCTATAGTGCTAATCACATCAGAGATATTAGCACCCAAACGGTTTTGACTACCTTTAACAATTAGAGCAGTTGTATCTTTTAGTAGAGTTACGTTTATTTTCTACAGAATATGGTCACATGATGAACATAATAGAAAAGAGCGATGTCTATAGTTATGGGGTGGTGTTGATAGAGATCTTAAGTGGGCGCAATGTAGTTGAGATTCGGCTAAGAGAAGATTTACATATGGTAGGGCGGGTGAGAGCTTATACTTTCTGATGTAAGCATCTCCATATTATCTGAAGGTAAGCTTATACATTTAAAGTTTCAGTTGATTCTTATTGAGGGGAAGCACATCCATATTGTTTCGTGGGTTATGTGTTAAGGGACCTAAATGGTTTGAAACCAGCAACGAGTTTATAGCAATCCGAATTTTGTGCATTGTGTTACATCTTTACAAGTTTTGCCTTTTTCCTTTTTACATTTGAAATACAAATGGAAGGCTCTTCACACAGAGACGCTAACAATCTTTTTTTTTTGGCCTTAGTCAATACAGATGATGTTGTATCTCTAACGGGTCAATGGGAAAAAGTCAAATTTTTGACACCAAACTTGGATTCACGAAGCTCCTTATCACAAAGTAGTGGACTTTAGACATGCATGCTGACATGAACCTGTTTGCCGCATCAGATTACACTCAAAATACTGAAAACATGGTTGCACCTTCATACCTCGCTGAAAGTATTCTCTTACTCTGTCAAGTGTCGTAAACCACGGTATACCTTATTATCACTACTCACTACTCAGTACTCAATACTTAACAAACATCCCTTCCTTGATTCTTATTAACACGAATATTACTTGCCAAAAATAGGCAGAAAACAGAAAAAATAACTTGCTTGATACAAGGTTCCAAGTTTGTTTCTTTGATAATGCAAGGAGGACTCACTCGGTGCATACTGCTGTAGATTTGTCTCGGATTAGCATTAGCATTGGAGAAGAGGGTGCAACATAGGGCTCATTTAAAGAAGCAAAAAAAAGCGCGGTGTTGACTTCAAAGTAAGTTTGTTTTTATTTTTTAATCTAATAAGAAGTTTCTATTGAGTTTGTGGTTTGTCTTTGCAGAAAATAAAGCAAAAAATTGGGAGAAAATTACCCCCATCAAAGAAGCTGATATGATAATCGATCTTTTATCATTTGATCTTGCTGCACATTTTCAGATTTGATATGCCAGTGATAAAAATGCATCCACCACATTCTTATTCTGTTGTACTCATAAGGTAGTATTTATGACATATTAATTCGTCACTGACTATAGCTAAAAGAAGAGAACTTTGTAAGGCATCTATAGCGAGGGGCAATGAACCAGTGGAACTGAATGAGGCTACTGAATTGCTACATATGTTAGTTGGAGATTTGACATTTTGGAACTAATCATGCACCACTGTTTTTTTTTTTTTTTTTTTTTTTTTTTTTTTTTTTTTTTTTTTTCATTTAACGAACAACACAAAAAATGTTATCATAAAAATACTATTTTTTGTTCCATATATTCTTATAGTAGACCATGCATCTCATAGATATATTATGTATTCAATTACTTTACACATATTGATTTTGGTTTGTAGTTTGTAAGAAGTTAGAAAATTTAATATGTAATCTTTCGTATATCTCCTTTTTACAACATGTTGGTAAAATAATATGTATCTTTACTAATGTAAATAAAACAAGATAAATAACGATATGTATCATAAAAATTGAAAATAAAAGAATATCATATCTTATTTGAAATTTAAAATTTTGTACATATTAAAGTATATCATATAATAAAATAGTTAAAAGTATTGATATATTTTACATGAATAACACGTTATTATAAAATATTTAAAACTATTGATATATTTTAAACATATAACACAATAACATGATTGTAAATACAAAAGATATAGATAAAATGGTGAATAAAATGTGGTACCGTCTAGCAATTAAAATATGCACATTATTATGGCCAGAATTTCGGATTCATGGGCACACATGAACAGTCTTAAGCTGCACGTTGTTTTAGAAGATAGTAATAAGTATTATGACAATGGTATGTCGTCATATAAGGAGTATAGGAATGGAAGGGGTTTTCTGGATTTGGTTGGTTACGGTAGTTTCTTAAACAAACCAGTATTGGATCTTGAGAGTAACATGTTTAATAAACACATGATGAGTACCATGAATCTACCAGACCGAATGAAGCAAGGCATCCATAACTCTATTCAGGTAAGATCCTATCTCTCATATCTCCCTCCAATCATACATCAGGCAACCATTTGATCAAATTAGATGATAAGTTGATATCACATAAAATAGTGATGTAACCTCATGCTATGTTGATCAAACTGCTGATTAAATTGTAACTAAAAAGTAAACACTGATGACTCACCATAACCATTACAAAGTTAATACACCCATGTTTTACCCGTAAGGTGCAAGGTTATGTCTTTCATAAATCCAATATTCTTACGACTTATGCAGCAACCTTTCCCATGTAACTAATCTATTATAACCTTGAAAAATCAGAAAAAACTTAACGACGCAGTTTTGATTGCAGATTAAAATTGTGCATCTGCTGATTGCTTTTTGAAATAATCTCTTTTAAATAAATAGTCTCAAGAATGGTTATCCGATATGGTTTATGACACTTAAAAATAATCGAAACTCTACCATTTCAAAATGCAATAAAGGTGATAAACCATCTCAAACACACCCATGGTAACACTAACAACTTAACGTATATGATACATAACCAATTATTTATTTTTTTATTTTTTTTAATGTTTCATCACAAAAATTGCATCCATTAAGGCCAAGAGGCAACACGCTAACTAAAAGTAATGAAAGAGGAAATGGAGTTGCCAATGAAGGGAAGAGAAAGAAATCAGAGGACCAATCTGGGTCACTAAAAAAACCTAAGCTTGAGACTTCTAAAGTCTCATCAACTAAGGTAGAAACTCAAATTTACCTCCAATACTTATGTTTTACTATAGATGCTAAGTATATATATTTCTTTATCTAAATCTATAAAGGCTCAGCTTCCTAAAGCAAAGCTCGGGGAGAAAATTACAGCCCTTCAACAAATTGTGTCACCGTTCGGCAAGGTACTAAAGAACATATGAAACTTGATTGCCTTATATTTCTTCTTTTTCTATGAACAGAATTATAACATTTGTTAATTTTTCAGACAGATACAGCTTCGGTATTAGGGGAAGCGATTTGTTATATCAAGTGTCTACAAGAGCAAGTACAGGTAATGACATCACTCTACACCAATGTGCTAATCCATAATGTATAGAAAATGCATGTAACTGATACACATTATATTTCATTTTTTAGTTATTGAGCAATCCATACATGAAGACCAATATCATCAAGGTGAGCCTTAGGCTTAGACTTGCAAAAATCTCTATTAGCAAATATAATTAAAATCGTTAGCTCAAAAATATATACAATTAAAATCTGAAGCTGAAAGATATTTGTGGTTTCGGATTCCAGGATCCATGGGTGCGACTGGAAACAAAAAATAGAGGAGATATTGTAATGTTTACATGCTTGGATTAGATGTTGGAAGAATTCTAGAGAGAGAGAGAGATGAGAGAGTTGGGAGATTTAGAGAGAGAGAATGAGAGAAAATTAGTTGAATGATTAGAAACCTCCAACCCTTCCTAAGTGTGGGAAGGGGTATTTATACTTACAAGATATGGTGCCCCGAGTGGGCTGTGGAGTGAGCTGACAGTGGGTAAAGACCCGACCCACTCCACAAATACTAATATAACTAATACTAATAATAATAATACTAAACTAGTACTAATATGCCAACGAGCTACATGAATGCTAAACAGATACTCGGGGTGACCGAGTCTTCACATGAATATTTATATTCCTAACAATCTCCCCCTAAGGGAGGTCACCCCGGAAATAATATTTTGAATTCTAGCATTATATTACATGAATGTAACTTTCTAGCTCGTAGTCTTTGATTCTTCAAATCCATTACTCTTTGTACATTCAGCAGTGTTCTTTTGATGACCGTTCTTCTGTCTTGGATGATCTTTGGTGATTCTTTGATGTCATCATCCAACGTATGTCTCCAGGTCATCTTTTAGCATTATGTCTCCATGTGATGTTGTGATCTTTGGGTCGACATGCTCACATTTTTCTGAATCATGATTTTCAGCATCAGAGTTGCGGAAGCAGTGTTGAAGGTCTTTTAGTTTATCATGACTTCTTTGAATACGATGATGGTGTAGTGTGAACATGTGGTAATTGGACTGGCATCTTGTTTGGCAATCAGCTACAACCGCAATCAGCTGCATCAGCAATCAGCTACAACCGCCAGGTGTTCCTGCATACGACAGTTAGCAATAAAACGTCCGGTACTTACAGGTTCGGACTTCGAGATTGTTAACAGCATAGTGTGAAAACTCTCTCTAATCCTTACCAAGGCCGTTCCTAAATCGGAAACCCACAGAGGGCTTTAAAGATCTACCGTAGTAAATCAACGATTAGGTGAGTCGCTGGAGATCACTCCACGAATGTAGACCGTTTGAAACCGCCGCGACCACTAAGCGTAATCCACAAGGAATTACCGAAGTGACCTGCTTTCAGGGCTGTTTGATGTTGACCCTGGCAGGAATTTCCATTCAATCACTGAGAACTACATTTGTAAATTCCCTCATAAATGTTCTGGCAGATTGCTAAGATCTGTGTAGGACTCATAAGTTTACATCTGGTGTCCTTAATGTTGAACAACCAGTGTATAAGTAATACGTGTTCCTATGAGATCTTATGATGCATCTCGTGGCTCTAGCTCAATAAGTGCAATTTTGGTAGTCGGAGACTGGAGCGGTGTCTCCTGTTTCAATATCAACATAACTCGTAATGAGCGGTCGATAGATTATGCAGGGTTCCCCGTGAGAATGAAACAAGTCCTTTTAAGAGAACTTGAGTGGTTAGAAGGTTTAGTGCAGTACGTCACTGGGTCCATGACGTCTTGTCTTCAATACCGATGTTACCTTAGTAACCACCAGTAGCATATGAATTGAGCCTGGTTTCTGCCCTAAGGTTGAATAATTGGAGGGCTATTTCTTTTCACCCTTTCTCATTTCATTTCTTTTTAATTCTTCAACCCTTTCTTTCTCCTTTCTCATATTACTCCTTTTTTCATGATCATACCTAAGGACTTTCTAATACTAACTATTCGGTATTGTCCCTGGGTAGATCCCTCCGGCTCTGGCGGATCATAGGACGGTTTTCCTAACCTTAGCCACCTTATAACTTCATGACTATCCTATGTTGCCATTTACCAAATCCTTGAAAAATCTCTCAAAGTTTTTATGATTATTAAACACATTTTGCTAACACTTTGAGAGTTTTATATTTTTCAAATACTCCCCCTCAACATATGCTCGGATGATTTTTATTTTAAATTTGCACATGTCGGGTGGAGCTTGCACTTTTTGAATTGATCTACTTTCAGTGAACATGACCGATTCGAGACACGCTTACATCACTAGTTAGACTAGCTTGAAATTATTACCCGGCCTGGTCAAGTCCACAGAAAGTTTCTCGAAATGGTACACTCTACTCAGATACGTCCTCTTCGAGACACGCTTACATCACTGGTTAGACCAGCTTAAAATTATTACCCGGCCAGGACGTATCCTTTCGATTAATGACAATTTATGTTTCGTCAATTCATTGGTTAAGTCTGAGCCGCGCTCACATGGTATGCCACATCCATATTGCAATTACGCACCATTTGCTCCCCCTCAATATGTGCATCGATATACGAAAGAGTTTAGCACATATGGGAGAGCTTACACTTAAGTCCAAACAATCACATTTTATCAGATTTCATATTTAAATCACATTCACTCCCCCGATCAAAAATTACAAACCATTTGAGATTTGTGATCCCAATTGATTTAAATAAGTAAGAAATTATGGGAGAAAATGAGGTCAGTTTTAATATGTGTTGATAATGGAACATGCAATTGCTCCCCCTCAATTTATGAGGGAGATTCACTACTTATCATGTACAAAGATAATCGATATGACACAAATGATATTGACGCGCAGATGATGTGATCATCCGCTTCTCTGAGAGAGTCATTGGTCAACATCGATTATCCATCCACCAACAAAACTTTCCTAAATGTTGTAGATCCCCACTTGGCAAGACCAAAATAAGTGCTGCTTTGTTGAAATGTAGGTGGTGGAGGTGAAGACAGTGTTGTTGTTGCCGATGTTGTTGTTGTGGTGAATTCAGAACCAGTAAATAGAGTTTGAACATCTGATCACATGGTTAGAACGGGAACTGGCACATTCATATTGGCCATGGAATCTGCATAAGAATATCAACACAGATATACATACATACAGATTCACTTTTCATTAATAGCTACCACGTAGCAGCTTGCCAACTCATAATACCATATTCATCTCATAATCAAATCACAGTCAGGAAATACATCAAACCACTATCTAGCATGAAGATCAATCAGCAATCATGAACATGGCAAGTCACACATATTTCAACATTCAACTCAGGATCTTAGGGACAAGATTCTAACATGATAGCTATATACCTATGCATATCCTGAGTGCACATGCACTAAATCAACAACAATTAAGCAGCAATCGACTAACAAAAGTCAATCAACATTTGAAACTCATTCATTCAGATCATACAAATGCCTGTGGAGTATTCAAGAACATCAATAACAATGGGTTTTCAAACTTCTTTCAGATTCTGAGTTTTAAAGTATTTAGGGGATTAAACGAGGATTCCAGAGTGACACAAATGAACCTTATAGTTACATAAAGTTAGGATACTATAAGCAAATTACACATAATGCCCTAATCATTCTAAAAACTAACACATTTGGCCATTTGAGATAAAGCTTAGCAAGATCCTTTTCAACTAATACCCCATTAACTACAAAACCTTTTCTAACAATTATGAGATAACCAAGAAACCCGTTTGATGATATAAAATTTGAAATTACTCTCCCCCTCAATCAATGACCCATATTCTAATTAAAGTGTTGAAGTCATTGATTGAGTGACAAATTTTATGAACAATCCAAGTCTGAAAGAATTTCAACCAACACGTTACCACCATGTGTCTCACAAATAATTTTCAGAAGAATCATAGAATGAAAACTATTTGCATACAAAGAAGATTTCTCTTCCTTTACAAGAAATGATGCACTGAAACGTACATCAAATAAGGGATGCATGGATATGAAGTAATCCATGCCCGGGTGAACTTCACCCATTGTTAGAAACAACCATTTTTTTGCTGACGTGCTTTCCTCATTTTGAAACGCGGGTTGCTATCTAAAGTAATAACAAGCCATCATGACATGTTTTATCAATTCATTTTAACTTCTGCTCGAGCTTTATTTAAAGTCCCGTGTCATTATTGAATGACATTTCTAAGACCGTAAATGTTATCGATAAACAGAAGACATGCCTATATGAAACTATTTTTGGTATTTTCTAATTTTCTGATTTTTATGGTTTTTCATGGTTTTAATATTTTTTTATTTACAATTTTCTGGATCTATAATTTTCTATTTACAGTATGGATTAAGATATGTACAAACTATATTATTCAGTTTAAGAAGATGATGACATGAATACCAAAATAAGGATATCGTTCTTGTACGTTGTGGAAGTCTGTAGTCAACATCTCTTAAACTTTCACCACCAAAGCTTTCGAGGCTCCTGAATAATTGCCTGAACTTGAGCCTTCTCAATTGTAAAGCTTTGATAGCTTCCCCCCAAACCGACAATCTTCTTTTTGAGCAGATTCAAAGCTCTCTTTCAAGCTTACATGAGGTAAGTGTACAGCGAAAACCGTAGCAAACCACATCAAGTATTGCTGCTCCTTTTAAGAATAATCATCATGATTCTCCGTTCGGGGATCATCAAATAGATCAGCAACGAATCATCTCACACTTGAATAATTCTTCTCACATTACTTCCTGCTGAAGACTGAAGGAATGCATACCGAAAGTATCCAGAGACCACTTCCCCTAAGTAGTTGGAATGATACACCATAAGGAACGAGTTAAAACACTGATTTTCTCTGCGGTTATGACATTTGTCTTCCCGGAATAACCCCAACTCAGAAGAGGTATAAAGTTCATCACGTGTACTCGTTGTGCGTTCAGATGTATGTCTCCTTCCCCCTTGCTGGTTTTGATATCTCAGAATCAGCAACACATTTTACGCACAAATACTTGAAATCTTGTGAGAAGAACAAAATTAGCTCAAATGTATCAAGTGAGAATCAACCGCTACCGAAACACTTCCTGACTATCTTTACCAACCCTTTAAGTAGGCAATTTGACGAGATGACTGATGGAATAAACCCGATATACCCAACTTGAAACTGAAGTAGAATTCCCCGTTCTCGTGACTTGAACTTGCACTAATGTTGGAAGAACGGTGTAGAGAATTAGTGCTCCAAGCAAATCTCTAAGTACTCAATACTCAACCAAAGTATGAGACATTAACACCTCTTGCGATTATCCACAACGTCATCGGCGTGTGACACTGAGTACTACAACGTAACTCCTTTAAGTGATAGTTAACCAGGTCGTCAAACATTTACCTCGACTGCTGGTAACTAGATAAACTAACTCTTCAACTTAAATCTTAAGTACGAGCAAGTTATCATTGAAAGTCATGCATCCAACCAACCCCGACTTCAAGATAGAATAAGATCACGCCTTTGAGAAAGTCAACTTCAACCTCAACTAATTGATACCTGATCATCTCCATAGTCACAATTAGATGCCCAACAAGTGAGTGAACAAACAATCAAATGTATGTTTGTCACACCCCCAAATTTCGTGACTTGCAGCGGAATGAGTCATTCAGGGGCACGACTGGTCATAGCACCAAAGTTACAGTTATATTGAACGACTTAAAGTGTCGTTTAGAAAATACATCGTTTGATTATTTAAAAACATTCAGAGTTACAAAGCTAGGCCCCAAAAGGTGAAACAAGTTTTCATAAAACAAGTTCATACAATTCAAACGATGGATAAGTGCATAAAATATAAAGTGAGACGCGTCGACTCCGCGACTCCATGATGTCCATATGCAAGCCAACATGCGATACCTTAATTACCTGAAAATACATTGCTAAAAATGGTCAACAAAAATGTTGGTGAGATCATAGGTTTATGTAAATGAAATATTGTACGGATACCACAAGTATAAAGTGTATGACAAAACCATGTCACATAAAAAATGATACATTAGCTTTAAGCTCATGACCCCTGATGCATGTTTTTTGTTCTAATTCTTTTATATCCCCGGCAACGGCGCCAAAAACTTGATGTGCGTGATGTGTCGTTGCGGTTTAGCAGTATTAATGCCTACTCAAGTTTTAAATTTATATTTAGCCGACTTATCAATAACACACACACTTAACGAGCAGTGTACCCGGTCAGTATGAATATAATGGTAAGTAGAGTGTCGATCACTAAGAGTGGAACGTATTATCTAGTTATTCTAATCAGTATTTTAACATCCTAAGTTAGCTATACAACCTAATCTAACGCAAGGGGGTTCAGCCTGAGAGACTGGCACGGTTTGGTTATGATTAAATAGAAAACTAAACTAATGAGCACGAATCAGCGATTAGCACACACGTACACAGATAGATACTTGAGACAATAAGAAGACCTGTCCTGATAATTAAGTAGCTTGTCACTTGTTTTATTGCTAGTTTTATATGAAGTGTATATAATTAAACCTTTCTCGTTGGCTCTAATCTTATCGGCGAGTAAACCCTTAATGATTACTTATGTCTATCCTATTTATTAAAGAGACGCTAAAACAAATAGGCGAGGAAGGGGCATGGCGACCCAAGCAATGCTCAGCTAGACACAGAGGTTATCAATGCACTAATAAAAGTCACCAAAGACATCAACATATAAACTTTAATTAATGGGAAAGCAATATTAAGGGGAGTGCATGATTTTTCGTAGTCACATGACACAAGCCCATCAATCCTGACGAATTAAAGTGTACTAATACAATAAAACAAAACTACTTAATGAATTGAATACATGCAGGACCTTCTTACAGCTCTTGTATCTTCATTTAGGTATGTCTTGTGCTGCTTGGTCGTCTGAATTCGGCTCTAGGGTTTCTTCGATCTTCGAAAGCTTAGTGTGTTAAGGATCCCGAAATTCGTCTGGCCTTGGGGTATTTATAGTTTCTGTCTGAGGGGTCGATGCGGCGCATAGAGTTGTTAGATGCGGCGCATTGACTTAACTTCGCGTGGGGTCCAAGATTAATATATTCAGGAATATTCGTACACCGTCTTCAGATGCGGCGTATCTTGATCTTTGTATGCGGTGCATGTACTTGGATCGTAACTTGTGAAATCTTGATAATGATACGCCGTATGTTAGAAGTATGATGCGGCGTATCTGGAGTAGAACAAGCTTGATCTTCTGGATTTCCGTAGGCTTTTGACATCTTGCTTGTTTTGCTCCATAATTAGTCCAAAATCGCCATGTTTCACATAATGCTTATTTTTACCTGAGAATTACTAAAGTAAACATTAATGTATCGATTCTCATAGATAATATAATAAAACAAGTCAAATAAATAGGATAAATGATGATAATAAAATGTACTTATTTGAGTTCATCAAATATCCCCCCACTTGAACTTTACTTGTCCCCAAGTAAACCTTAGAATTAATCGTATGAAAATGTATCCTAAAAGATATTAGGATTTATTTTTATATTTAAGCACGTATTCGTTTTGTCATAATCACACAACCAAACACTTAACGAAGTAGAAACCAAAATAATTTTTAATGTAAAACAATTCTAAATCGTTTAGTTGCTTAGTCGTGACGAATATTCTATCATAGGCTTGGCAAGTATACGCATCTCCCCCACTAAATCCAAGGAATAACAAGTCTAAAGCGGTAAAAAGGGTTTGTTGGTTACGGGTTGATCATCCTTTTTAATCTCTATCGATCTCATATTCCAGAAAAGGCGACAAAATCACAAATACATGATCGAATCCACGACCACAATACTTGCAATTTCTCAAATCTTTAACTCGAATAGGCTAAAGATAGGACCAAGTAATCTTCACCAATAATATTATATCAAAAAGGGCGACAAAATCATAAATACATAGCCGAATCCACGACTACGATACTTAAGATTGCTCAAATTCCTAATCTCAATAAATCAAAGGTTTGGATGAAGAATGATATAGGGTATGGATAATATTTGGGATACAAATTGGTGTAAAATGAAAAATAAACAAAACAGATAAATTAAAATCCTAAGTGTGGTAAATCACTTTCCCAACCATCCCATGAATAAGACTCATATCATTGAATAACTCACTCTTTAACACTTGAAACACACGCTTTAGGTAGACACGAATTATACACAACAAGATCTCAATCAAAGAATAACCTTGGTTGGCGTTCCCATAACGGCCAACTCCCATTCAATCCATAAATATAATATACAACAAATAGTGGTGATATCTCCCACTTAATACAAAACTTTACATAAGTTGGTTAAAACAAACTTCCAACTTTTCCTTTTTCTTTTTCTTTTCTTTATTTTTCGATTTTTTTTTTTTTTTTTTTTTTTTTTTTTTTTTTTTTTTTTTTTTTTTTTTAACTTTATATGTAAAATTTCACAACTTTACTATCACTATTTTTCCGGATAATTTTTTTTCAATACTCTTCGTACTTTCAGAAATAACTGTAATAGCGAAAGTAGTAAACACACGAAAAATAAACTAGAAGATATACAATATTTACTTTCATACCAATTGCATTGTGTAATTTCCCGACCTAACCAAAGATAATGAATTACGCACGCGAACACAGGTAATGTAAGAAAACACACTTTGCCTAAAGCAATTAACCACGGATTTTAATCTACAGGGTAGGCTAAGGTGTAAGGGTGTATCGAAACATTATAACAAAGGTGTAAGAAACGAAAGGAATGGCTCTGAGAGTTTTTCTAGGGGTATCTTACTCTAAAAGTGAGAGTAGCAAAAGGGTTTATACGGGGGTTAACTAACCAGTGTAGTTAGTTAATATCACATAACATATAAAGGCTATTTGGGTGTAATCCTAGAAATTTACCAATTTAGACAAGTCACTCCAATTATATAGATAATACTTAATATGGTGGTCTCGAATAGTATACAAGCCAAGTTCTAAAGTTTACAAGTCACCAGCACACTAAAGTTTTAATATTTTTGAAAGAATAAAGTTATGTGTGCGGTTATGTAATTTAGACTTTAAACAAAAACATGCTAAAAATTTTAAATTTTGATATATTAAGCGCATTTTAAGCATATTTTGAAAAAGTTTAGGACAAGTAAGTGTTCTAATTCTCCAATCCCCCCACTTAAGTTAAACAACGTCCTCGTTGTTTGTGTCAAAGGTTAAAAATTGGAAAATAAAAAGAATTAGAACAGAAAAACTCCCCTGAGATTTGCTCGGTATGATCCTCCATTAATCGTATAAGAGCAAAAATCAACTTTCTTGCGGATGAGAACGTTTAAGCTTCATAGATGATGTATCCACAGAAATGCAGGAATCTATAATACCATTTAGACTTTAACACACCTGAGTTAAGAAGGTTCAAACTTGCATAAAACATTAGTAGTTAGTAAAAATAAAACCTAAAAAATTAAATTGTAAATCATCAGGTCAGTCGATACGCCGTATCTTATGAAAAAAGATACGCCGTATCGAGCCTGGAATAAATACGAATCAGAATAAAAGATGCGTCGCATCCTTAACCAGGGATGCGCCGCATTAAATAAACTGACAGAAAGTTTTAAAGTCAAAAATAAAAATGCAGAAAATGAAATAAGATATGACCAGTGCAGGTGATGCGTCGCATCTTATGATGGAGATGCGCCGCATCTTCTGCAGGTCTGACAGACTCGACACAGAACAGAAAAGTAAAAATTTTTCTTCCGGGTTGTCTCCCGGTAAACACTTGTCTTTATTCCAGAGTCTTCAAGTTAGACTCACGTTCAGCTCCTTATTCTAATACTTCGGGTTCAAACTCCACCACTTCGTTATCAGCGTTGTCGATGTAATTATCAAGGTATTTCCCTTTAGGTCGTGCCTTTGGAACAAAACTCCTTTAATCACCCTTGACAATTGGTGCACTTCAATCGTCACTTCTCAAATCATATTGTTTTGTTCTTTCAGCAATAGTTCCTTTCCGCTTTCTTGGGCAAACTTTGATATAATCTCGTCGATTGTAAGTTTGATCCTTGATCCTCCGAACCAGCTTGGGAAAAGATCAATCATCATTCCTGAAACATAGAAAAAATAGGCTTCGAAGTAAAAATTTTCTAAGAGACATGAAAGTTCATTAGAATTTCTCAGTTCGGGATAAATAAAATTTTACTGATATCTGCAGATGATGCGCCATATCCAGAAAGATGGATACGCCGTATCTTATTACGTTAAAATTAAATCGGGATAATTACTAAAATAGCCCGATTGCCCAAGTGCTAAGAGTATCTAGCCCGCTCACAGAAAATTCTCCCCTTAGCCCAGGGCAACTGATCCGACGGACCACAGGACGCCACGTCATCGAACAAAGTATATATACAACTGTTGATACGATGTATAAGGGATGTATTGTATTTTGCGCAACTTTTGAATTTTGGGCAACAAATACATGAACAAAAGGATATTTTGGTCATTTTACGTGCATTAAAATTAGAAACTTGTTATTAACATAAGACCACAACTCGATGGATTCAGATCTAGCTCTCAATCAAAACAAAAATAAATCCCTATCACTCTCACGCATAACAAATCATACACAAACAAAAAAAACACAAACTGCACTCACAAAAAAATCCAAAACAACACACACAACATAAACAAAGTCAAAACCCAGAAAATTTACACACACCAAAACCCAGATCCATCACAGATTTCGATCAGTGGTGGTCGCTTGTTCGGTCTTCTCCTTCATTTCGTGATTACCAGATTTGCATATACGTCTTTCTATGTTAGCATGTCATAATCGGGTTAAACATGTAAAGTATTCTTACTGCTGTTGTTAGCATATACGTATTCTTACTGCTGTTGTTACTCTTGAAGGTGTCAACAACTGTCACTCTTTTGGTACTTACTTTCTTACTACTTTTTATATTAATCTATGTTGTAGATCTTGATTTTTAATGATATTAGTTTGCACGCCTTCCACATTGTGATTTGTTTTGTTGCTTTTATTTGAGTTTGTTAGAGGACTTGATCTTGATTAATGTGTGTTAGGAGCTAAGTTTTAAGTGGGGTTAGATTAACTTTAGCGTTAAATGGAAAATGATTTTGATTAGTTTCGAGTGTATATTGGTGTTATGTATAGAGATTGAATTGTAAGCTTTTTGGAGCGTTTAGAGTATAATGCTTGTTTGGCAACAAGCGATTAGCTTTTTTATTTTGTTTAATCGCTTCTATTCGTAACACTAAGGGTATGTTTGGTTAAACTAGCACTAGCAGGTAGCAGGTAATACTAGTAATGTGTAAAGTGAAGTAAAACTAGCGTTAAATTTTACTGCTTGCTGCCAAACAAGCTTTTGATTCATAGCCGCTCCAAAATACTTTTAAATGCTTAGCGCCAAGCAGCCAAATACACCCTAAAAGAAACGTTTAGCTTTAGCTTTACATCATTTTACACTTTCTCATTAAGCTACAACTGTGTTACCAAACACTTTTATCATATAATCATCAACTGATAGTTTTGCCAAACATACTCATTGTCTTTGGGGCAAGTTGTGTTGGCCGGTTAGTGTTGCTAGCTAATGAGGTTTTTGCGAATAAAAAAGATGGAATGGTTGTGATTTAGATCATGGTTGGGTTTGGGTAGACTAGATATTGATATTTGACAGATTGAATATTGTAGTTTGAATCTCTAGGGATTAAATATGGTTGGCTACTTAGATGTTAGAAATTAGAATGCTATTTGAGTGTTTACTATGTTTCGTTAGTTTGCTGAGACTTGTAATTTCTGGTGCTGTTTCGTTGCTCATATTTTGATATTGGTAGGCTTTTGGAGTTCTGTTTATGAATATGGAATAATCACAAAATTATTTTCATACTCTACATGTTTATATAGAGGACAAATTATAGGCAACTTAACCACCTTTCCATGTCAAGTTATTTGCGTCTCCTAGGACTATTTTGCGCTTATAAACTTAGTGTTCTTGTTACTTTCTTTGACTATGGAAATGTCAAAAGGAATTTCCAATTTGGGGTGTTTAATGAAAACTGAAGTGTGTCCCAATCAGGCAGCTTGTTGAGAAGTTGCTAAAAGTCTATTTCAATTCCAATGCCTAAAAGGACTCGTTATTTCTGATTGAACATAAATTTCTCATTATTTGGTTTATATATATATATATATATATATATATATATATATATATATATATATATATATATATATATATATATATATATATATATATATATGGTATATGTTACATATGTCAGTCAATGTCTCATTTATTTGATTATTTTGTGCTTCAGATTGTTTAGGCAGGCGTTTGGGACCGAAACTTCTTGGGAGGGGTGATGATTCAGTAAGTTCTAGACACAATTTCTTCATTTAATTATTTGAGGTCTGAAAGCGATTGTTGAAATGGTGAGAAGTGGTGAGAGGTAAGGGAAATGTTATGGCAGTGCATAATTCTTACATGAAATGAGTATAACTTGATCACAAACATTTTACTACTAAAGGTGTATCTTATTAGATGTTTTTTTCATGTATGATGGATGTAGTTTGAGAAAAGACATTGGGCGAGATATATCATATATGATTATATGTATAGCAGAATAGAGTCGTATGGTGATGTTGGTAAAAGATCATAGTCATAACACTTGGAGACATAAGGGTTCAAATAACTCACTTTCTGCATCATTGTTTAAGATATAACTTGCTTAATTATGTGCTTTTAGCATCTAATCCAAAGGTGAGGAAAACTACTAGTGCAGTAGTGCTAGATGGGTACCAACTGTTCTCAAGTACTTCAATGGTCATTGTTATAGTTATCTCTGCTTCTGCCCACAACTCATTTTTTATGGTGGAGTATATTTTAAGCACAGGTTCTCTTTTTAGCCCTCAGGGTATTGGGAAACGAAAGTTATGTTTTTCAGCCCTCAGGTTATATTGACTGTGTGAGTATCAAAGTGGTGTTATATCTGTTTATATAGGTTTATGTCTGTTGTACTTAAAATTTAACATGACTACTGTGGGTATGTGTTAGCTGGGGAAGTGCTTAATTTCTTTTGCTATTTTTCTTGTATGGATCTTGATGTCATGTAATCCATGTACCAGGCTTGCTTATGTGTCCTCATATGTTTCTTTTATATTAAGTTATTAACTATTTCTGTTTTTATTTAAGCAATGCAGGATCTGTATATCCATGTTGGCTGGCCTTTGTATAGGAAGTATGGGCATGCCTTTGAGGTTAGTGTTCTGAAATAGATGGAGGAAATTCATGACTCATTGTCGGATATTGCTATAGTACATATCTCATTCTTCTTCTATATGCTTGCAGGCGTTTAAGTTGGTTGTTAGTGATCCTGACGCTATTCTCGATTCGCTAACCCGTGAAGTTAAAGAAACCGGAGCTGATGGAAAAGAGGTAACAAAAGTGGTTCCTGATTTATCACAGGAAGTCAAAGAAGTGTAATCGTGCATTGCAACAACGTTCTCAAAGAAAAGAAACTGATGATCCTATCCTTTTAAAAGAAATTGATGAAAGTAATGAGTGGGTCATCGGTGTTATGGATGAGGAGAATGAGGGTAATGCGGAAGTTGTGTTTGATGAGGAAGATGGTTTGACATGGAGAGTGGTGGACAAGGCTTCCGGGGCATCTGAACCGGCTTATTTGACCAGAACAAGTACACTGCATCATTCTAAAGGAACGGGTGTCGGTTGTTCCACCTCCCGTACTCCTAGAGTACCATCTCGTAATACGTGTGAATTAATTGATGAAGATGAAGAAATGAAAGAGAATATTGGCATGAGTGAAGACGAGGGGGAGGACTAAGAATTGGGATTTGATTATGATGAGGATAGTGAATAGAGCTCATAGTTTAGCACTTAGAAGTGAATATAGCTCCTAGTTTAGCACTTAGAAGTGAATAGAGCTCTAGTTTAGCACTTTAACCTAGCAACCTTTAAGCAACCTTCTTTTGATTATCTTTTGTGATTATTAGGCTCTAACTTGAATTTTATGTTGTTTTGCTACTTAAAGGTTTGCTACTTAAATGGATTTGTGCTATATTTATATATATTATATGTTGTTTTAGTATTTTATGTGTTATAAGTAGTATATAAATAATTTTTTATTTTTTTTTCAAAAGTGTGCGCCTCACGTACGATAAACATGTTTTTCAAGAATGTCATACTTTTTCTATAAATAGTAATACAATAAACATTGTTAATGCCTTAAAACAGATGGAAAAATCAAACATAAATTACAAGGAGAAATTATGTTTTTATATTTTTTTTACTATTTTGCATTTAGTAGATTTTCTCAAAACAAAAAGTGAGCTACATAAATTACTAGCAGGAATGACTCATTTTTGGGCAACTTTTTGTATTTTTTGGGCAACTTGTGTATTTTTGGGCAACTTGTGTATTTTTTGGGCAACTTTTGTATTTTTGGGCGTTGACTCATTCCTGCTGGTAGCTTTCAATACAAAAGTTACCCAAAAAATACAAAAGTTGCCCAAAAATACACAAGGTGCCCAAAAAAATACCAAAAGTTGCCCCAAAATACGTCAGCATCAATTAATACTACCAGCAGGAACCAGCTAAAGCTAACAGCAGCAATGAACTTATTCCATAAAATTTTTTTTGGGCAACTTGTGTATTTTTTGGGCGTACGTTGACTCATTCCTGCTGGTAGCTTTCAATACAAAAGTTGCCCAAAAATACACAAGTTGCCCAAAAAATAGACAAGTTACCCAAAAAATACAAAAATTGCCCAAAAATACTAAAAGAACCCATTTGATTTGTTATAAACCCGCCTATCTTACTAGAAAATGGAGCTCAAATTTGACAAAACTAGGCCAAAATCTAGTTTAGCAGGGTGTCACAGCTTCTAGGAGCTTAACCTGCTATATAAAACCGAAAGGGTAAAAACAAATGATACAAATAGTACATATATGATGTATAAAGTTCGGGCTACTCTGGTTGGTATTCGAATGAACAATCTATACGTACGTCTATATACACACAGTTACAAGTTAGGTTCTAGCATCATAATGGCAAAAATTGAGAAAACTCAAGTTACAAGCCGGAAAGAATGGATCTCAAAAAAAAGGAAAATAAATGATCCGACAGAACAAGGCCACTGAATGCCTGACTATTTCCGGAAAGAGTAGCTTCCAACTCCACAGATGACAAAAGAATATGTGAAAGGGAAATAACGACTTGCTTCATATCTGGTCTTAAAATTATATCATTCTCTACGCATTGCTTTGCCAGCGTAGCCATCTATATTCGATATATTTGATATTCTGTTCTGTTAAAAAAAATAAATAAACTCAAATAGAGTGACTTATTCGAGGATCATGACTCATCAGCTGAACCATTTGCTGTTGGGGGGCTGCAGGTGGAGGTGGGGCCACTTGACTCGGAAGGGCAAGAGCTAATTGCTGACCAGTGGAATCGGCCGAACAATCGTTCTTTTTGGCATCAGGTGTTGAAGACCGCTCCTCATTTTGCTGTGAGTTGTGACTCGAAGATGAATCTTTTTGGGCAAGTTGAAGCTTCGCTAGTTCCTTTTGGGTATCAGCGAGTTCCTGTTTGTCCCTCAAAATCTGCACTGACCTGTGAACCTGCAGCAATTATACCACAAAAATTCAATCAAAATCACTTCCACCGTGAAAAGAGAAAAGCCAGAGGTTCAGACTCATCATCTATAAATGATCAAAACTATGTTATCTTTATTTTTCTAAGAGTTAAATGCGTTAAGAGACTTAGAGCCAAAAGATTTAGTCAAAAAGGGAGCATAGCAAATGGCTCAACAAGCAAACACACTTGAGAATCATGACTCAAATAAAAACCACATACATTAGTTTCTTGATAGCATAGTATGTACATCATTATTTTATTTTTAGACAAATTTTACAAATCACAGAGGTGCTCATAGTTTGTCCAAAGCCGATCAAACCCGCAACCCAAACAACTTGGCCGTTTTTGGATGGTTGGCATGCTGATACTAGGTCAGGCGGCTGGTTTGAAAATTTACCAAACCAAGACACCCTGTTTGGTTAGTATTTGGAGTGTCACACCAAACCATTTATATTACATTTTTATCAACAGGCATGGAGTCCACATGCCCTTTCATGTTTTTGCGTATACCAAACTAAATTGCCTTGTTTCAGTTCAGCTACAACAAGGCTGGTTTGGTTTGGTTTACCCGACAGAGGTCATTATCTAACGGTCTAACCTTTCCAACTTGACCATCTCATAAATAAAAAATAAAGTCTCTTGCAACTCACCTCTTGAAGATGCTTCTCCAGAAACTTGAGCTTCACCTCTGACTCTCCATGATCACGAGTCAAATCAGAACGCATCTCCCCAATTGATTTATCAAGATTGTAGCAATACAATTCCAATTGTGACAAGCGTGAACTAAGCCCTTCGAGAAAACGCATAAGGTTATCCGTGTGTTTCTTCATTGATCTCTCCACAGCCAAGAGGATCACTTCTTGGCTACTAGAATCATCAGGTGGACTGTACGACGAATTGGGGAACACTGATGTTCTTGCCATTCGGTTCTTATGAAACTCCTGCTACAAATTTTCAGCTTAAGCCACTTATGTCCAATCATATGATATTGAAATTTAAAAACATTTATACAAGTATTTAACAATGTGCAACTTCCACCACAATCTACAACCTGGAGCAGATTTTTCAGGATTGATCGAGTTAACCTTATATAATTAGATTATGAGCAGCCAAATATTTTATTTAAGCATTTTGGGATCGTTTATTAAAACTTTACTCATAGACTCACAACTACTATAGTGTTTTTAAACGCTTACATTTTCTGCTTATATGCTTATTTTTTAGCATATAAGTAATCTGCTTCTGTTTATAAGCTACGCATAAACAGATAAGCAACCTCAAACACCATCTAATCAGATAACCCTAACTTAAACCTCACAAACAGATAAGTAATCCCAAACACCCATAAAACCCCAATTTAAACCACACCTTTACACAATCCATTCCAAACCCCAAATCCAAACACCCACATATCACAAAAACCAAACAATTACCATAATATAACACATACCCTTTACTTAAAACAACTCAAATCACAAAACCCTTTAACAAATTCACACATAAACCCAGATCAAGAAACATATCACAAACCTTAAAAAAAAACCTTAAAATCAATCAACTCAAATAATCAATCCAAGAAAACAAATGGGTATTGACCAAAAATGAATAAAGTTTCATACTTTAGCTGAATTAGAAGCAATCGCTGAATCAGAATAAGCTGTGATAATAATGAAAATCCCAATTAATATCACTTCCACTCAAGTTTATGCATATCAGTTACAATACATATAGTAATTTGGAATAGAGATCTGCAAAAGATAAAGCATCGGATAATTTACCTTGTTTAACTAAAAGGGATTTGATTGATAAAGCAAATGAGGATTCATCTGGGGTTATTGAAGGGGACATACGGCTGGTTAAGATACGTGTGACGTATTTTATTGTGTTAGGGTTAGGGTTTGGTGTCAGAAGGTGGATTAGTTCGGTTATTAGATCTCCTACGCGGTGGTCGGAGGAGGAGGAGGAGGACATGGTAGTTTACGGCGGCGATGTGAGTGAGTGAAGTGAAGGGTGGTGTTTGGTTTGATTTGATTTTGGTGAGTGAATTGTGGGCGCGGAAATGCTTTTTATTTTGGTCCAGTCCGTCTGGTTTTTAGTAGTACGAGTAATATGTGAAATGACAAAAAAACCATCTGTACAATATACGGTTGCCCAACAAATATAAGTTGCCCAAAAAATACTGCTGTACAATATGAGATTATACGAGTTGCCCTGGGCAAAGGGGGGAATTTTTTGAGATCGGGCTAGATACTCTTAGCACTTGGGCAATCGGGCTATTTTAGTAATTATCCCAATTAAATCAGACTTTTATTCAGAAAACAGATACGCCGTTTATAATTTTAGAATGCGCCGTATCAGGTTTAAATTATCAAAAATCGATTATATTTATTAAAATTAAATGCGTCGTATTAACAAAAGCTAATGCGCCGTATTTTCGTTACGTTTCAAAATACAAGATTTTTGATTTAGTAGATGCGCCGTATCGATAAAGATCGATGCATCGTATCTGTTTAATAATTCAAAAACTGTTTTTAATTTAAATCGAAAATACGCCGTATCTGTTAAAACAGATGCGTCGTATGGCGTTAGGTTTTAGAAAAATTTCTTATTAAAAACAGAATACGCCGTATCTTGGGGAAAGATGCGTCGTACTCGAATTTATTAAACGCGTTGTATTTTATAAAAATTAAACGCAATACGCCGTATCTGTGAAAACAGATGCGCCGTATCGCTTGTATTAGCACAATACAACGATAGCAGAATGCAGAAAAATAAAGAAAAAAAAACAAAAAAAAAATCAAACAAAAAGAAACAAAAATTACAGAAAACAAAAACACATAAAAACAGAAAATATGCAAATTATACAATGAATGCAATCTATATAATATTCAACAAGGTTAGCGGTTAGAATCTAAAAAAAAAAACTAAAAAGAAAAACCTAATTAAAATACTAATCAAATTAAAAGATAATAACAATTCACTCCCCGGCAACGGCGCCAAAAACTTGATGCGTGTTTTTTGTTCTAATTCTTTTATATCCCCGGCAACGGCGCCAAAAACTTGATGCGCGTGATGTGTCGTTGCGGTTTAGCAGTATTAATGCCTACTCAAGTTTTAAATTTATATTTAGCCGACTTATCAATAACACACACACTTAACGAGCAGTGTACCCGGTCAGTATGAATATAATGGTAAGTAGAGTGTCGATCACTAAGAGTGGAACGTATTATCTAGTTATTCTAATCAGTATTTTAACATCCTAAGTTAGCTATACAACCTAATCTAACGCAAGGGGGTTCAGCCTGAGAGACTGGCACGGTTTGGTTATGATTAAATAGAAAACTAAACTAATGAACACGAATCAGCGATTAGCACACACGTACACAGATAGATACTTGAGACAATAAGAAGACCTGTCCTGATAATTAAGTAGCTTGTCACTTGTTTTATTGCTAGTTTTATATGAAGTGTATATAATTAAACCTTTCTCGTTGGCTCTAATCTTATCGGCGAGTAAACCCTTAATGATTACTTATGTCTATCCTATTTATTAAAGAGACGCTAAAACAAATAGGCGAGGAAGGGGCATGGCGACCCAAGCAATGCTCAGCTAGACACAGAGGTTATCAATGCACTAATAAAAGTCACCAAAGACATCAACATATAAACTTTAATTAATGGGAAAGCAATATTAAGGGGAGTGCATGATTTTTCGTAGTCACATGACACAAGCCCATCAATCCTGACGAATTAAAGTGTACTAATACAATAAAACAAAACTACTTAATGAATTGAATACATGCAGGACCTTCTTACAGCTCTTGTATCTTCGTTTAGGTGTGTCTTGTGCTGCTTGGTCGTCTGAATTCGGCTCTAGGGTTTCTTCGGTCTTCGAAAGCTTAGTGTGTTAAGGATCCCGAAATTCGTCTGGCCTTGGGGTATTTATAGTTTCTGTCTGAGGGGTCGATGCGGCGCATAGAGTTGTTAGATGCGGCGCATTGACTTAACTTCGCGTGGGGTCCAAGATTAATATATTCAGGAATATTCGTACACCGTCTTCAGATGCGGCGTATCTTGATCTTTGTATGCGGTGTATGTACTTGGATCGTAACTTGTGAAATCTTGATAATGATACGCTGTATGTTAGAAGTATGATGCGGCGTATCTGGAGTAGAACGAGCTTGATCTTCTGGATTTCAGTAGGCTTTTGACATCTTGCTTGTTTTGCTCCATAATTAGTCCAAAATCGCCAAGTTTCACATAATGCTTGTTTTTACCTGAGAATTAATAAAGTAAACATTAATGTATCGATTCTCATAGATAATATAATAAAACAAGTCAAATAAATAGGATAAATGTTGATAATAAAATGTACTTATTTGAGTTCATCAACCCCGAAGCTAGACTGAATGAAATGCCCCAACCGAGTGTTTGCCAATCACTCTAATATGACAGAAATGAAATGCGTTCGTTTGACCAGTTGGTGCTACCAACCCGAACGAAGGAGTCACCCTCAATAGATCTATTCACTCACTCTCGCTTGCTAACAATTAACGGTTCAGGATAATAAAAGGGGACTTTAATCTGGGCAATGATGTAACATAAGCAAAGTAATGAGTTTGTATACTTTGGTCCGCATATGAAAATGGTGCAATGTATTCTCCCCCGAGAGTTTAGAAATCAATAAACAATTTAAAACGGGGCTATGAAAACTCACCTGATATGATATAGCAACAATGACAATGATGGATATGATGAAATAAAGCTCGGTCTCTAACCACAACCTATTATGAATGATGTGATCCAATGTAAGCAATGATACAAACATGCAAATACGTATGTTAACGATACCACTTGTTAGTTTTGAAAATAACGTTTATCGACGAAAAATACACTTTTGACGTCTCGTTAAGTTATAAACTACTTTTCGTGTAAACATGTTGAAACGGTACTCCACGATCCTCGTTTGGTGTTCTATCGGCAAAATGTATATTTTCCTTAACTTGTGAAAATATGTCCAAAATGGCTTCGTGAAACTAGTCGGGAAATATTGCACGTTACGTGTTAGTTGATCAAACTCGACGTTTTTGAAAACCTTGTAACAATGTATAAATGTCGTTTCATTTAACTTTTGATTGTACACGCCTCGATCAATTAGAAAATCGGCTAACAATGTTATGTTTCGCAAAAACACTAGTTTTTATACTTAAAACACTTTCTAATAGTGGGCTGTCAAAATGAACACGGTACGTCGGGCTTCAAACGTGAATAACTCGGCCATTACAAGCTCGTTTTCAACGTTCTTTACATCCACGGCTTCGTATAAACATGAACTAACATAATCTCAGTAGGTCGGGTCGTCTAGATCATGTCTAACACCTCGTTTTGTCCTTTGAATCTCGGCAATCAGCAACTAAATTTTCAGAAAATTAGTTTTCGTCGTCTAACTTTGAAAAATCATATCTCCTTCGTTATAAGTCGGTTTTTAGTGATTCTTGCGGCCACGGTTTCGTTTTTGAAAGAAATTTCTGAATATGAAGGCCAAAATTTACCAAAAGTTACCGAGTTTTCCAGTTTACACGTTTTTGGACAGAACCTATTTTAGATTGTTAAAAACTCACTTCCTTGGTTCTAAACTTGATCATACTAACTCAAATCAACTCCACAAATTCGCAAATCCTACCATACACCTTCTTAGGGTGTCATGGGGTCCTAAAAATCACCAACCTTGGTGGATTTCATGAGATCATTAGTGAAACTTATAGATCTAGTGATTAAGATAGTTTATGTTCAAAAGTGGTATGTAAAACATAAGTAACTTGCATGGTTAATTAATATAACTTGAAAATACATGAACATATGAATCAAATGAAAGTAATATATGATCAAAACATGTTCTTGAAACTTACTTGATGATTTGATGAGTTTTGATAAGAAATGAGTAATAAACTTGAGGTTTGATCACAAATCCATAACTAGGAAGGTAAATGGAGTATGATTATGACTTGATCTTGAAAAATTTATGGATTTTCTTCCTTGTTCTTGGTTTGGCCGAATAGAGAAGAGAGAAAAAGAGAGTATTGATCTTGCTTTGCTAGTAAACTAGTTACTTGTATGTGTTATTGTAGTGGAAATGAAATAAAATGTGTACTAATTCATTAATGAGATTTGTCTTATAATCAAGTGCTAAAGAGAATTAGGGGGGCTTAGGGGGGGGGGGGCACATGGGGTAATTTAGAAGAGATTTGATGTAATTAAAGCTTGTGTCTCCCATTTATTTAGAGTTTAGCTAGTTTAGTGTATACATTGATTGTTATCGGGTACCGAGTTAACTAGAAATAACTCATGACGAGGTGAAATGAGATACGACGAAGTTGTAAAAATTGTAAAATCATGTTCCTTGCAAGAATCGGGTGTTAGAATGATTATCGAATTGAAATTTCGTAAACCGACGGAGTTATAAGCGTCAAACGAAAAGTATAGCGATTGGTTTAAAAACACCAGGTAAAGTAATAATATAATCTCTATATCATTAAAATTAGCTTGAAAATGCATTAGGATCATTTTCGGGAGTATTGGGTATAATGTTAGTAGAAATGACTGAGGGGTAACGTTAGTTAAACAATTAAGCATACGTTAATGAAAATCACACAAACACATGCATGAACTGATATGATAATGATGTTACTGATTATATGCAGACTACTCTAGTCTGTATGATGATGTGTTTTTACTGATGATGCATGAATACGCAGCTAAACCTAACTGGTTACGCGCATTTGAATACCCGTAAACCTGGTTTACAACATGATGAATGATGCCCATGAATAGTGATTTCCCTCTGGGAATGAATAGTGTCATGTGAATAGTAAAATTTTTGACGACTTCTCAAAGTTTCAAACTGACTTCAAAAACGATGAATAGTGAAATGATGAATAGTGATTGGTGAATAGTGAATGATGAATAGTAACTCATGAATAGAAAATTGTCGAGGTTTGGAAAATGACCTGAAATTACGAGTTGTGACAATGTTGATCCACTTGTTCACACTTCTCCCCCTCAAAAATTGCATATGAGAATGCCATTTTTGATTGAACAAGTGCATATGAGGTTGATCCACTATTCACACTTCTCCCCCTCAAAAATTACATTTGAAGTTAGCATTTTTTATTGTGTGAATAAACATCCAATCAGATGAAAGTAGATCCACTTGATGTCTGAACGAGCATGGAGCAAGTATGAAGCTTTTTGATGAGAATAGTCAGAAGCAAGAAGATTTCTCTTCTTCCGAAGATAAAGCGCACTCAAGTGTACACTTCTCTTTTCTTAGATGAACGGGGCCTGAAGAGATGTCAGCAGACGCCATTATGTTGACAATGAGGCCCGAGGCTTGAACTGCAGAGTTCAAACGTCATTGTCGATGAAGAACGAGGCCTGAACTGATGTGAACAGACGTCATAGTCAATAAAGAATGAGGTCTGAACTGATGTGAATAGACGTCATTGTCAATGAAGAACGAGGTCTGAACTGATGTGAACAGACGTCATTGTTGTTGATGTTCATCAAGCATGAATTACTTGAACCCCTACATCATGAGATATCACTCTTTTCGGCACCCAAACCCTGAGTCTTTCCTTAATGTGAGTGAACGATGTACCTGCACTTAAGTAAGGACTACCTGCACTGATATTAAGAGTTTGTTTGCATTTATATGAGTTTTTGATATCAGCATCTCGACCATTTGGGGTTTCATTGTCAACCTTGGTTTCGCACTTAGTGAACATCTTTCGAATAGGTATCCATCTAAGACCAACAATCTTAAAAATTCTACCCGTCGGTATCCACCTAAGGCAAGATCTAGGAGTGTTTGGTTTCTCATGTACAGTGGAAGACTTGTTTAGAGAAGACCTTTGTCCTACAGCAATCTGCCTACCAGGTTTCTGAGTATAACTCTTTGGTTCTACGGGCTTATTGTTGTTTCTAGTCTTAGAGGATTGAACCTTATTACGAGCATGTACTTCCTTCAGGAATTTTGTTATACAATCATCATGGTTTGCATTAAACACACATTTCTGACAAGTTGAGCAAATATAGTGTTTAGAGTCAGAAAAAGATCTAGAATTCTTAGAGTGATCAGCTACGGGAATCTCTTTAATCGATACGCAACTACTCTTAGAAGCAGGCAACTTCCTAGTCTTTTCAGGTGTGTTTTTCTTAGCATCCTCTAGGTTGTGATTCTGAACACTGTTTTTATGTTTAACATGTTCCTTTGGTGTCACAAATGACACATGCTTTGAACTACTCCTAGAAGAACTAGATGCACTCATATGATGAGGTTTTGCAAGCGTATATTCCTTTTCCTTAGGTCTAGACTGTGAAATGATTGGTTTTGACAAAAATTGTTTTGAATCAACTTGGGAGGCAAACCGTGGTTTTGATGATTTTGGTCGTTCAGATCTAAACGCAGTCGGTTGTCTAACAACTGATTGGTTTCTAAGTGGTGGTTTCCCTAAGATTGATGGTTTTGCAAACTTAGTGTTCACACTATTTCCTGTCAATTTTCTTAACTCGTTTTTCAACGCTGCAATTACAAAACCCTTTTCCTGAAGTTGAGCTTTGAATTCATCATTTTTGGCAATCAAAGAGGTTGTCTGCTCTACAGTCTTAGTTTTTGCTTCTTTGATTGAGTCACACAGTTCTTTGCAATGAATTTTCAAAGTCTCATTTTCATAAAGTAATTCAGCCACATTAATGTCATGTTTAGTCTTAACATCATTGCACATGTCACGCATCTCAGTCAAACTGTTTTTCAGGTTTTTGATCGTTACGTTTTTGGCTTCTAGCTGAGCTTTCAAATCATTTATTATGAAGAATTCACGGAATTCAGGGAGTTCCGGATTTTTACATGGTAGTTTAGTTTGAAAACTTTCTTCCTTTTGTTGCATTGCAATTTCAAGAGAAATACAATGTTTTTCAAGCTGTAAAAATCTTTTTGAAAGTTCATTATAAACATCTTTTTCAACCATATCATTTGATTTGGAAAACTCAGCCGTAGGCAAAAAACTTGACGCATCATCATGTTCAGCATCTTGATCAATCTCTCCCCCCTTATGACTCATATGTGATGAATCAGAGGTGATATTGCTATCAGTCTTTTCCATAAGATATGTGTCATAAGTAGGTTTAATTTGATCAGTATGTTGTTGTTCATTAGAAAGAACATTATGTTGAACAGTTACATGTACCTCAGCAAATGGCTCTTGGTCATTTACTAGTCTGATATCAGCATCCACAACATGTGTGATATGAGTCACATAACTGCTGCTTGCATCATGCTTGTCTGATTCTGTTCCATTTCCCACATGTTGAGCCCTTTCATTAATGAACCCCGTAACATTACTCATAAGTTGAAGTAATGTCCTTTTGAACACGTCAACCTCAGTTCCAGTGTAATTAGCAAAACACTTTTTCGCCATTTGACTGTCATCATCATAATCCTTTATGTATTGCGAATCAATGAACACTTGGAGTTAGTTGTTAATCACACCCAAAGCAGCCATGGATCTATCTTCAGAAAATTCTTCTTTGTCAAGTTGTTGTTCAAGTTGATCTAAATACATAATCATCTTGACTGTGAAAGTCTGTACATCTTGACCAAAGAGTGATGCGAATGCACGTCTGTATCCTCCCAAGTATCCAGGCTGTTCAAAGAGAACCTTGAGATGTGAATGAAGTAATCAAAAACATTCAATGCAACTTTCCTTTGCATTAGGCAACATTAGTGACTGAATCAACTCTCTCTCTTGCGAATTCGAGCACGAAGATTCCACGTTAATAATCTCAGAATCACACACGTTTATTTGTTGTACATAATTGGAAGTATTTTGTTTATCATATGTGTCGTACAACTTGAGTACCTCAGATATGAAGGAATCTGAAGTAGTAGACATGATGTAAACGTGTACGGGATTTTACAATTCTATGATTTAAACCGAGAAATAGATTCTTTCGCGGGATTTTACAAAAATCAAGAATGAACCGTGAAATGATAATGATAATGTGATATTCAAATAACCACCATAGCTGTATCCAATAAACTCGAAAATATCTAATAACTAGCACGGTAGTTATAACCAACGAACCCGAAAAATTTAACACAAAATTAAAATTAGTCTCTGATAATTGAAGCACAATCAAAGTCGTTGTCCAAAATTAAAAATTCTTTACCAACCGAGGAATTCGTCCTTGAAATGAGAACCTAATGAAATTTACTCAAGAAAAAAATCTTAAAAAATTGTCCTTGTGAATGTGATAACAGATCACAGTCCAACAAGTTTTAAACACTCGCAGCCCAAAGATGTACATCACTCGGCCCATTCTAAAATCCAATTAACCCAAATCTTTGTGTATATAGCACACACTAATCTCACTTATCTAACTTTAATCACACACAAACACAGACCACAAAAAAATATCCCTACCACCACATCTTATCACTCATAAGTCATGAACCCTAATCCAAAAAATACGCAGCCACTCAATCCAAACGGGAAAAAAAATCCAAACGGGAAAAAGAAATCCGACCCTCACTGCTCGACCATACCCACAAATAATGAACACAAGTGACCGGATCTTCAAAAGGTTTGAAGGTATGTTCGATTTTCTTTCTTGTGATTTGATTCAATCGATCAAAATAACAAATGAACACCGGATGATTTTTTTGTTTAATCTTTAAACAGTTCGGATATATGTCGAGCTCAGATTCAATCGAACAAGAAAAAGAATGAAGCGAGGTTTTTATGATTTTTCCCTTTTGATTTTAACGATTGAGTTGAAGTATTGGTTCGAAATGGGAGTTATAATGTGGATTTGTTGTATATGTAATTTGTTGTTGCACTCGAATGAGATAGGCAGTGGTTAGTTATTGTTTGTTCTGTTTAAGAGTTGTTTGTTGTTGTTCTTGATTAAGAGTTGATGTTCTGTTGATTTGTTTTTGTGACAAATGATGTTTTGAGTTATGTTCAAACCGCCAGTCAAATTAGCACAAACTGCAACTTTTGTTTTACTAGGCAAACCACTATATCACCAAGACAAACCGCTGACTTTATGTTTGACCAAGAAAGATTCATCAAACCGCTAGTATACAATTGTATCAAACCGCTAGAGTGATTAAACCGCTATGCCAAAACCTCTACAATTAGATCAAACCGGTACAATTGTGGACCACACGTCACTTTCACAATTTTGTATTCTTTCCGGTTTTGGATATAATCCAAACTGCAATCCTTAGACCAGTCAAACCACTACAAATTGAGTTAGAATACAACCAAAAAAAACAAGTTCAAACCGCTGGCAAGAGTGTGGACCACAATGTTAGTCCTTGTCTTCAAATTACAAACCACTACTAAGAACAACCTTATATTTTTCAAGACAAACCGCTAGCATGAATCCAAGGAAAGTAAGAGACGAGAAAAAAAAATTGAGAGCTCCTAAATGATAACAACTCCAGTCATACAATAACAGATAAATCCCAAACCGGATTTATGTGAAGTGAAATACCATACGAACCAAACAAAAAAAACAAGTTTTAAACTGTTGAAGCCCAAGTATCTTAACTGTTAAAGCCCAATACCATACTTAAAGTAAAAAACAAGGTAAAACAAGAAATGGACACCACAGATCTGTTCGTACCACGCACAAAAGAAAAAATTAAACTTGGTTTTTAATAAAGTATTTCCAGATATACTGTTCGAACCCAAAAAGAAAATGGACAGCAAGCTTAAATGATATTCGAACCAAAGTAATGAAAATAAGAAAAATGAAAAAAAAAACCGCGAATCCAAGTCCAAGCATACACAATCAATCGAACCTAACCTTGGCTCTTGATACCAATTGTAATGCTTGCATGCTTGGATTAGATGTTGGAAGAATTCTAAAGAGAGAGAGAGATGAAAGAGTTGGGAGATTTAGAGAGAGAGAATGAGAGAAAATTAGTTGAATGATTAGAAACCTCCAACCCTTCCCAAGTGTGGGAAGGGGTATTTATACTTACAAGATATGGTGCCCCGAGTGGGCTGTGGAGTGAGCTGACAGGGGGTAAAGACCCGACCCACTCCACAAATACTAATATAACTAATACTAATAATAATAATACTAAACTAGTACTAATATGCCTACGAGCTACATGAATGCTAAACAGATACTTGACCGAGTCTTCACATGAATATTTATATTCCTAACAGATATGAATCTTGATCTTAAAACTAGAGGTCTATGTTTGGTTCCCTTATCACGTACTCCTCAAGTGTACCATGAAAACAACGGATCAGATTACTGGACTCCAGCATATAGAGGATATATCTATAGATAGGATATAATTTTGGTTAGATTTGTTCAATGCATTTTATTGCCATAACACTTTTCTAAAACCAACATAAACTTTTCTATTCAAACATAAACCAACATATGTTAATTATAACTATACAATATAGCTAATATCCGTAAATTAATAAATAAAGTTATAACTATACAAGACAACTGATATCCTTACATGACTAAGTTAAAATTTACATCAACTCATACTAAATAGTACATAAATAACAATAGCATAACCATATTTAGGTAAATTACAAGTCATGCCGGCCCATCGGGTTTGAGGGTGGTAAGATTTAGTTTTTTCTTCAATCTGAATAATAATAATGTTCACAATAGTTGAGATCACCTCATAAACACTCATTATCACCTTCCTCTATAGATACTCCTCTAACCAAGTTAAGGAAGTTGTGCACGTCTATTCCATCTTTCTTATTCATTCGTTTAACATCTCGTGAGCAACCATATCATCTTGGCCCTCAAAATAATAGTTTGTCCAAGAACTACAAATACACTAATACTGACAATGTAAAACAAAAGAAAACCAAATATAAAGAATATGGACAATTTCTACAACACATAACGTGTAAATTACAAAAGGAATATTACAAAGCATGCCCGCCCATTGGGCGGGCTTCGACAACTAGTGTATATATATATATATATATATATATATATATATATATATATATATATACACCTTACAACGTAAACACTTTACAAGTGAATACTTTCCGTACTTAGTCGTCTAGTTACTTCCGAACCAGAGACTTATCCGTCATGAATACTTTTATATACTTATATACTCGTACACTTTTCCAAGAGCCAATACTTACAAACACTTTTGAATTTATTTAAACATAAACACTACCACCCAAGCAAACAGTAAACACAACAACTTGAGAACACTTAAACTTATTTAAACTCATTGTGCCGTGAATCAAATCCATAAACTGAGACTTGTCATATTAATTTAGGTCGCGTGTCGGTGCCGCCCACTATAACTACTTGACTTTTCGGACTGCTATTTACTGAGGTGAGTTCATGGCCCCTACCTTTACTTGTTTTATAACTGTTTTGGGGGAGAATACATGCTCATTTTTATTTAAACTCAATGCTTGTTTTACTTGAAACATACATGACACATACATTGACCAGGTGTACTGGACGAACATATATAACAGGACCGGGTGTAACGGTCACATTACCGGGTGTAACGGACATACTACCAGGTGTAATGGTCATTACGAGTGTACCGATTAACCAAACATTATAAACTTGTATTCCACATTTACGAATATTTAAACCTATGAACTCACCAACCTCGTGTTGACACTTTTAGCATGTATTTTCGGGTTTAAGACGATAGCCTAGTTGTGGAGGCTTTTGGCATGGCATGGCATGGTCATAGACGACTCTGATATATATATATATATATATTATATATATATATATATATATTATTATTATGTTGGGACCGGTTTATTATTATGGGCCTGTATTCCGCACTATATTTTGAATGATGTAAACTTAATGTTTTGGTAAAGAAATTTTCTTCTAAATGGTTGAGGTAAAAACCGTTCTTTGTACCTTGTGTTGTGATACCAATTGAGTAGCACCCCAGTGACATGTATGCTTCCGCTGGACCTGTTTTGGGGGTGTTACACAAATGTTCGGGATGAGGATACTTCACTTACTCGTCATAGTGATGAGCAAAAGAAGTTAATTGCTAAAAATAATGAAGCAAAAATGATGCTTTACAATTCTCTAACTAAAAAGGAATTTGAAAGGGTCTTTATGTACAAAACCGCTAAAGAAATTTGGCAATCTTTAATAATCACTCATCAAGGAAATTCACAAGTCAAGAATAACAAATTTGATCTTCATGTTTAACAATATGAACAATTTAGTATTCTTGAAGATGAAGTCATTGATAGTGCATTTGCTCGCTTTAATACTATTATTACTTCTCTCAAAGCACTTGATGAATCCTTTTGTAGTAAGAACTTAGTCAGGAAATTTCTTAGAGTACTTCATCCAAAATGGAGAGCGAAAGTGACAGCTATTGAAGAATCTAAAGATCTCCCAAAGCTAGCACTTGACGAGCTAATTGGAAACCTCAAAGTTCATGAAATGGTAATGGTGAATGACTCGGAGATCGTTAAAGGAAAAAAGGAAAAGATCAAGTCCATTGCCTTAAAAGCAAGAACGGAGACAAGTGGTGATCAAGAATCTAGCTCGGGTAGTGAAGATGTGGAATATGCCATGGTCGTAAGAGATTTCAAAAAGTTCTTTCGAAGACGAGGAAAGCTTGAAAGACAACCTAGAGATGACAAGAAACCCTTTCAAAAAGATCGTGATGATAAGAAATGGAAGGATGAAAGAAAATGCTTTATATGTGGTGACACAAGCCATCTCATAGGAGATTGTCCAAAGCCACCTAAAAACAAAACTCAAAGAGCTTTTGTGAGTGGTGCTTGGAGTGAAAGTGAAGATGATGACGAGGAGCCAAAGAATGAATAAATTGTTCTCATGGCTCAAGACTCAAACGAGGTACACTCTGACTCATCTTATTCCTCTATTGATGATGACACCTTACAAAAGGAATATAACAAACTGTGTGAACTTAGCTTAAAAATCATAAACAAAAACAAATTTTTGAAAATCAAAAAGGAATTCTTAGAAAATGAAGTTTATGAATTAAAAGAAAAAGCAAAACCTTTAGAAAAGAGTAAAGCTATTGACAAGGTATGTACATCGTGTCAAGAGCTTAGACTTGAATTAGAGAAACTTAAAATCACACAAGAAGCAATTATCAAACAAAACTCTAAGTTCAAAAAGTTTGATAAAAATATTCGTTGTGTAGATGAAATAATGAGAATCTAAAAATTACCACACGATAAAACTGGACTACGTTTTATGAAATTAGGCGATTTAAGTAGTCTAAAGAAACAAGCCAAAAAAGTACAAGAAACTTTTCCAACTGCCTCAGGGACCCACGGATCAGACGGAAACAAAAATTTGGTTCCGCCTGTGGAACAGTTTAGTTCCGTGGGTACCTCAACAGAACAGAAAGTTCGTACATCGGCTCGTACTGAGTTTGTTAAAGTTACAAAGAAACCTAACACTACCAAAAATGAAACTAAACAAAAACCAGCTGTTACAATAGGATTATGACTTTCTAAAAATGAATATAGATCCAAAATCACTCAATAGAGGCCTAAACCACCTACTCCCAAATGCCCCTTTCCAAAGAGCAACTACAACACGCAACCCAACTATCAACAAAATAGTTGGAATCAAAACTTCCCAATGCATTATCAAACTCCTAACTACATGCCATGGAACTCATATCCACCATTCCCATACATGAATCAAGTTAATGGGATGTTTAACCAAAATGGACCCATGAGATATTGGGGACCAAATGCTTGAGTTTTTCTATAACTTAGGTATGCTTGAAAGTCGGATTGGAACCAGATGAGTGGATAAAAGATAGCGGTTGTTCAAGGCATATGGCAGGAAACAAGAGCCTCTTCTCAACCTACCAATAATATGATGGAGGTAATGTTACTTTTGGTGGCAAGTTGAAAAGAAAAATCATCGAAAAAGGTACTATCTCTCATGACTCTCTCTCTATTGATAATGTTGCTCATGTTGATAATCTAGGATTCAACCTTCTATGTATTAGTCAACTATGCCGTAAAAAGTATAACGTCATATTTAGTGAAAACGAGAGTAAAATACTAAAAGATGGAATAACCGTCGCAAAAGGAGTTTCAAAAAACAATGTATACGTCATGAAAATTGATAAAACTTCTAGAGATAAACTTTGCTTAACTTCGTTAGATGATTCCTTAAATATTTGGCATAGACGCCTAGGCCACACCAATATGAGACTCATTCAATCTCTATCCTCAAAAGACCTCGTTAGGAACTTACCCAAGTTGAAATATGACCAACACTTTTGTGATGCTTGCAAAATTGGAAAACAAGTTCATAGTAGCCATAAGGTTAAAAATATGGTGTCTACAACTAGGTGTCTAGAACTTTTGCATATGGATTTATTTGGTCCATCCGCTATACAAAGTTATGGAGGCAACTTCTACACTTTGGTCATAGTAGAAGATTATTCAAGATACACTTGGTCAAAGTTTTTGAAAAGTAAAAACGAAGCTTTTGATCAATTTGAAATTCTTAGTAAGAAAATTCAAAACCAACTAGATAGTCGTATTGTGTCAATAAGAACAGATCATGGTTGTAAATTTGATAATGAAACACAACTTGGAAACTTTTGTGATGCCAACGACATAACACATAATTTTTCGGCTCCTCGTACACCTCAATCAAATGGTGTTGTAGAACGTAAAAACCAGACTCTTTAAGAAATGAGTAGAACAATGCTTAATGAACAAAACATACCACAAAAGTTTTGGTGTAACGCCGTTGACACTTCAACCTACATTTTGAATAGAGTATTAATTCGACCATTTTTAAACAAAACACCATACAAAATATATAAAGGTAAAAAGCCTACGCTAAGATACTTTAAAGTGTTTGGAAGTAAATGTTTTATTTTAAACACTAAGGATTATCTCACCAAATTTGACCCAAAGTCTTATGAAGGTGTATTCCTTGGATATTCTCAAAAATAGCAAAGCTTATATTATTTTAAACAAAGAAACCTTAAGAGTTGAGGAATCGTTAAATGTAACATTTGACGAAAGTCCACCTTCCTCTAAGACATCACCTTTGGTAGATGATGACTTAGTTGAAAGTCAACTTGTCGAAAACGAAGAGAATATAAATAATGACAAGGAAGATGAACTATTAAACAAAGAAAATGTCAATATCAAATAACCTAAAGGTCATCCATTCGATAGTGTTATAGGAAAAATAAATGAAAGAACCTTAAGATCACAAGTCCAAAATCAAAGCAACTTCTTTTGTTTTGTGTCAACCATTGAACCCAAAAATATAAATGAAGCTATAAAAGATGAATCTTGGGTCATTACTATGCAAGGAGAGTTAAATCAATTTGTTAGAAATGATGTTTGGACATTAGTTCCTCAACGAAAAAGTCAAACGATAATTGGAACAAAATGGGTCTTTCGAAATAAAATGGATGAACATGGTGTAGTGTTTAGAAACAAAGCTAGGCTAGTAGCACAAGGTTATAATCAACAAAAAGGCATTGACTACGATGAAACTTTTGCTCCGGTTGCTAGGCTCGAGTCTATTAGAATTTTACTTGCATATGCATGTGCACATGATTTCAAACTTTTTCAAATGGATGTCAAAAGTGCATTTTTAAATGGCTTTATAAATGAAGAAGTGTATGTCCCTCAACCTCCGGGCTTCACCGATTTTGAAAAACCAAATCATGTTTACAAACTTAAAAAGGCTTTATACGGACTTAAGCAAGCACCAAAAGCATGGTATGATCGACTTAAAACATTCTTAGTTGACCATAAGTACACCATGGGTTTAGTAGATAACACTCTCTTCACCAAGAAAAAGGATTCACATATTATCATTGTCCAAATATATGTGGATGACATCATATTCGGATCAACTTGTCAAGAGTTATGTGACGATTTCTCAAAAATCATGCATGACAAGTTTGAGATGAGTATGATGGGAGAACTAAACTTTTTCTTAGGTCTTCAAATAAAAAAATTAGAAGATGGGATATTCTTTAACCAATCTAAATAAATAAAAGACATGCTTAAGAAATTTGGTCTTGAAGACTCTAAACCTATTAAAACGCCTATGTCCTCGGAAACCAAACTCACCAAGGATGAAGAAGGTGAATCCGTAGATAACACTAAATATAAAGGAATGATTGGTAGTCTGCTCTATCTCACGGCTAGTAGACTCGACATTATGTTTAGTGTTTGTCTATGTGCTCGCTTTCAAGAAGATCCAAAAACATCACATCTTGAAGCCGTAAAATGGATTTTTAGATATATAAAAGGTACTACACATCTAAGATTATGGTATCCCAAAGGCACGGGAGTAGAAACCATAGTGTATGCCGACTCGGACCATGCCGGTGACTATGTTGATTGAAAAAGCACAAGTGGTATTTGTACTTTTGTTGGACATTGTCTTACCTCATGGTTCTCTAAGAAACAAATGACTCTCTCTATTTCAACAACCGAAGCCGAATATGTATCAGCCAAAAAAGCATGTCAACAAGCTCTTTGGATGAAGCAAGCTCTTGTTGTCTACGGAATTCAACTTAACGACATCTCTATTCTTTGCGACAACAAAGGAGCTATCGATCTCAGTAAAAATCCAGTTCAACATGCTCGAACTAAACACATCGAAATCCGTCATCATTTCCTTCGCGACAATGTTCAAAAAGGAAACATTTCTATCGAGAAAGTATCCTCAGAAGATAACATTGCCGATATTCTAACTAAACCTCTTAAACGTGATCCATTCAATCTTCTTAGACTTAGACTAGGACTAATGGAACCTAATTTGTAGTTTTGAACATTAGCTTAAACCTTCGTTTGCTCAAAACGACAAAACTGACTAAAACATGTTCTGTCCCCACGGAACCAAACAACATAAGGGACGGAACCCTGGATTTGGTTCCGTCCCATCCGTGGTTCCCTGGGTCAGAATAAATCAAGTATTAAACAAACACCCCTCTTTCACATAACCATAACACACAAACGACCCAAACTCATCCCATAACATACCACACTCAATATTAAGGCCTTTCCTTTAACTAATCTGAGCCCTAATCAACATTGTAAGTTTCCTTATTACTTTTCTTCTCTCAATTCTGAGTCTAGGACTTCAAATTTATGCAAAAAACCAAAACTTGGGGATTATGCATTTTCTTAGGTAGATCATGAAATACATTTGTAAATTACATAACCAATCATGTTTTCCTCAGTTAGGAATTGCATCTTGTAAGACATTATCACGATTTGCTTAAAACCCCATCGTAAAAATCTTCTCACAATTAGGAAAAATAATTTTTCACATTGTTCATACAAATAAAAACGTTATGTTTAAAACATCATTTGAATAATGTCTCTTGAATGCTAAAGGAAGTACATAACTAATATATATTTTCGGGTACATTCAATCGAAGCTACATTAAATTAGGAGCGTTTGAGTTATCTCTCATTTTGTTACAAAATTTGCTAAAAGAAATTATTTTTATGCATCAAAAGGAGTCGAGATAACCGCACCTCCACATTTTCCTCATATAGGCACACACTAGAACATTATATCTAAATTCTCGTTAGTTTCGACTAAAGTATGTAATTTTTGTATCTAGGATCAATCATGCCTCCCGTAGCACACTATGATCACAAAGACACTCTCAAATACATTCCCAAACACCATAAGACTAAGGGCCTTACGCCTGCACAAGTCAAAATCTTCAAAGCTCTAGAAAAACGTTACTTCCATGAGGGTAGAACAATTGACCCATCCTTTCTAGAAGGCACAAACATTCGTCAAGAACTTGCAACTATTCACTTTGACGGTCTCTTAAACATCAACGAACAAATGTGTCCTAGATTTGTCCTAGAATTCTATGCTAGCGTAATTCTCACAACCAATGATTATGGACACATGTCAATTCAATTCAAAGTAAACCAACATGACTTCAACATCCCTCTCCATCAATTTGGTGAAGTCCTTAGAATTCCATGTGAAGGTACATGCCTTTACTCGAATAAATGGTCTCTTTCAATCCTTGACTCAATTGTTGATCGTATGCCTCCATACGACACTCCTCTAGTTGCCAAAGAAATTATCCAAGAACATCTTTTCCTTCCAAGAATCTCAACCACAAAAACAACCCATTCGGGTAATGAGATCGACCGAGACCCATTTGGCATGGAACTCAATGAACTCAAACCCCAATTCAAGAAATGGGAAGAAGTCCTGAGGGAAAATGTCTTGTGCACCATAGGTAACCGTGACCACATCAATGCTTGTCTTTGTTACATGCTTTATAGTTTGTCAACCCGCCAACCTTTCAATTTAGCCTACTATGTTGCCAAAAGGATGGCCGACATACCCATGCTAGGAACCACCGCTCTTCCCTACGGGATGCTTCTCACCCATCTCTATAGAGCCTTTGCACCCATTCCACCCAATCCTAAAGGGTTTTGTCCTGACTACTCTCTTGTCGACCACATCATGGTTTCACTAAGTGACAAAAGAGTGGCTAAGACTCAAGGAAAATGTCCTCATCCTCCTACTTCCTCATCATCATCATCAATGAGTGAAGATGATGGACTTCCCAACTCTAGGCTTCCTCCTCTTGACTACTTCCAACAACTTCCAACAATTGAGAACCAATCTGAAGAGTTCAAGCAAACAAGAGGAATGTTCAAGTGCATCGGAAGGTTCCTAACCAATATCAACAAGAAGCTAGATAGGCAATGAGCGGGTTTATGAGTGTTTGGTACATTTGCTTTAAAACAATGATGTATTGTGTATTTGTCGTTTCTTAGGATGATAACTTAACTTTGAAAGATTATGTGAACTAACCTTGTCTTGCAGGTAGATAACATCTTGATGTTATCATTTTTCCATTTTTTTCACGTTATTAGTGAAATATTTAGCCCCTGCTTGATCTATATCGGTACGTGTGTTAATACCTAACTTATTGTTATTTTCCTATCACAACGAATTAATTACATAAGTTTTAAGAAAATTTACGGGATTTGAACAGGGTTCGGGGGTTCAAAATCACGCTCTGTCTACCTTTTTGACTTGGCGGATTGGACGGAACCAAATTTTGAGTTCCGTCCTTGCAAAATTTTGGTACCGCCAAAATACGCCTTACGAATCAGGCAGAACCAAATTCAGGGTTCCGCCTGTGTTATCGTTTGGTGCTGCCAAGCAAAAGTAACATTTTTAGATTTTCGTTTAAACCCGCACTCTAGATCACTTATTTTTGTTACTAAGATACTTTTTACTAATATTCACTCACATTAGGATGATCTTAGTTCACTTCGACCAATAGGATAACCCTTTCCCATCAAAATTTGAAATTTCTCAAAACCACCTCAAGGAACCTTTCTCCATAAAGGAAGGAACCCTTAATTTGGTTCCTTGCTATCCGTGGGTGTGACAAACGGTAACTTTCCCACTAATATTTTTATAATAAATGTTAATTTATTATTACCTAACTGTTAAATTAAGCATTCATGAGCTTGCATAACTATTTCAGGAAGCAAACCCGCACAACTGTAGCTTACAGTAACTCATTACATGGTTTACTTTATCAGAAAATGTGAATACTTCATTTTCTGACTACTACTGAGTATTTACGTATTAAAACGAGAAATATCTCGCACACAACACCATACGTGTACCGACACAAACCTAGTAACGGCATCAGTTCAATATTTTTTCTTCGAAACCAAAATTTATGTTTTTATATTGCTATTATAAAAACATTCCCATAAATCATATTTTTTTTTTTTTCGCGCTCACACTAACCTCGAAACTCAAATTTCACCGGAGCTCAGCGAGACATGGGGTACCCTTAAAAAAAAGGAGATATATGTATTACTCTGTCTTCTCTCCTCAGTCCGTTTCTCTCTCTCTCTCTCTTCCCCACATCTTCTCTACATCCCAATGTCACCCCTCCATTATCCCATCTCATATCTATATCAAACAAATCGAGTGACGCAACGCATAAAACAAGGCTAGAATCGTTCTCTTCTTCCTTATGTCCAAATGAAGCCGCTGCCACCCTTGTCGAGTTCTACAAAGTCAACATATCAAACCAAAAGATGATGGAGATGAGGGCGACGACATTATCTTTGAGGCTACTGATCGAAAATGTGAACAAGAAAGATAGAGTCAAACATTCCTTGGTTAAATTTTAAATCCCGACATTATCTTTGAGGCTACTGATCGAAAATGTGAACAAGAAAGATAGAGTCAAACATTCCTTGGTTAACTTTTAAATCCCTAGTCGATTCACAGCAAATCCACTCACACTCAAAAACTATCAAAACAATTTCAACTAGTGAAGGACAACGTTTCTGAGGAAGAAGAGTGTGGATTTTCTTGAATCGGATTCGGGTTTCTTTTGATTTTTGGTCACTTGTTAACCGACTTCATTGTTTGTAATGGTTCTAAATCTTTCCAGATTTATTTGTTTCATTCGAATATGAGATTACTCTTTATGTGTCATTTAAATTTTCGTTCGATATGGATTGTCGAAATACTTGAATGTATGCGTAGAACGCAAGTAGTTATGATGGTTTTGATAAATTCGAAATTAGTTAAACTTGTTATTGATGAATCGGTTTGGGAAAACTTCGGCTATAAAACATTATGTTAAAATTTTTTGTAGTAAACTTGAATCGGATGTAAAAGGCGTGGAATTAGAATTGTTGATTTTGTCTAATGTATTTTTGTTTTGCTTCTTGCGTACCCGTGGTAATCGTTAATTGCGACTGGAGCTTTTAGGTTATATAAAAAATGTTAAGAACCCATGTATAGCGTTAACGTTGGTTCTGTGTGATGTGATAAAACTTTGGCTGAGTTATAAGTTTTGGTGAGTCGACCACAGTGGTGGTATTTTTACTTATTTGGTTGCACAAATTAAGAAGGCTCTTATTAGCATATTGTAGTTTTCAGCTTATTGATTTATTTTGTGTCGACTCATATGCCTCACATCGCCAGATGTCGAGTCGTGTGTGTTCAAAGGGTAGTACCCGACTGCTAAAAGTCATTATTCAAATGAGGGTGTAAAAGTATTGTCATATTGTTTCGGGTGCGTATTGGCTCACAAGAGTCTAGTGTGTGTCTAATTGAATCACCCAAAGGGTACGTTTGCTTGATTAGTTTCAAACCAAGGGAGAACACCCCGAAGGTTTCTACCCGTCTCAACACTAGACTATGCCATGGTCTAGTTAACAGTTGCGTTCTTAATTTGATTGTGCATTTTATTTGTCCCTCCTTGTGTCAACCAAAACTGTTTTCCCAAGAACTAGTTTGCTAAAACTGCTTTTGTGTTAAAAGACATTGGGCCACAAAGCCCGTCCCATAGGGTGTGTTTGTTATTTCTAACTAATGGGCTGCGAAGCCCATTCATTATAAAAGGAGTCTGTTTGGTTTTGTATGTACACAAGCCCAGTCCACAAACAATTTTAATAGTGGGTGACAAATGGGCCGAACCCCAGTTTAGCGTAAGGGTACGTTTGTTTTGCTTGTAACGCTTCGAATTATTCCGCGATCAATTCCCTTCATATTTCGACTTATCCATCCCGTCTCGACATACCAATTCGCGCTTGACACTTCCATTCCAATACGAAATGCGATTTTCACATGACTTATAAATATTATTAACTTTGATATTAAAACGAGACACGAAACAAATAATTAACATTAAACGACTTTCAAAAATAAACTAATAGAGCGAGGTTGCTGGTATTATTTACAACTTAAATTGAAAACGTCACACACCTAACTATGTGAAATTATAAACTTGAAAACATACATGGTCGATTATTAAAGACCGGATATTAAACTCGATGAAATAAAATAAACAACTTTTGACATTTAGACAAACCGGATAAATAGGGAATTTACACTCGGCTCATGTCGGATCTTCTATAAACATAATTACTATTTTTACAATTTACAAACGGAATATATTTCTTGAAAACATATATTGTAAATTTTCTAATTAAAAATGTATACAAGACGGGTTATATCTTTTTCGTTCACACCGGCAACGTTTTATTATTTATATATATATATATATATATATATATATATATATATATATATATAATATATATATATATATGTACTATTTTCCGTACATTATCAGTTGGTCATCATTAACCGAGATCGCGTTCATCCTCGATATTCTTTCCATTTCATACTTTCATAAGCTGAAATACTCACAAACTCTTGAAAAACTATTTTCAAACTTAAATGCTGCCACACAAGCAACAATAACACAACGCTTTAAAATTTTTGAGTTTAATTTAATCTTGTTGAATCTTAAACTTAAACTATGAACTAAATCATGCCTTACTAATCTAGGTCGCGTGTTGGTGCCACTTCCTCTCTGATTTACTTCACTTATTGCTTACTCTACTGAGGTGAGTTTATAGCCCCACTCTATTTAAACTTGTTTTACAATTGGGGTGAGAAACATGCAAAACTCTTTTATGTACCAAAACTGTTATCTATGCTATTATGTTGTTTAGCCTAAGCCCTATTATGTCCCATTATGCCCAACTCATGAACCGTCAATTCCTGCTGGGAAGCGCGAATGTTATAAATAGATCTATTGAGGGTAACGCCCCCGTTCGGATTGACCGGATAGGCAAACGAACGTATACCATGTCGAAACACAAGTGTCTGGGATAAACACTTGTCGGGCCCCTGTATATGTTTCTTTGAGCATGCACACTATAATAACCTCGATATACGATACGACATTTGAACATTTAATTTCGAATATAATTTGGAAATTTAACTATAAGTTACGAATTTAAGACCCCAAGTATGATAAATCTTAAACCAAAACTACAAAATATAAACGACACAAATTTTTAAACATCACAAGTTAGTATGTCACTAAGGACCGATTTCGTTTTAATGAGTATGCACAATTTTGGACACGAGAAAGATACATTAGTTGTTATCATGTTATGCGTACTTAAGCTTCAATATTTGAGGACCAAACATATTTAAAATTTTTGTACACACTTTCAGTTTTAATTGTGGATAAATACATTTAAATTGGAGGAAGAACTAGCCAATCACATTTCCCTTAATACTCGGTCACTACACAACCTATATTTCCCTTCATTTCTCATTTAAAGAACCGAATATAACACATTCCAACTTCACACGTAACCCTAAAAACTAAAGGGATAATTACCAAAATAGCCCAAACACAAATGGGCGGTTCCCTATCTAACCCGAAATCCGAAAATAATTGTGTTGCCCAGGGCAACCGGCATTTTTTGGGGCAACCGAAGGATTTCCAGTGTATTTTTTGGGCAACAATCGCCCTTTTTTGGGCAACTGGGGGCATTGCCCAGGGCAACCGGGGTAGAAATATCCCATTTGGGTTTTGGGCTATTTTAGTAACTATCCCAAAAAACTAAATTGTACAAGTCGGCTGTTCTCTCTCAAGAAGATCAAGTGGTATGAAGAAGGTACGAAGGTGGTTAAGGGGTGATCGTTGGTGAATTCTATTTGGCTGGATCGCGAGGTTGTTCGTTTGGTTTTGTTCGTGTGGTTTTATATTCGAAGGTTTGGATTTGGTTCGAAAGGTTGTGGGTGGTTCTTGTGTTCCTTATTTCGTTCGTAAGTCCGACTCAAGGTATATCGATCTCTTTGGTTCTATTCAGTCGACGTACATACGATATATATATACGTTTATAACATGTTAAACTAATCGTTGGTTTCGTTAAATTAAATATAAGTAGACGAATGACATATAAATACGCAGCATGAAATCATCGAAATTATGAAATATATAATATATATATATATATATATATATATATATATATATATATATATATATATATATATATATATATATATATATATATATATATATATATCGACTTACTTATGTGGTAGGGCATTCGAATATGTTGTGATATACTTTTTTTTTTGGTCAGTGAAACATCATACGATCTCTAATATCGACATTAAAAATCTGAAATAAACTCAAGATATACAAGATGGAACGTATATGTTACTGTACGTGGGTAAAGGTCTGGTTATACGTGACTTCGTGTGACTTTTTGGCTCGTGAAAATGTGAGTGTATGCATCATGTGTATGTCAATCTTATCAGGCTGTTTAACATGTGGATATGAAAGAGATTTAGAACCTTAAAAAAGGAACAAGAATCAGATATATGTTAGCCATGGCCTGTACGCATGTTTACATGCATGATTGATTTGCATGACCTTTATATAATCCTATAATTATATGGCGTATAGTAGTACACTCATAATGTTTTGGAAACAATCGAAAGGAACTGTTGTGGTCTGTGGATAATAAAAACTAAGAAAACCCCAACTATGAATCATTATTATAAGGTCGAATATGGTTTTGGGTTTGTGGTTTTATGTGTGTGGCATGCATATTAAGGAGAGTCAAATGGATTAAAATGGGGCGTAGGGTTTTGGATTGTGTTTCATACGATTGGTGATTTGCAAGCATGGGTCGGTCATGGTTGTGCTTGTGTGTGATTTTTTGTGAGTGTGTTCATGTAGTGTCTCGTAACTTGATCTTGTACGTACATGGTAGTCTTGGTCGAAAAGGGTATAAGATGGGAGTATGGGTTGGTTAAGGTTTGGATAGTTTGGGTCTTGTTTGTCTCATGTAACAAGGAGTGTTTGTGGAATGGGTTGTAACCTGATGGGAAAAGAAGTTTAGAATTGATTTGGGTTGGTTAAACATGGGTTATTTTGATGTCGGTTTGTTCTATTAAGCACGCATGTCGAGAGTGTGTTGAGTATGTTAGCATGTGTGTGTTCGCGAGGATAAGATGGGGCCGGCTTGCGTCTCGAGAGTTATGTTGCTGTTTGGATCCAAGTTTGTTTTGAATGTGTGGTACAAATACGTATGTCTATTTCGAGTTTACTACGGATTTTGAAACTAATTCACGTAATTCCTAATTGATCTAATTCAGTGAATAAACATTTAAACCTAAATTTTCACTTTAGACCCTAAACCTTGATAATTTACACATTTAACCCTAAACTTAGCTAAAATGACATATTAAACCCTATACTATGAAATTGGTCATATTAAGCCTTTAACATTACATTGTCATTTATTAAGCCTTACAAAATATGGAAAGTTGCTAAAAATAGAAAGAAACTCTAAATGTGAACCCTAAATAACTATAAGCAGTAAACTTGTAAAAGGAGCTTATAAATGATGCGTGGTCATTAATTTGTATAGGTTCGGTGAAGAAGGAGTGATCCCTGTTTCGGGGTGCTTTCTTATATTGTTGGGTTGCTTTGCATAAGGTACAGATATTCTACCCTGTAACATATTCACAATCACTTAAACACACAAAAGATGAGCTTCGGCCGAATGGATTTAGAGAGAGAAAGAAAGAAAGAATGGGAACTCTAGAGAGAGAAATGTGAAGTTGTATTGAAATAATGAAAGGTTCCAACCCTCTCCCTAGGTGGAGAGGGGTATTTATAGTTACTAACATAAGTGCCCCGAGTGGGCTGTATAGTGAGTTGACAGTGGGTAAAGACCCGACCCACTCCATAAATACTAATTGTAACTAAGCTAATAATAATAATACTAATAATCCTACGAGAAAGTTAATGCTAATGAGTACACGGGGTGACCGAGTCTTCATATGAATATTTATATTCCTAAAAATCTCCCCCTAAGAGAGGTCACTCCGGAAATTACATTTTGAATTCTAGCATTCTATCCTCTGAACTTGACTTCATAGCTCATAGTCTTTGATTCTTCAACGTCATTGATCTTTGTGCTTTCAGCAGTGAACTTTTGATGACAGATCTTTTGTCTTGGACGATCTTTGATGAATCTTTGAGAATATCATCCAACATACGTCTTTAAGTCATTTTCTTGCAGTATTGTCACCATGTGATAGTTTGATCTTTGAACCGACATGCTCACACTCTTCTGGGTCATGATTTTTAGCATCAGAGTTTGCAGAAGCAATGTTGAAGGTCTTTTAATTTATCATGACTTCTTTGAATACGATGATGGTGTAGTATGAGCATGAGGTAATGGATTGTCATCTTTTCAGCATCGTCTCTGTGTGAAGTTGTGATCTTTGAGCATTCTTTGAGATCATCAGTCACCGTAAATCTCCAAGCTCATCCGTTGTAATATTGCCTCCATGTGATTTTTTGTGACTTTAGGACTGCATGCTCACACTTTTCTGAATCATGATAACTATCATCAGAGTTGCAGAAGCTGTGTTGTAGGTCTTTTAACTTATCATGATGTCTTTGATGATGTTTTGTAAGTGTGAGCATGGAGTGTGGATTGACACGTCTCTACTGGAATCAGGAACCACCATCACCATCTTTATATGAATCTGAAACAAAACAGTTAGCAATAAAGTTGGAGAACGAATATGGCTTTGTCATTCGTTCGAGGTGGTTGGATTAACCTTCGGTTCCGTGAGGACCGACCTGTGATCAGGTAGAATCCCCTTTAAAGAAGATTCTCCTTGACATGAATTTCCAGCTTGTAGTACTGATATTTCCAACAAGTTAATGTCAGAACCATCATACTAAGCATGTTCTCATACCGGAACGTCTCAAAGCAGACAGCACGGTAGAGTGAATCAGTGAATTGAATACCCACTGATTGATGAGAAATTGATTAGAAAAAAATACTCGCGTGTTACTGGATAAACATTTTATGCAACACGACGAGGGTTTTATACATTGAATCACATTTCTATCATAAACACTTTTGTTTGAAAATTTTCACAATCAATGTGCTCGAAACTCAGTTTGGTGAGCACATTGAAAGGTTTTCCAAAAGCATTCGTCAATCCATTTCCTGGAACAAGGTTGATTCAAATGAGAATCGGCCCATCGTTTCTTTCCAGTTGTCACAAGCTTGATCCATGAAGGATCTCACATGTCACCTACCAAGAGCTTGCTTGATGTTGGCTCTAGAAGGATTTTCATCTTCATTGTGAATACTTTACGTATCACTCGGATGTTCTGGCAATATCACAAGGATAATGCGTAGGACTCTTTAACATATATTTTCTTACTTTTCACGGTGTATGAAACAGTAAGCATATTGGAAGTGTGTCCTAATGAGATTTATTGATGATCTCTTGGCTCTAAACTCAATAGTGCGTTTTGATTTAGTGATCAGAGGCTGGAGAGGACTGCTACCTTTTCAATATCATATAACTCGGAGTGAGAGAGACGATAGATATGTATTGATCTCCGTGACAAATGAAACAAGAGTCCATTGAGGGACCTTGAGTGGCTAGGGAGGGTTGTGCAGCGTATCACTGGGTCCATGATACTTTGTCTTCAATGTCAGCAATCAACTAAGTGATTCTGACAGCATATGTATTGACCCGGTTTCTGCCTAAAGTGTAAGGAGGGCTTCTTTCTTTTCACCCTTTATCTTTACATTTCTTTTTCATTCTTCAACCCCTTCAGCGCTTACCGAGACTTCATCACTAGCACCTTGTTGGGTTTGTTCCAGTACTAGCTCCATCTCAGTCGGCACTTTTCCCTTATTCACTTTTCTCCTTTTTAATCATTCCTAAGGACTTCTATTCTAACTAGAGGATTGTCCCTGAGAAGATCCTTTTACTAACTCCAGTACGTTAAAATAAGATTGGTCGGTCTTTGGTATTCTTCCACAATTGCCATCATAAACCATTTGCTCCCCCTCAATATGTGCATCGATATACGAAAGAGTTTAGCACATATTTGGGAGCCTACACATGAGTCCAAAAGATCACATTTTATCAGATTTCATATTTAAATCACATTCTCTCCCCCGATCAAAAATTTCAAACCTTTTGAGATTTGTGATCCCAATTGATTTAAATAAGTTTAGAAAATATGGGAGAAAATGTGGTCAAATTCAATATATGCTGATAATGGAACATTACGATGCTCCCCCTCAATCAATGAGGGAGAATGTTAGTGTCAGGTATGGTAGGTTTGAAATATTTTGAATTTAAACAATCATACACTGACACATAACAACAAATGTTAATTCACTACTTATGATACAAAGTATCATGTTTTGATGATATAGAATTTTGAAAATCATCACTCTCCCCCTCAATCGATGACCGTCTTCTAATGGAATAGCTGTAGTCATTGATTGAGTGATAGATTATTTTTTTTTTACGAAAAATTCAATTCTGATTGATATTCAAAAATCATGGTACCACCAAGTTCTTATACAAATACTTTCCTGAAGAATCATAGATTGGAAAGTACTTGCGATGTTAAGAAGACTTCTCTTCTTATACGAGGAATGATGCACTGAAACGTACATCAAATCAAAAAAACATGGATACAAAGTAATCCATGCCCAGGTAAACATCACCCAGTTGGAGGAACAGCCGTCTTTTTGGCGACATGCTTTCCCCATAATAATGCACAGGTTGCAGTCTGAAGTAACTGCAAGCCGATTAGACATGTTCTAACCAGTTAATATAACTTCTGATCGAGCTTCATTTAAAGACCCGTGTCATTATTGAATGACATTTCTAGGACCGTAAATGTTATCGATAAACAGAAGACATGCCTAGAAGAACTATTTTTGGTATTTTTTGTTTTTCTTATTTTTTGGGTTTTTATAGGTTTTATATTTTTCTATTTTCTTTTTGTTTTAAGATATACTCCCTCCGTCCCATATTAAGTGTCCACTTTTCAAATGCACAAAGTTTTAGGAAATTCCACTAACTATACTCTCCACTAATCAAATATCACTATTACCCACTAAAGTCTCTTCTCATTGGTTGAAAATATTCCCTGGACACTTAATTTGGGACATCCCAAGATTCCATTATGGACACTTAATATGGGACGGAGGTAGTATACAAGTATATACAAGGATATGTGAAGCAAATCCTTTACTCCTCATTTTCTTCTTGAAGACCCTTGAGTGTTTCTGGAGTCAAACTCTTCATGCCAAGTCGCGAGAGAATAAATTGAAACCGTTCTCTCGGAAGCGCCTTAGTAAAGATATCAGCCAGCTGAAACTCTGTCCTCACGAAGTAAAGTTCAACAACCCCTTTTTCCACCTGTTCCCTGATGAAGTGATGCCGGATATCAATGTGATTTGATCGAGAGTGTTGGACATTGTTGCAGCAAAGAGCAATAGCACTTTTGTTATCACAATATAGAGGGATCTTGTTGTAAGCAAAGCCATAATCCGATAGTTGTGATCTCATCCACAGAATTTGAGCACAGCACGCAGACATGGCGATATATTCAGCCTCTGTAGAAGATATAGAAGTACTCATTTTCCTTTTAGATGACCAGCTAACCAACTTTTCCCCCAAAAACTGAGCACCTCCCGACGTACTCCGACGAGTATCTTGACACCCCGCATGGTCTGCATCCGCATATGCCGTGAGTTCCATGGCGGTGTCCTTAGGATACCAGAGACCCATGTGAATAGTCCCTTGAAGGTATCGAAAGACCCGCTTTACTGCTTCCAGATGCTTCTTGGTAGGCTTGGACTGGTATCGAGCACACATGCATACAGCAAACAATAGATCTGGCCTACTAGCGGTGAGATACATTAGAGATCCGATCATGCTTCGAAACTTTGTTTGATCAACCGGGATCCCAGAGAGATCATCATCCAATTTCGATCTCTCAATCATAGGGGTGTCAACTGCATCACTTGAATCAAATCCAAATTTCTTCAATATTTCATTTGCATACTTGGATTGATTAATAAAGATGCCTTCGGGACTTTGATAGATTTGCAAACCCAAGAAGAACGACATTTGTCCCATCATTGACATTTGGAACTTAGAACTCATCTTGTTAGAAAACCTATCACATTCCTTAGGATCAGAAGAGGCGAATATGATGTCATCTACGTAGATCTGAACAAGAAGTAGATGTTTGCCCGATTTTCTAGTGAATAGTGTAGGATCAACAACACCTTTGGAGAAACCATTAGCCAGAAGAAACTTCGATAAAGTATCATACCACGCCCTGGGTGCTTTCTTTAGCCCATATAGAGCCTTCTTCAAATGGTAGACGTGAGTAGGACGATCAGGATCCACAGATCCTTCTGGTTGACTGACATAGACTTCCTGTTTCAGATCACCGTTTAGAAATGTTGTCTTTACATCCATTTGGTAGACAATCATATTATGATTCTTCAAAGTCTATGCCTTCTTCTTGTCGATACCCTTTTGCAACAAGCCGTGCCTTATTCTTCAGAAAGTCACCATGCTCATCAAGTTTCACTTTGAAGATCCACTTTAGAGCAATAATCATTGCACACTCTGGAGGAGGCACTAATTCCCATACTTCAAGTCGATCAAATTCATGAATTTCATCTTGCATAGCATTAAACCAACAGTCTTTGGACATGGCTTCTTTGAAGTCTTTTGGCTCGACTTTGGATAGTACGGAATTGAAGAAACACCACAGTGCATCAGTAGCAAGTTGCTTTCGCGTGGATACTGGACGGGAAGGATTACCAATGATGTTGTCAATTGGATGATCATTAGTCCATTTTCTGAGATGATCATGTGGTTAAGGGTATTGATCTGATATTGCCGTGTTGTGATCTCTTGAAGAAGATGTATCAGTGGAAGACTCTGTAGCAAATACATTTTCAAATGGAACATCGTCAACAGGAGCAAAAGGATTCACGTCAAAAGAATTGTCTTCTGCAGAACCTTGTTGTACCGAAGAAGATTGAATATTTGATGATGAGGGCGATTGACTGGCAGATGGTGCATCTTGACTGATTGAGACAAATACCGATGGACCTTCTGAGTTTTGTGGAATTTGAGCATCAGCAACATGAGGTACAGGTGGAGCTTCCGTTGTAGTATTAACCGTTGGTGGCTCAAAGTATTCGTCAAACATCGAATCAAATAACTTCTTCAACTCTTCACTGGTGGGAGGTACATAAGGAACTGCAGGCGTGGGATTCTGCACAAGACCTGAACTAATTGGTCCAGGTGTCAATAGATTAGGTGCGGGTCCAGAACCGGTTTGTTCAGGAGCCGTTTGCTCAGTCAGCTCATCGAATGTCACGTGAATCGTTTCCATGATTTGTCGGGTTCTTTTGTTGTAGATTCTATATCCCTTGCGATCTGGTGCATACCCAACGGAGAACCCTACGTCTGCTTTAGCCTTTAGCTTTCCCAAATCTTGACCGTCATTTGTCGGATAGCACAGAGCATCGAACACTCGAAGAAAGGAAATATCTGGTTTCTTGCCATGTATCAGCTCGTAAGGAGTTTTTTTGTGAAGAATGTGTATCAAGGAACGGTTTTGGGTGTAACACGCAGTAGCAATTGCTTCTGCCCAAAGAAACATCGGAGCCTTAGAATATATTAGCATAGTTCTTGCAGCTTCCACTAGAGTACGATTTCGTCTTTCAACAACGCCGTTTTGCTGAGGAGTGTGTGCAACACTTTTCTGATGAGTTATGCCAATACTTCATAGAATTGACTGAGTTGTTGGTTAACAAACTCAGTTCCATTGTCCGTTCGGATGATTCTGACAGTTTTGTTCAGCCTTACTTGTAATTGCTTGATTGGTTTAATAATAACCTCTGGAGTTTCATCCTTGGCTCTCAAAAACTTTACCTATGTAAATCGAGAGTAGTCGTCGACCACCACAAGAACATATTTCTTTCCATTGATACTCTGCACTCTCATTGGTCCGCATAGATCCATGTGAAGGGCGTGAAGAACTTCCATGATGGTATTGATAGTTTTGGGTTTGTGAGTATGCTTCTTGCTTTTGCCCAGTTGACATGCAGAACTCAGATGATCTTTCTCAAACTTTAATCAGGGCATGCCTCGTACAAGATCCTTGCGGGAAAGGTCATTTATGGTGCCGAAGTTTAAATGGTTTAAACGACAGTGCCAAAGCCAAGATTTAGTCTTTGAGGCCTTTAAAAGCAAGCAAATAGGAGAGAACCTCATCATTTCATCAATAGAGATGGTGTATAAATTAGTGCCACGACTGCCTTTAAGAAGATCAACACCATCCAACTCTCTGACGAAACAAGTGTGTTTTCTGAAAGCAACTTCAAGAACGGAATCACAAAATTGCCCAACAGAAAACAGGTTATGTCCTAGTCCTTCCACAAAGTATACCCGGGAAATTACACTGTCGCCAAACACATAATCTCCGTAACCCATAATTGCCCCAAAATGGTCGTTCCCGAATCTAACTGTCCCGATAAACTTTTTCACGAAATTCTTAAGCCGTGAGCGATCCCCAGTCATATGTTTTGAGCAGCCTGAGTCCAAATACCAAAGGACGATTTGTACGACCTGCATTTGAAAACAGACAACGATGGATAACTGAAAAATATGGATCCCCACGTGCAGCTGGGGTCCGTTTGGTTAGCACACACAAATTCTGGAACTACAGGATTCACAGATGCTACTGTATTTGTATTGGAAACTACACTAGAAGTAGCAATTGACCTAGTAGCAGGGCATTGTATCACTAAAGGAAAAATTCGACCAGTTGGTTTCCATTCCTTAACCTTCACAACTTTATGGTTATTCAATCTAGTTAAGGGGCACTAATCTCCTAAAGTGAGTTTCCTTCCAGTGGGTCTCCATTGATACCCGACATTAGCAAACATTTTTCCTGTTCCTTTCCAAATTTTCTTACTTATTTCAGTTTTCCTAACATTCTTAACTTGGGGTAGTGCAGGAGACATCAGAAATGACACAACACAATCATCATGATTACCAGAAATTAAACATTCGTTACATGTTTTACAGACAGAATTAGAATTCGAATTAATTACAGTACTTCTAATACTAGAATCAACACGATTCATTCCATTCATTGCAAACTTATTGTTCCTAGGTTGGGCTTCTACTTTCTTCTCGTGACCACTCTTAGCCGGTGTAGTCCTATCTTTCTTTGCATTGCCTCTAGGCTTTGACCTGCTAGCTTTGGTGTCACCGTTTACTCCTGTAGAAGTAATGATGGGAACATTAGTTTGTTTTACTGTCATTTGCTTTCCTGATTTTCATGTGCTGAGTTCTGATGTTCTCAGTGGTAGATCAAAGGTTACATGTTTGTTCTTAGTCGTAGATGATGATGCAACAAATCTATCTCTTTTGTTATCATTCTTAGGATTCGTGCCAATGACATACTCTAAAAGCTCCTGAGACCGTTTTGTGAGGAAGCAAGCATCTACAACTGCACTATCAAGTGGTTTATCTATCATATCCTCTTCAACTATCTCACGAAGTGTATCAAGACTATTCTTAAGGTGATTGAGATATACTTGATGGGCAAACCTATTGTTCCTAAGGGGAAATGGAATAGGCACAACATCAATAGCATACTTACTACAAGCAGAAACCTTTGGAACAACATTTCCACAAGTGATAATTGGCATTTTCCCTTTCACCTGAGTCTTAAGATTCTCGATTTCATTTAACAAAGAAGTTATCTTATCATTGTGACAGTTTCGTGTGACTTTAATTGAGTCATATAACTCTTTGTAATGCTGTTTGATTTTTGAATTTTCAGTTCGAAAACACTCATTTTCATAGTGTAACTTATTGATGGTGTCTTGATAGTGAAAATTCTGAGAATCTAAAGACGATGGTTTATTGGTGCCAATTGCTTCACTTTTGTTAAAATTTAGTTTGGCAATTTGGGCCCTCAATTGTCGAATCATGTTAGTGTGAGCTTGAATTTTTTCATCACGTTTGCTTAATTCAAAATATGTATCAAATTTAGGAGCATCCAAAGATGTATTGGCATTTGATAGTTTACATCTCTCTTCTAAATGTTGATATTTTAATTGCAAATTAAGATGATCAACCTCTAGTTTTGAAAAACGTTTGACCATGTTATCATGGTCATCATTTTGAATTTTTTCTTGCAATTTCAAATTCTCCCCCTCAAGCTCAACAACACGATTCTGGGTAACATTCAATGCAATAGAATACTCATGAAATTGACAGGCAGTTAATGTAGCATCAGTAGCAGTATAAAATATATCCTGTGCGATACATCTAGCAATCAAATTCTCATTGGTGATGAGAATATTCTTTCTCTCAATCTCACGACTCTTAAGTTCTATCTCACTTTGAGCTACCTCATTTTCCATATCTTTAAACACTACTTTCATCTCATTAACTTCAGTTTTAAGGGTTTTTTGCATCCCTTCAAAATGTTCTTTGAGTAGTTTAAAGAATGGAATGACTTCAGTTAAGTAACACCTTTTTGTCTGTTCAAAACCCCTTTCTCCCTTAGTAATTCCTATTGGTGTAATTCTCTTCTTACATGTTTTATCAAAATCAGCAAATAGTTGACAAAGTACATATATGCTAATTAAGGTTTTACATTTTGTGGGAAGAGTTAAATTAACTAAATGCCTGGGTGTATTAGCAGGATACACTGTTGCAACCGCAATTTTCCTAAGGGATGGAGTTTTGTCGTTAAGTTCATCGGCCTTTCTCTTTTCTATGTCTAAAGTCCAAAATATTTGTTCAGGCGTTAACTTTCTTTGAGGTGCAAACACAGTCAATCGATTCTCCTCGTAATAATCATAGGATTTGACTATGATTCGATTGGCTATACATTTGGGATCCTTCATTTTCTCAGTCATTCTTTCTTTATTTCTCACTTCTATCTCATTACTCTCTTTTAATGATAAAATATCAGGAGGGGCATGACCAGGCATAATCATCACATCTGCATCATATAAGACAGGTTGGGCTACTTTAGCATTCCTAAGGAGAGCTAATTTAGGTTCACCTACATTACTTTCACTATGCTTATCACACAACTTTTTGTGCTTTTGAATCATTTGAGCAGTTTGTCTGGTCTGGTCTTGTGTGTAAAACTTGTTTTCAAGCTTATTCTTCAACGTTTTAAGTCTGGTGAAATCATTTAAGAGTTTTGTTTCTTTTTCTTTGAAATCTTGTTTTAGTGTATTTAAATGCTCTTGGGCCTCCTGTTTTTGTTTAACAGTCTGATCCAGCTGTTTTTTCAAAGAATTCAACTCTTGTTTCAATGTTTCTTCCCTTATATTACGTTCTGTTATAAGTGTACACATTTAACTTTCCATTTTCTGCTCACGTTTAGTTAGTTCAAATTTAGCACGTTGTTCATATATGGCCACCTGATCTTTATAAATGTTTAGTCTAGTGGTCAAGGTGTCATCAGGGACAAATACAGTGTTCTCATGCCACTCACAAGCATTATCTACAACACAAGCATTATCTACAACACAAGCAATATTTTTAACAGAAGATGCACAACCTGGTACATCAGACACGTTGTTGTGAATCACATATTGTTCATATGGAATAATATTACTATTTCCCATGTCAACCCGATTCAACCACATCTGTCTGTTGTACTTCGTTGGGAATCTTCCGTTCATCTACCACGTTCTATGTGTCATAAAGCTTTAGTACCTCAGAAATCACAGATGTATTGGAGGGACCAGCTTGTTGAGGTGATGAGACAACAGAGGACAGATTAGCCATGAATATAGTTTGAGCAGTTGATTCATCATCCACATCAGAGTAAAAAGCATCACAGTCATCAGCTTTGAAGATGTTGGGGATCATTTAGTGCAAGGTCCTGAACTGGCGGCTCGTCCACATCGGCATCAAAGGTATTTCCTTCATCGCCAGCAAGAAACAACAACTCTTCGTCCAACACTGCTCCATTCTCTTGAGCTTGCATCAACAACATCTTCTCCTTGAAATAGTCAGAGTTCTGTGGACGCTTTGGTTGATTGCAGTTTCTGGCAATGTGTCCAAGTCCACCATAGTTGTAACACTTGGGTTGCTTCCCCTGCCCTTGATTTGCATTCCCTACTCTGATCTGCACATTACCTCGACCCATGTTCCTTTCATTCAAGTTCTGCCTCCCCTGAACATTCTGAACCACAATTCTTCCATCCTCCACAGTTGACAGATTGCGTGGGTTTGATGAAGTTCTGAGTTGATTGTTAGTCTGAGGGAGTGTTGCTTTGAATTGTTGAACAAGTAAGGAAACTTGGTTGGTGAGGTTATCAATCATTTTGTCGGTGTGAGTGTAACCTGAGTCCAGTTGTGGATTCATAGCAGATGGTGATGAATAGGGATGATGATAAGCTTGATCAGATGAAGATTGGTTGATTGGCTGAACATTTGCAACAAATGCAAGTGGATCATTTGGTGCAGTTGGATTGAGTTTTTCTCTCAACAGACGATCATAAGCAGCATGCTTTTCATGTTGTTGTAGGTAGGCATACAGCTGTTCATAATTTGTATCTCTCAATCCTTTGTTGAGTTTCACTGCAGTAACAAATCTGTCCCATTCTGGTGTCATGTTGTTCACAAACTTTGAGTTGAGTTGGATGTTAGGCATGGTCATCCTGATGATCCTCATGTCATTCACAAGCTTGTGAAATCTCACATATTAATCAGTGATGTTCTCACCCTGGTTCATCTTGAAATGCTCAAACTCATCATATAGCTGTGACTCACGATCTTCTTTTGTAAGTTCTGATCCATCCAGAAGCATTTTAACATTATCCCAAACAGCTTTTGCTTCAGTGTTGAAGTTGATGAGTTTGTAAACATCTTTGGGCAAGCCTTGAATGACAATGTTGGAGGCTCTAATGTCTGCATCATACCTCTTCTTTTCTTCCTCATTTAGATCATTGTAAGTACGTGGCCTATCGATTCCAAGCGTGACAGCTCCATTCTCATCGGTAGTAACAGTATCTCTCGTGGTGCCCATTTGAAAGGGTCCTTCATCAATGGATTTAAGGATGTTGACACCATTCTCTTTACCCAAGCAGTAGAGTCGAATTCGTTGTGCCCAAGACTCATACTCCTTCCTATCAAGCATAGGAGGGCGGGTATCGGACCCGGCAGCTTGAATGTCATCAGAAGCAGTGCTTGCTATGCTAGCCATAAACTATACGGGATTTTACAATTCTTTGATTTAAACCGAGAAATCGAATCTTTCGCGGGATTTTCTAAAATCAAGAATAAACCGTGATTGGATTACTTGAGTCAAACCGCAGCTAAAAGTATTACTTCAGTATCAAACCGCAACACCCAAACCGCAATTACACTCAACAAACCAAAAATGTCAAACCGCAACAACAGACTACCAAACCGCAGTCACACAAGACAAACCGCAACGAGTCAAACCGCAAAGAGTCAAACCGCAAAGAGTCAAACCGCAAAGAGCTAAACCGCAAAGAGTCAAACCACAAAGAGTCAAACCGCGAAGAATCAAACCGCAAAGAGTCAAACCGCAAAGAGTCAAACCTCAAAGAGTCAAACCACAAACAGTCACACCGCAACACCTGAAGTCAAACCGCAGACACTAACCGACAAACCACTACAGACAAAGACCAAAAACCGCAGCAGCAAAGAGGACAAAAACATCACTTTCAGTCCTTTTTTGTCGTCTTTCCCTTTTTAGGTTAAACGCCAAACCGCAAACCCGATAATCACCAAACCGTAGTCAGAAATTTCCCAAACTAGCACAAACCGCAAACAAGAAACCTTTATCGAGAGGCAAACCGCAGCTAAGAATGCGCGTCAGAAACTCAAACCGCAGTGAATAAAATCCTTAAATCTTCCACGAAACACACCAAATCAAAAATAGATTGCCAAGAAACTAAACTAGAGAACTATGAGAACACAAAAGTACTAAGTTTTAACGATTTGAACCACAAACAAAGCTAAACCAATGATTTTCTTGGCTAAACTATGCGACCCACAAAAATAACACAAAAGCACCAAAATCTCAACACAAATCCGTGAATATGTAATAACTAGAACCTAACCATGGCTCTTGATACCAATTGTTACATATTCACAATCACTTAAACACACAAAAGATGAGATTTTGCCGAATGGATTTAGAGAGAGAAAGAAAGAAAGAATGGGAACTCTAGAGAGAGAAATGTGAAGTTGTATTGAAATAATGAAAGGTTCAACCCTCTCCCTAGGTGGAAAGGGGTATTTATAGTTACTAATATAAGTGCCCCGAGTGGGCTATAGAGTGAGCTGACAGTGGGTAAAGACCCGACCCACTCCACAAATACTACTTGTAACTAAGCTAATAATAATAATACTAATAATCCTACGAGCAAGTTAATGCTAATGAGTACACGGGGTGACCGAGTCTTCATATGAATATTTATATTCCTAACATACCCTTTCTCAGTAAGGGTTATGATCTCATGACTTTTTGATCCTTGACTTTGATTTGTTTACTTTGCCATGATCCTATTTGATATAAGCCATTGCTATGATTCCCTTGATATGATTCAGTTGCTATCCATTCTGTTATGATGATCTGTTTATTATCTCCTTGATTGAGATTCTGTTCAGTTGATATGCCTTTGTTGATTAGGTTATGATTGCTTATTATGGATAGTTGTGTTCTGTTATGTTTTGTCGCCCGAGCTAACTAGCCATGGAGGTACCATGGCCATGTCATTGAGGCACCAATGGCATGACACTTTCTATGGAGGTGTGACTGATCCACGGCGTTCCCTTCTGTTATGATTATATGATTATGGCGCACGTGGCCATTCTGTTATATGTATGTATAGTCTCGTACTTGCATATGTATTCTGTTTTGCAGGGAGCGTATGGATGCATCCTAGGTATATGGTTTGATATGGATATGATATGATATGACTTAGTGACTGGGTGTACGTGCCATGTACCCTATTTCACTTCTGGTACATTGGAGCTAGCTACTCCTTGTACAACTTATGATTTGACAAATATGTATATGTGATTATGTGGTCTATTCGAGTGGCTCATTTAGACAGGCTCATGGCTATCTGTTAGGTATCTTTGGTCCGTTCGAGTGGCTCGTTTGGACGCGTTCGTTGTCGTATTATTATTTGACTCTTAGAGCTATTCTGATTCATGATGTTTGTGCATTTGATCCATTTGATTCTTGTTCGTTTGCTTATGCTTATTTACCTTTTTCTGCTTTGTATATATATCTGTTCACTGGGATTTTTAAGCTCAGCCGCATTTCTTTTCCTGCGGCAGGTTTTAGGTTGGAAGCTGGGTTTGAGTGAACAGTGCATAGGAGCTCTTAGTGGACTACCCCGATGATAGATTCCCTTTGCATTTGGATTAGACCTTGGAGTTATCTTCCATTTAGATTGGATTCAGACTTGTATTCTAATTTGATAGTCATTATTGTTTAGATTTATTATGTCCTTAGTTTCATTTTGAACCTTTGTAACCTTAATAATTATAAAAGTCTTTCGCTTGCGTTTGTTCTGTTGACACCATAATGTGGCATTTTGACCCTTGTCGGGTTGGGGTGTTACACACACTGTCATAGCTTCGGTTGCATGAACTTAGTGCTAGCGTAATAGACTATTTTTATATGACATTATATGCGTTGTAATGTTCATATACCAAACTCATGGTCCAAACTATTGATTTTACTGCTTATTGATAAACCTATGAACTCACCAGCTTATTGCTGACTTTTAGCATGTTTTTCTCAGGTGCTTAATCTGCTTGATTGTTGCAAGGTATTGGCATGGCAAGGGTCATATACTATTTTTCCGAAGTGTGTTTACACAAAACTATGACTTGTTTGTATGGGACAACTAAACTCATGGGCCTAATTTTCTAAACTTGAAACTTTATTGTAAACTTTATTTAACTTGGATGAATGTATTTAAACGGAGTATGTATTCCGTTCTTTATTACCTTGTGTTATGATTTCCAATTCAGTAGCACCCCATGACCCAAATGATTCCGCAATACCAGATTTTGGGGGTGTTACCGTGGGTGTCTGACATGAAAGATTTTGTGATGATTGCAACTCATTTACTGCATATCTCACTTATATCACTCAACACTCTTCCATTGGATTGACTTTGGTGATTAGACATCATTCTCTACCACTTCCAAATCATTAGAAACCTTCATTTTTGTATGGACTAACATCAAATCCAAACACACTCTTCCACGAATCTTCAACTCTATAAATTAGTATCACCAGGATACACATTTCTCACACCTTCTCCACCACTTCCTGTGATCTTTAGCATCTCATAAGCATTTTCACAATGACAAAATCATCCAACTCATCACCCGCTAGGACATCTAGAGGAACTGCAAGGATAAGTGTCAAACCTTGTTGTTTTGTCAACTTGAATTCCTCATCGTCAGACTCTTCACCACTTAACATCTCATCACCTATCAGAGATGAAAACTTCCTAACTTTAACTACTCCAACACCTCTACCAAGATCTCCTATCATTGTAACTACTCCACCACCAACCAAAACACCAATAGCCACCACACCACCACTCGCTCCATCTCAACCACCCAAATCACCATCACCTCCCAAGTCTCCAAAACTTAAACCCATAGAACTCTTTGCTACACCACCAAGCTCCCCGACATGATTGCACTAATTGTGAGAGAACCGCCAGGACAAGTGAAAGAACCAAAATTATGGTTCATCAACTCCAAGATGAAATGAGGTTCATCCTCAATTCACATCCTAGAGCGTCTTAACGCTCTTTCTCATCCTCCATAATAGATGATCACATTAGGAGCTTCACATCTTAGGATTTTTTATTTCTAAGTTATTGTCACAACTCGTAATTTCATGTCATTTTCCAAACCCCGACAATTCACTATTCATGAGTTACTATTCATCAAATCACTATTCACCGATCACTATTCATCATTTCACTATTCATCATTTTTGAAGTCAGTTTGAGACTTTGAGAAGTCGTCAAAAATTTTACTATTCACATGACACTATTCATTCCCGGAGGGAAATCACTATTCATGGGCATCATTCATCATGTCGTAAACTTGGTTTACGGGTATTCAAATGCGCGTAACCAGTTAGGTTTAGCTGCGTATTCATGCATCATCAGTAAAGACACATCATACAGACTAGAGTAGTCTGCATATCATCAGTAACATCATTACCATATCAGTTCATGCATGGGTTTGTGTAATTTACATTAACGTATGCTTAATTGTTTAATTAACGTTACCACTCAGTCATTTCTACTAACATTATACCCAATACTCCCGACAATGATCCTAATACATTTTCAAACTAATTATAATGATATAGAGATTATATTATTACTTTACCCGGTGCTTTTAAACCAATCGCTATATTTTTCGTTTGACGCTTATAACTCCGTCGGTTTACGAAATTTCAATCTGATAATCATTCTAACACCCGATTCTTGCAAAGAACATGATTTTACAATTTTTACAACTTCGTCGTATTTCATTTCACCTCGTCATGATTCATTTCTAGTTAACTCGGTACCCGATAACACTCAATGTATACACTAAACTATCAATACTCAATTAAATGGGGGACAAAGTCTTGCATTAACATCAAATCTCTTCCATTTTACCCACATGTGCCGCCCCCTAACCCCCCCCCCCCCCCATTTAGCCTAATGCTCCAAAAACCATTAATGAATTTTGTGTCATTTTATTTCCATTCCACTAACAACATCACATAACACAAGATCATTTTAGCTAAACCAAGCAATTTCTCTCTTCTTTTACTTCTTCCCCATTCGGCCAAACCAAGAACACCCAAGATCATCCATAAATTTTTGAAATTCAAGTCATAATCAAGCTCCATTTACCTTCCTAGTTATGGTTTTGTGATTAAATCTCAAGTTTCTTACTCATTTCTTATCAAAATTCATCAAATATTCAAGTAAGTTTCAAGAACACATTTTGATCATCTTATACTTTCATTTGATCCATATGTTTATGTATTTTCAAGTTATATTAGTTATTCATGCAAGTTACTTATGTTTTAGATACCACTTTTGCACATAAACTATCTTTAACACTAGATCTATAAGTTTCACTAATGATCTCATGAAATCCACCAAGGTTGGTGATGTTTAGGACCCCATGACACCCCAAGAAGGTGTATGGCAGGATTTGCGAACTTGTGGAGTTGATTTGAAGTAGTATGATCAAGTTTAGAACCAAGAAAATGAGTTTTAACAAGTATAAATAAGGTTCTGTCCAAAAACTTGTAAACTGGAAAACTCAGTAACTTTTGGTATATTTTGGCCTTCATATTCAGAAATTTCTTTAAAAAACGAAACCGTGGCCGCAAGAATCACTAAAAACCGACTTATAACGAAGGAGATATGATTTTTCAAAGTTAGACGACGAAAACTAATTTTCTGAAAATTTAGTTGCTGATCGGCGAGATTCAAAGGACAAAACAAGGCGTTAGACGTGATCTAGACGACCCGACCTACTGAGATTATGTTGGTTCATGTTTATACGAAGCCATGGATATAAAGAACGTAGAAAACGAGCTTATAACGGCCGAGTTATTCACGTTTGAAGCCCGACGTACCATGTTTATTTAGACAGCCACTAATACAAGTGTTTTAAGTATAAAAACTAGTGTTTTTGCGAGACATAACATTGTTAGCCGATTTTCTAATTGATCGAGGCGTGTACAATCAAAAGTTAAATGAAACGACATTTATACATTGTTACAAAACGTCGAGTTTGATCAACTAACACTTAACGTGCAATATTTCACGACTAGTTTCACGAAGCCATTTTGGGCATATTTTCACAAGTTAAGGAAAATATTAAATTGCGATGAAAATGCTACATTTTGCCGATAGAACACCAAACGAGGATCTTGGAGTACCATTTCAATGTATTTACACGAAAAGTAGTTTATAACTTAACGAGACGTCAAAAGTGTATTTTTCGTCGATAAACGTTATTTTCAAAACTAACAAGTGGTATCGTTAACATACGTATTTGCATGTGTTGCATTGTATTATTGCTTACATTGGATCATATCATTCATAATAGGTTTTGGTTAGAAACTGAGCTTTATTTCATCATATCCACCATTGTCATTGTTGCTATATCATATCAGGTGAGTTTTCATAGCCCCGTTTTAAATTGTATATTGATTTCTAAACTCCCGGGGGAGAATAAATTGCACCATTTTCATATGCGGACCAAAGTATACAAACTCATTACATTGCTTAAGTTACATCATTGCCCTGATTAAAGTCCCCTTTATTATCATGAACCGTTAATTGTTAGCAAGCGAGAGTGAGTGAATAGATCTATTGAGGGTGACTCCTCCGTTCGGGTTGGTAGCGCCAACTTGTCAAACGAACGCATATCATTTCTGTCATATTAGAGTGATTAGCAAACACTCAGTTGGGGCATTTCATTCAGTCTAGCTTCGGGGTCATGAGCTTAAGAGCTAATGTATCATTTTTATGTGGCATTGTTTTGTCATACCCTTTATACTTGTGGTATCCGTACAACATTTCATTTACATAAACCTATGATCTCACCAACATTTTTGTTGACCATTTTTAGCAATGTATTTTCAGGTAATTAAGGTATCGCATGTTGGCTTGCATATGGACACATCATGGATTCGCGGAGTCGACGCGTCTCACTTTAAATTTTATGCACTTATCCATCGTTTGAATTGTATGAACTTGTTTTATGAAAACTTGTTTCACCTTTTGGGACCTAGCTTTGTAACTCTGAATGTTTTTAAATAATCAAACGATGTATTTTCTAAACGACACTTTAGGTCGTTCAATATAACTGCAACTTTGGTGCTATTACCAGTCGCGCCCCTGAATGTTTCATTCCGCTGCAAGTCACGAAATTTGGGGGTGCGACAGATTGGTACCAGAGCAAAGGTTATAGCGAACTAGGTTGTCCATTATATCCTAGACTATAGCTGCACCATCATAGCATCTCATCATTGTAGCATAAGTGCATATTCATTATATCACATGTAGTGATTGCGATTTCATACATATATCATTTCATCATAACTCACATTATGTAAATGTTTATTTACTTTTATTTCACATCTATTGTCACAGTGATGTCTTCGGATTCACACCCTATTGTTATCTCATCGGACTCTGAGTCAGACGATACTCCCTCACTACCCTCCATCATACTAGAGTCGGTTACATCACCCTCACTACCCACTATCATTTTGTCATAAGTGGAGCCTACTCCACAATCTTCACCTGTGATGTCAGAGGCTGAGACAGAACCCTTTGAGGAGGGGGAAGTCGTGCCTACCCCACCACTGTCACCTGTGATCCGTCGTGGTCCCAGAGTTGTTCCAGTTATCCAGCCAGGAGAGTTTGTACCCTATGGTCGAGTTTACCGTACATATCCAGGTGGGCCGCGCATGAAGCGCACTGCTGCTAAGCGGGTTCATCGTCTCACTATCAGATCACCAGCTGCATTTGTATCCCTACCACCACCATCATCACTTACTTCATCTCATCCACTCCATCGCCGCTTGACAGCGAGGAGGAGTGTGGCATTCAGTACACCATCACCATTATCACCCTTACCATCCTTATCATCATTGTCTCCACCATTGCCATCCCTATCAGTACCAGTTCACACCAGAGATCCTACTCCTATGTCAGACCTACCGCTCAAGAAGTGGGCACGTCTTGATATTCCATCACCAGATACTTCAGATGCCACAGAGTCAGCACCACCCAGCAGATTCGAGGTTGGTGAGAGCTCGAGGGCTGCTGCTGACAGACTGCTTACTGCTGCTACATTTGACTCGCGACTAGATTAGCTTCAGGGAGAGATTGACAGGGCATTAGCTCATTTAGATGAGACCCCAGTGAGCAGTATTGAGGCTATAGAGGAGGAGGTCGAGGGATTGATCCAGGGCAGGGTTGCCATTGATGTGTCACACCAGGGTTTAGAGGCTCGTCAGTTAGTGAGTTCAGAGCATATCACCCAGCTGAGGCAGGAGATGTGATGAGTAGCCTTTTACTCATCATTTTATACCCGAAAAACCCCACAAAAACGACCAAAAACAACAAAATGGACCCAATATTGTTACAAATATCCTTGGATTGTGTTTTTTGTGTTTCAGGTACAAAATGATTGAAAACGGGGCAAATATGGACAAAACCAAGCTTGATTTGGACAAGAGCCGAAAACCGAAGCCGGGAAAGACGTTTTTCATGTGGATTTGATTCAAGCTCAAGAAATTCCAAATTGACCCTTGGATTATTTCATATTGGCAAGATTGGTCCCTAGATGAACTTTGGAGAAATGGCAGATTTGGCCCCTGTACTTTGCAAGATGACATTAATGGTCCCTAAGCTAATTCCTACTACTACTCTAAACTATACATATCCGGATCCAAAAACAAAACCAGCCTGCTTAAACCACCCACAAGCCCAATACACAAAGCCCATCCATCTTTTTTAGTTAAAACAAATACGGGGTCAAACCCCCAACCTTGGTCAAATCCCCAATTGAATCAAGCCCTAACCCACTATTCATCATCTTCTTAAAAACGCTTAACCCGCCAAATCCCTTAACCACTCTCCCTGTCACCATCACTTCCCACTACCATCCAAGAACACCACCTTTGGTCCCCCCCTCTCCACCTCATCAATCCGAGTGCTAAAGTAAAATCTACGGCTATAATGAGAAGATGTGGGGAGCAAGTTTAATCCAAGGGTCAAGAAGATAGCAAAGAAGCACAAGTGGGAACACATTCACACAAGAAGCACACGAGAGAAGAGTGAAACCCTAGAAATTTTATTATAAATAGCAATGTAGTAGCAGTTTCATGTTTTAGGTTTTATTTTAGCATTATTTAGGTATTTTCTTTCTTTTCAGCTTATTGTAATTTATTTGGTTTTCAGTAATGTAGTTTACTTTTCAGTTAATGAAACTTTAAAGATTTGTTGTTTTTATTTTCTCAGTCAATTTTGGTCAACTGTTACTGTTCCAGTGCTTATCTTTGCTTATTTATTTTTCCTTGATGTTTATTTGATCTAGTTTTGTGCCATATAGGTGACATTGATCTTGTCTAAATCTGCTTAGTCTAGTGGCTTTAGCTTTATGGTAGTGTTCTTAGGATTTAAGTTGGTTAGTTAAAGCATAAGTAGGAAACTGCTCATATAAGCCATGTATGAGATTAAGCTTTTGCAGCACTCATTTTTTGTGTCTTTAGAATTTATTTAGTCCCTAGTTAGTAGCTTGTTTGAGTTCTTTTTAGCCTTGTTCAAATATTGCCTATATCAGTTACATTCAGTACTAGCAGACCTTAAGTTTTTGAGATTTCCACTTTTTCCGCCCCTTTTGCTGAATTTTAATTCCTTCATTTTAAGATGTTGTTAGCTATAATTTTGCACAAATGTTATTGGCTAGCTTATCTTTCCATCTCTATTTTTTTTTTTTTAGATTTTTAGGATCTTTATTCGAGTGCTTTTTGAACCCTTGAAAAGCCCCAATTATGCCCTGCATCAAGTGCAGAACAGCAGACTTTTTTGGTTATTTTGTGCTCATTAAGTGCTTATTGCTTGTTATTTGTAGCTTATTTTCAGTTTGTTGCTTAATTCAGATTAAACTTTGCCTACCTTAGCTTATTTCAATTGCATTTAGCTTAAAATCTAGCTTAACAGTCCATTGCTTAGTTACTTTTAGCTTATTTCTTCTAATAGCCCACTGTCTCTTTAGTATTGGCTTATCTCTGAGCTTATTCTAAGCTTTTCACTAATAATTGTAGTTAGTAAAAATTATCATTTACATGCTCTTATTCAATTTCCAAAAGAAAATCAAACAAAAAAAATAATAATAAATAGCAAAAGTGACCTCTGGGATTCGAACATGGGTCACCAGCCTTAACACCACAACACCTAACCAGTTTGCTCTTGTTCTACTTAGATTAGTTTTACAAAATTAATTATTTAACATAGCCTTAATTTCCTTTTAGCCCATTTTAAGCTGTTTTAGCTTATTTCTGCTTATCCAGAATTGTTTTTTTTTTCCCCAATTTTATTTTTCTTATCTTTTAATTAGTTCAAAGTAATTTCAGAAAATTTTTCAAAATTTTAAAAATAGTTTTACTATTTTTAGTAATTTAAATTAGTTTAAATAGTTTTTAATTCATAAAAAATAATTAAAAATTCATAAAAATTATAATTCTTTTTTTCAAAATTTTCTTTTATCATTTAGGACGTAGGAAAATTAATTTGGTATCCGTAGGGTTAGTTTTTAAAAGTTTTGACGTTTTTACTCGTTCGTAGTTTCCGGTTTACGTTACGTCATTTTCATTTTAATAGATAATATTAACCAATCAACCCTCGTCTTTTCAAGCATTTTAATACCGAACCTAAAGCGATATCCTCAATTTCACGCCTCGTTGGGACTACGACCCGGGTATTCACTTATCCGGTTTATTATAATCGATTGTTGCGTTGAACTCGTCGCGAGTTGACTTTTCTTCGTGAGAGGTTTGACTTGTGACGCGTTTTGCTCGAATATCAATTTGGCGCCGTTGCCGGGGAGGTGTGTTGCGACAATATCGTCACGGTTTGACGATTAGTGACTTGAAGAACCTTCCTCGTGAAGTTTCGTATATATCTTGTGAATATTTTTTATCAAAAACCCAAAAAGATTTTCTTCTCCAAATTATTTTTCCTTTTGTGATTTTCAATGTTTCTAAATTTAAAAAATCTTTTAATGATTTTCAAAAATAATCTTCTTTATCCTCTTAAATTGCTTAATTCTATCTTCTTATCCCTCTATAATCTTTGATTCTCATGGCGGACATGCGTACGATGTCGGAATTACTTCAAGTACCCACCGAGGGTTACGAAGATGCTATTATTTTACAGGCAATTCTTTCCGGGAACTTCGAGATAAAAACCGGTTTAATTCAACTTGTTATGTCGAATCAATTTCATGGATTCGAGAGGGACGATCCCTACGCTCACATCCGATGGTTTAATAAGTTGACTTCGACTGTTAAATATAAGGATGTTCCTGATTGCGCGATTAAGTTGATTTTATTCTCGTTTTCTCTCGAAGGGGAAGCCCGGAGTTGGCTCGATAAAGAACCCCCTCGTTCGATTTCGACTTGGGAAGATCTCGTTTCTAAATTCTTGAATCATTTCTTTCCTTATTCTAAGATTGCGAATCTTAGGAACGATATTACAAATTTTCAACAACTTTTTGATGAAAATTTTGGTGAGGCATGGGATCGATTCAAATATCTTCTTTATAAGTGCCCACCTCATGGTTTTTCGGAATTGCAACAAATTGATATGTTTTATCATGCTTTGACACAAACCGATCGAGATTCGCTTAATGCAGCCGCCGGTGGCAATATCTTGTATCGAACTCCGAAAGATATTTTAACTATTATCGAGAACAAGTCCACGGTTCACACTACACGAAGCAAACCGTTTGCTTCCAGAATGAGTGTTTCCCCCTCTACTTCCTATAAGAAAGAAAAATCTATTGAAGAAGTACTTGCCGAAGAACAAGCAGCTAAAAGACGTTACCGATTTCTCATCGATGACGATGACGAGGATTCTATTCAAATTTTTGAATTTTATAAGAATTCGTCAGCTGCAATTGCACCCGTCTTACCAACTGAAGAGCCCGTTGACTCTCTCATAATGGGGGACAAGCATCTTAGCACTATTCCAGAAACGGAATCGGATGAAGTAATAAAGTCTAGTGTTAAGGACCTTGTCCTAATCCAAAGTGAGTCCGAGGGTATTTCCGACAAAATATGTGATTTGCCTCCTCTTGATACTTTTGAGACTTCCTCCGATGATTGTACCACAAGTGATGACGATTCTTTATCTTATGGAGACATCGATTATGTTGAGGCATCACTTCCCCATTTTGAGCTCGTGATAGATTCTGACCCAGATGATGGAGAGATTGACACTGATATTCTTCTGACGATCAAGGATGATATACTTCGTGAAAGATTGTTGAATATCAATCTTCTAATTTCTAAGATTGAATCATTGAATGACAATCCAACTCCATCTTCTGGTTATGTGCTCAATTCTCCCTCCTCATTTCCTATCCCCGTCAAGGATAATGACTTTTTCTCGGATAATTCTCCGAGTGGCAATCCCACTCCGTCAAATCCTTCGGAGCTCGAGCTCAAGGATTCTTTACCCGAATATGAGAGTTTTATCTTTGACACGACTGAAGAGAGTAGTGGCAATCCCACTTCTCATCCCGATCTTTCTCTTTCGACTTATGAGTCATTTTGCTTTGATATCGATCATACTGAAGAGACGAGTCATGGCAGTACCACTTCTCACTCTCATATCTCTCTTCCCGAGTATGATTCGTTTATCTTTGAGGAGTTCTCCGATGAACTCTCTCTTATTATATCTCCTCCAGAATATGATCATTTCTATTTTGATCTTGAGGAAGATTCTAGTGTGGGGGGAGGTGTTCTTAATCATAAGAATGCGATTGTTGATAAAATCACCCCATCCCTCCCTCCCGAGACTTTTGAAAAATCTGCTTTTGAGGATGAAGAATTGATCTTAATTGTTATAAAAATCATTCTTCCATTCCTCACTTATGGTGTGATTTCTCTTTCCCTTTTCTCCTACGGGAATGAGGACACCATTTTTGACCCCGGTATCACCATTTATGGTTTCTCTTTCTTAAAACCGGGTGTATCTCATTGGAGTGGAACTTTCAAGAACTTTAATGTTTATCCAAACATATTGAATGAAAGTCCGATGGAGATCTTCTCTTCCACATGCTCCCCCAAGAACAAATGAATTCGGGGCGAGTCTAAGCTATACGACTCGATAAAAAACATTAGCATTTCATGGGTGACAACCCATGTTTCTGTCTTCTTTCTTATTTCTAACATTAAGTGTGGGGGAGTTCCTCTAATTGTTGCTTTGTGGTTGTATGTTTGCCTTTGTTTTCAGGATTCCCGTAGATCGTGATGATTGATACGCCTGTTTTCAATCCAGCCGCCCAATATCCGATCTTTATGTTTATGTTTATCCAGGGATATCTTATTAATCCTTTTTTGTGAAAAAAAAAGATTTCGTTTCCACACTTAGATAGTAGTATTACCTTTTTACGTTCTATTGTGTCGGCTCAGGCCGGTACTTTGAATATTGAGGGCAATATTCAATTCTAAGTGTGGGGGGGAATTCTCATTTGACCAAATTTTAAAAAATTTCACATTTTGTACCTACTAGTCCCCTAGCACCCCCGTTTTGACCAAAAATTTTAAAAATTTTTATCGTATTTTTCGTCTAAAAGAAGTGCTTTGCACAATAAAAAATAATTTGCTATGCATTAATACTTCGGTATTAGTGGAAGTTTAGACTTGATTAGGCTAGAACAAGGGGAATCCCGACTCTGCTAGAGTGTTGATCTAGCTGCTTTCCTTAACATTTAGGCTAAGTTTTTACGAATTGTGCAAATGAAAATGCTAAGCGTGGAGTAGTTGGTTCTCTTTAGAGCTTATATAAGTAATCTATGGCTTTTCTCTCCCAGAAGCTCCTAATCTGACTAAATAAGTGCTATTTTCAAACTTTTGAACGCAAAAACCGTTTTTGTTAAGCTAAAAATAAATTTTTATACAATCTTGATTTAGAGTACTAGTTCAAAGTTTTATTTAAATTTCTGAACAAGCATACTTTCTTACAAACGTAATAAGAATGCAAAATGAAAGTGAGTCGTTGCTTGAAAGTTGCAAAAGTGAAAGTTTTGAGTATGAATAAATAAGTCCTAACCTGCGGTTCGATATCGGTCCTTGGATCCTTATTACCAAAAGGCGTTTAGGTCTTGGCTACCCTCTTGCACCGGCCCTTGGACCCTTAATTCTGAAAGGCGTTAAGGTCTTGGAACTCTCCGTTGTAACGGTCCTTGGATCCTTTATTCCGAAAGGTGTAAGGTCTTGGAATTTCCCCGTGAAGCTCCGTAGTTTATGGTACAAGAATTAGTTAAAAAAAAAAAAAAAAAAAAAAAAAAAAAAAAAAAAAAAAAAAGGTGAAAAAGTGATGAAAAATGAAAAAAATGTTTATGTTTGTTTATGAATAAGTGTTAGAAACTTGCTTCTTCTTAAGTTTAAATCGAAAGTTGAACTAGTGTTCGTCAAAATTGTCTAAAAGTTGGACGGTGATTTAGAAATTGTTGACTTCAAAGATCCCGTGAGCTCCGATACTATTCTCGAGGGTGTAAAAACCTAGCCTCCTAAGTTTACTAAGGACAAGCTGAGAAGAAAGTCGCTACATGGAGTGATCTCACCTTTGAATCTCTAATTTCTAAATCATTGTCGGTTTTTTAACCCTAATAAACGTCGATTTTTACGGTCAAAACTTTGAAAACAAGCACACACACCTAACTTATGAATAATTGTGGGAGTGAAAAGTAAAGTCTCGGCTTACACAGATTACTAATATAAGTAGTGTTAGCATTTTAAAAAACATTTGCACAAGGGTTTTTGAACTTAGTTAGGGAGTATAAAAAGAGGATGACGATTACAATTCCCCGGAGTCACCCATTTTGTGTGATTCCCGTTCCATGATGCCATTTTTTGAAAATCAATCATGTTATTTACGTTTTATCTCGTTTTAATTTACTTGCTTTTATAATAAAGTCAAAACGGGATAGTCTTGGTAATTTTTATCCTTTCATTACTTCATATGATCGGATTGCTAGGGACTAGCAATAGCTCAGTCTGGGGGATTGATGAGTGGCCTTTTACTCATCATTTTATACCCGGAAAACCCCACAAAAACGACCAAAAACACCCAAATAGACCCTATATTGTTACAAATATCCTTGGATTGTGTTTTATGCGTTTCAGGTACAAAAGGATTGAAAACAGGGCAAATACGGACAAAATCGAGCTTGATTTGGAAAAGAGTTGAAAACCGAAGCCGGGAAAGACATTTTTCATTCGGATTTTTATTCAAGCTCAAGAATTTCAAAAAATGGCCCTTGGATTATTTCATATTGGCAAGATTGGTCCCTAGATGAACTTTGGAGAAATGGCAGATTTGGCCCCTGGACTTTGCAAGATGACATTAATGGTCCCTAAGCTAATTCCTACTACTACTCTAAATTATACATATCCGGATCCAAAAGCCCAATACACAAAGCCCATCCATCTTTTTTAGTTAAAACAAATACGGGGTCAAACCCCCAACCTTGGTCAAATCCCCAATTGAATCAAGCCCTAACCCAATATTCATCATCTTCTTAAAAATGCTTAACCCGCCAAATCCCTTAACCACTCTCCCCGTCACCATCACTTCCCACTACCATCCAAGAACACCACCTTTGGTCCCCCCTCTCCACCTCATCAATCCGAATGCTAAAGTAAAATCTACGGCTATAATGAGAAGATGTGGGGAGCAAGTTTAATCCAAGGGTCAAGAAGATAGCAAAGAAGCACAAGTGGGAACACACTCACACAAGAAGCACACGAGAGAAGAGTGAAACCCTAGAAATTTTGTTATAAATAGCAATGTAGTAGCAGTTTCATGTTTTAGGTTTTATTTTAGCATTATTTAGGTATTTTCTTTCTTTTCAGCTTATTGTAATTTATTTGGTTTTCAGTAATGTAGTTTAATTTTCAGTTAATGAAACTTTAAAGATTTGTTGTTTTTATTTTCTCAGTCAATTTTGGTCAACTGTTACTGTTCCAGTGCTTATCTTTGCTTATTTATTTTTCCTTGATGTTTATTTGATCTAGTTTTGTGCCATATAGGTGACATTGATCTTGTCTAAATCTGCTTAGTCTAGTGGCTTTAGCTTTATGGTAGTGTTCTTAGGATTTAAGTGGGTTAGTTAAAGCATAAGTAGGCAAATGCTCATATAAGCCATGTATGAGATTAAGCTTTTGCAGCACTCATTTTTGGTGTCTTTAGAATTTATTTAGTCCCTAGTTAGTAGCTTGTTTGAGTTCTTTTTAGCCTTGTTCAAATATTGCCTATATCAGTTACATTCAGTACTAGCAGACCTTAAGTTTTTGAGATTTCCACTTTTTCCGCCCCTTTTTGTTGAATTTTAATTCCTTCATTTTAAGATGTTGTTAGCTATAATTTTACACAAATGTTATTGGCTAGCTTATCTTTCCATCTCTATTTTTTTTTTTTTAGATTTTTAGGATCTTTATTCGAGTGCTTTTTGAGCCCTTGAAAAGCCCCAATTATGCCCTGCATCAAGTGCAGATCAGCAGACTTTTTTGGTTATTTTGTGCTCATTAAGTGCTTATTGCTTGTTATTTGTAGCTTATTTTCAGTTTGTTGCTTAATTCAGATTAAACTTTGCCTACCTTAGCTTATTTCAATTGCATTTAGCTTAAAATCTAGCTTAACAGTCCATTGCTTAGTTACTTTTAGCTTATTTCTTCTAATAGCTCACTGTCTCTTTAGTATTGGCTTATCTCTGAGCTTATTCTAAGCTTTTCACTAATAATTGTAGTTAGTAAAAATTATCATTTACATGCTCTTATTCAATTTCCAAAAGAAAATCAAACAAAAAAATAATAATAAATAGCAAAAGTGACCTTTGGGATTCGAACATGGGTCACCAGCCTTAACACCACAACACCTAACCAGTTTGCTCTTGTTCTACTTAGATTAGCTTTACAAAATTAATTATTTAACATAGCCTTAATTTCCTTTTAGCCCATTTTAAGCTGTTTTAGCTTATTTCTGCTTATCCACAATTGTTTTTTTTTTCCCCAATTTTATTTTTCTTATCTTTTAATTAGTTCAAAGTAATTTCAGAAAATTTTTCAGATTTTTAAAAATAGTTTTAGTATTTTTAGTAATTTAAATTAGTTTAAATAGTTTTTAATTCATAAAAAATAATTAAAAAGACAAAAAAATTATAATTCTTTTTTTTCAAAATTTTCTTTTATCATTTAGGACGTAGGAAAATTAATTTGGTATCCATAGGGTTAGTTTTTAAAAGTTTTGACGTTTTTACTCGTTCGTAGTTTCCGGTTTACGTTACGTCATTTTCATTTTAATAGATAATATTAACCAATCAACCCTCGTCTTTTCAAGCATTTTAATACCGAACCTAATGCGATATCCTCAATTTCACGCCTCGTTGGGACTACGACCCGGGTATTCACTTATCCGGTTTATTATAATTGATTGTTGCGTTTAACTCGTCGCGAGTTGACTTTTCTTCGTGAGAGGTTTGACTTGTGATAGTTTTAACCCATCAATCAAGATGCTTGAGTTGTTCGACAGGGCACAAATGTCCCAGGATGAGCATCATCGCCAGGCCGGTGAGTTGTCTTTAGTTCAGGCTAGGATGTCTGCATCAGAGACTAGGGAGACTGATCTTCAGCTTCGAGTTCAGCACCTAGAGGAGATCGCGGTTGCTATGTCTAGGGATCTTCAGAGGATTTTCCGCAGGCTAGATGGAGCACCCGGAGGAGGTGCCTAGTGTTAGACCTTTATCATGTAGCTTGTACATTATTATCCTAGTCCCGGGGTGAGGGACATAGTTAGGACTTGTTGTCTTTTGCTTGTAGTACAAACAAATATATCAAGTGTGACTCTACTATGCAGGATTTTCGTTGTGCTATTTTATGATATCGGTCTGCGTAACCGAAATTTTCATGTATTATATTCATGTGCGTTGTGATTATATTTATGATGTTTCGTTGTGGTTTCATTGTATTTATACATGCTTTGGTTGTATTTATACGTGTTGTGGATGTATATACATGTTGTGGTTGTATATATTGTGTATGATGATCGTTTTCTATTGTGGATTCCCATTGTTGTTATCTTTTGTGATTGTGAAGAATTATGCCACCCAAAAGAGCCACTACTGCTATGACACCAGCTGAAGTCAGAAAGCTTGTTGCCGACAGTATAGAGGCAACATTGGTTACAGAAAGAGCTGTCATAGCTGCAGCTGCTACTGAAGCCGCTTCGCGGGCAGAGACCGCGGAAGCCGCAGGGACAAATACCAATGGTACAAATGGACGTAAATGTACGTACAAAGATTTCAAGAGTGGTGATCCGGAAAAATTCAAAGGCACTGAAGGGGCCACTGCCATGATCCGATGGTTTGAAAAGACAGAATCAGTATACCTTTTATACAACTGTCCAGAGGACAGCAAGGTTAAGTTTGCTACTAGTACACTCGTTGGGGAAGCTATGTCATGGTGGAATTCGTATGCAAAGCCCATGGGAATGGAGAATGCTCACAAGCTTACATGGGACGAATTCAAGAAGTTGCTGACAAAGAAGTTTTGCCCACGAACAGAAGTGAAAAAGATGGAAACAGAGTTTTATGAGCTAGTGACAGCAGGTAATGATATTGAGGCATATATCAGGAGGTTTTAGGAATTGGCAGCATTACGTCCGACAATGGTTCCGGACACTGAGAAGCTATTAGAGAATTTCATTGGAGGATTACCTCACAACATCCGTGGTGATGTGATTTCTTTTGACCCGCAAACATTGGATGAGGCAATCAGAATGTCTCAGAAACTCATGGCTCAGATAGTGAAGAAAGGAACTACTTCAAACAACAACAACAACACCAACAATAACCGTAACTACAACAACAATTCCAACAACTACTGAAACAACAACAACTATAACAGCAACCGAAACAATTCCAATAACAACAACAACAAAAGAAATCGGGATAACAACCAGAGTAGCAATGTTACTCAACAACCACCCAAGAGACAGGAAACTGCAAAGGCCTATGTTGCAGGTCAAGCTGAGAAAAGAGGTTACAACGGTACTTTACCCAAGTGCAACAAATGTCAAACCCTTCATAACCCTGGAAACTGTCCGAATCCGTGTGGGAACTGTAAGAAGGTTGGTCATTCGACCATGGATTGCAAAGCTCCGATTATGGTTGATAATCAGAAGCCCCAGTAACATGCTCTGGTTGCGGAGAAGTCGGACACTTCAAGAATAAATGTCCAAAAGGAAAGAATCAGGGAAACAATAACCAAGGTGGAACAGCTAAAGAAAGAGCTTATGTCCTTGGAGGAGAAGATGTCAGGGAGGACCCGAATGTCGTTACGGTTACGTTCCTCATTAATAATCGTTATGCATCCACACTATTTGATTCAGGAGCCGATAGAAGTTTTGTTTCTACTGCATTTGCACCATTACTCAACATTGAACCAACCACATTAGACACCCCATATCACATTGAACTAGCTAACGGTAGTTTAGTTGGCACCGACACGATCATTCGTGGTTGCACTCTCAATTTTCTCAATCACCCGTTCAATATAGATCTCATGCCAGTAGAACTTGGAAGTTTCGACATTGTCATCGGAATGGATTGGTTATCTCAACATCATGCCAGAATCATCTGTGATGAAAAAGTTGTTCATCTTCCTTATGATGGCGAAACATTGGTCGTTCGCGGAGAACGCAGTGGGACTAGACTCAGCATCATCTCATGCATTAAAACAGAGAAATACATAAAGAAGGGCTGTTATGCATTCTTGGCTCATATCACAGAAAAGAAGTTGGAGGAGAAGCGACTTGAGGATGTGCCAACGGTTAAATATTTTTCAGAAGTCTTTCCAGAAGACTTACCAGGACTTCCACCTACTCGCCAAGTCGAATTTCAGATTGACTTAGTGCCGGGAGCCGCACCAGTTGCGCCAGCACCTTATCGACTTGCACCTTCAGAAATACAAGAGTTGTCGAACCAATTGCAAGAGCTCTTGGATAAAGGATTCATTAGGCCGAGTTCCTCGCCTTGGGGAGCACCAGTTTTGTTTGTAAAGAAGAAAGATGGATCTTTCAGAATGTGCATTGATTATCGAGAGCTAAACAAATTAACGGTGAAGAATCGTTATCCACTTCCCAGGATCGACGATTTGTTTGATCAGTTACAAGGTTCCAGTTATTACTCCAAGATCGACTTAAGATCGGGTTACCATCAGCTTAGGGTTCGGGAGGGAGATATCCCGAAGACAGCATTCAGAACACGCTATGGCCATTATGAATTTCAGGTAATGCCGTTCGGACTAACCAACGCACCAGCTGTATTCATGGATCTCATGAACAGGGTGTGCAAGCCATATCTAGACAAGTTTGTGATCGTATTCATTGACGATATCTTGATTTACTCAAGGAGTGAAGAAGAGCACCGAGAACACTGATGAAGCGAAAAGTGTACCGCTTTTAAGGGGTCATTTAAGCCCTAAATCGTATTTATTTGATCAAATATTGCCCTAAATCGTTCCTTTTGTCATTTTAGGTACTTTGGAGAAGAAATCTGGAAAAGGAAGCATTTTGGACGTTTTTGGAGCATAAAAGTGAAGAAAATGACAAAGTCTCAAAATCGGCTAAAAAGTACCTTTGACGGCGACAGGGATTGCCCTGGACGGCGTCATGGCTTGGCAAGAAAAAGGTGGATATGAAAATTACTCATGATAAGCCAGAGAATTTTGCATGAAAAATCTGACGGCGTCACCCTTTGAAGTGATCAAGGTCGTCACGGCTTAATTTAAAGAGGGACGGCGTCAAGCTTATTTCTGACGGCGTCGAGCCTTGATAAGCCAGAACGGATTTTGGAGGTCTAAAGAGGGACGGCGTCAGGAAGGTCATCCGGGAACCCTAAAAGCGGCGAGGTGACGGCGTCAGAATCTACAACGTGACGCCGTCAGCCCTTAATCTCTATATATAGTTTTGCAATTTTTTGTCATTAGGGTGGAACTTTGTGTGGGAGAAACCCTAAGACGATTTTAGCAGCTTTTTCAAGGCTTTTTGCCTTGAGATCTTCCATGTTACATTGAAGATAAGTTATCAATTAATCATTCAATATGTCTATGTGTTGTTTGATTCTATCTTGTTCTTGTCTTTTGTTTAACATGCTAGGCTAGGTTTTCTTTGTGTTTGCTTAGATCTAATGAAACCTAGCTATTGATTATTGGTTATTAGTGTGTTATTAGTTGTATTGGATGATTGTTTATCTATGTTAGGCTTAAGAAAACTGGCTAACCTCCTATTCGGTAACTTGCTTGAACGTCTTAAGAAGCATGAACCAATGCGTACTAAGGTTTTTATGGTTGTATTTAATGCATGAGCGAATTCTAGTGATCCCATGTTAGGAGCTTCCTAGCCGGCTCGACATAGGAGTGAAGTAGGAGCTTGTAGAGTTGGGGAAGTACGTACGCCACCCCACGATTGGTATTAAGGAATACACCCGTCATCCACGCAACTAATACACACTAATCAATCGGTAAAAGATAATTAGGGAGTAAGGAAATCTAAGTAAACACATTTCTCTCCACATAAATTTCACCACCTTTTCATTTTCTGTCATTTTATTTTATTTGCATTCGTAGTTACTTGGGTTAGTTGACTAGCAACTAATTCCGCCCACTCTTTCAAACCCGAGATTTTACTTGCTTTCATAAAATTATAAAAACATAAAAAGAATCTTCTCTCCCCCTTAGACCTATTAGAGTAGTTTTTCATACCTAACGAACACTATTCCCTGTGGAGAACGATCAATCCCCCGTACTTACCACTACACTATACTACATCGGTCAGGTACACTGCCTGGTGGGGTTGTAAGCCTCTTGAGATCCCTCGAGAGGTAAAACCTGTTGTAAGGTTGCAAAACCACGCATCAAGTTTTTGGCGCCGCTGCCGGGGAATAGTTATTGTTTAGGTTGAATTTTTTATTTTATAGGTCTACTCACTAGATTCCTTTCTAGTGAGATTTTTATTTTATTTTTTTTCTAGGTTTTCTTTAGTCTATCTTTTTTCTTCGTTTCTTTGTTCGTAACCATTACCATCCGACATCATGGAAGGTGGTAATATCCTCGATCCCAACAACCCACCACAACAACCACCACCTCCTAGAGCCTGTACTTTAGGAGAGTACTCCCGTCCTAGCCACCATGGCTATCGAAACACCATTGAGCTCACTCAAGGTGCAATTGTCACTCCCTTGCGATCCGACACCATCCGGTTGGTGCAAAGCGGATGCGCATTCCATGGACTTCGTTCTGAAGATCCTAATCAACATCTCAAGGACTTTCTCAAAATCGTTGATTCTATAGACCTTGATGTTGCAACGCGAGAGACGACCCGACTGCGTCTCTTTCAATTCTCTTTGCGGGACCAAGCTAGTCAATGGCTAGAGCGTCAACCCGCAGGATCCATCACCTCTTGGGATGATCTCACCACTCGTTTCCTTATTCAGTTTTTCCCACCGGGAAGAACTACCAAGCTAAGGAATGATATCTTGATGTTCCAAAAACGTCAGGCGAAACCCTCTACGAGGCATGGACTCGATTCAAGGACTTACTCCAAAAAGTCCCTCACCATGGCATAAAACTTTGGCTCCAAGTCTAAATCTTCTATGACCATATCAATCTCTCCACAAGGCAAACCATTGACCAATCGGCCGGTGGTAAGCTACGTGATCTAAGTGCGGAACAATCATGGGCTCTCCTAGAAGATCTTGCTCTTTATGACAACGAAAGTTGGAGTGATCCCCGTGATTTGAATAAAACGGTCAAGGCAATATATTTTCCTTCGAATAATTCAAGCACTTCCGACCGTAGGATCATAGAACTTGAAGACCAAGTCAAGTTTCTTATGAAATCCTACGAGGTCCCTAAACCTTCAAGCCAAGTGAACAAAATCACTTCTTCATGTGAATTATGTAGTGGTCCCCACGACACTCGTGATTGCATGGAACTCCCCGAACAAGCTTTTGCGGACTACGCATCCTCGCGTACTGACGGAGCGGGAGACAAGTGGTACACTTTCAAACCCGAGCCAAACCCCTACGGTGATACATACAACCCCTCATGGAAAAATCACCCGAACCTTAGGTGGAAACAAACCCAAAACGCACAACAAACCAATTCTTCCAACCCACCTAATCGTTTCCAATCAAGCGGTTCCTACTCGAACCGTACTTTCAACAACAATCCTTCCGGCAATGGTAGTACCGATAACTTTGAAGGATTGATGTCCCAATTTATGGCAGCTCAAGAAGCTCGTTTAGCCAAGTTTGAAGCCGATTTCAAACAAAAACAAAGCGATATGACCAATAAGATTGACACTTTGTTGAAAGCCCTCAATGACCGAGAAATGGGAGCACTCCCTAGCAACACAGTCAAGAACCCGAAACTAAACGTCAACGCCATCTCGTCGGTTTCGTCTCCTAGTTCTTGTCCACAATATTATTCGGTCAATTCCATGAGCTCGTGTTTCAAACAAACCCAAGTCGTTCAAAATGACCAAGAAGTTAGGACATCCAAATTGGTCAACAACATAGTTGAAACACCTCCCACTCAAAACCTTGACGAAGAATTCAAGGAGCTCCACCTTGAAAGTCCGGTTATTGATGTGTTGGATGAGAAGAAGCTCAAGTTAGGCGAAAAAGGGACCGCCTTTGTTCAAAACAAGCTACCTAAGAAGTTAGATGATCCGGGCTTATTTGTTCTACCTTGCAAGATCGGTAATTCGGAGGCTTATGACACATTAGCCGATCTTGGATCAAGCCTTAACCTACTTCCGTTACCTCTCTACACCTCTCTAAAACTAGGAAAACTCGAAGAAACCGAGGTGATAATAGGCTTAGCGGATGGAAGTGTTGCTTACCCGGTTGGAGTAGTTAAGGACGTGTTAGTACACATTGGAAAACTAACCATTTTAGCCGATTTCCACGTCCTTGATATGGTTAGTGACCCTACATGCCCCTTATTGATAGGTAGAGGATTTTTGGCGACCGCTAGTGCTATGATTGATTGTAAGGAATCTAAGATAGCGGTAGGAGAAGGGGATACTTGGTCAGTCTATGATGTTAAGAAACATGCCTATGATACTAGTAAGGAACCGACACCCCATTGGTTAGAATCAAATAGGAGACCATCTAGATATGGACCTTGGATCGATAGAGACTTCATAGGACCCCAACGCCCATTTTACCTAGAAGAGGACTTTGTGAACCGAACACATACGGTAGAGCAACTCTTGGCTAGGGACACCGAATTGGATCCGTTTGAAGACCCTCTAGTTTTTAGGAAGATGATTGATTTCCTAGGAGTTTTGCCAATTAACCTAGGGATGAATAAGTGGAATTGTGAGGACGATGATCATAAGTGGGATTGGGACAAACCACCCAAAGATGGAGATGGGTCATGGCATATTAAGATGACATTGTATGACCCGGATGGAGAGAAGTTTGAAAAGATATATTGTACTAAGCGGACCAATAGGAAACTTCAATCCAAGCTTAACCCTAAAGACGTCCTCGATGACGAGCTCACTTACATAGGATAGAAGGACTTTGAGTCTAGCTACAAGACTCGTTAATAAAGAAAAGCGCTTCTTGGGAGGCAACCCAAGTTTTATTTGCTTTGTGTGTTTATTTATTTGTTTGTTTGATTTTATTTGTTTCCGTGTGTATGTTTAATTTTTATTATTATTGATTCATGTTCAAAAGTAAACTGTGAAAATGCTTTATCTTGTTTTTAACTTCGTCTTAACTACATATAAAGGCATTTTGCAAAAGTTAAGTGTAAGAGAAATCCAAATCGGTTTATTAGAACAAATGAACATGAATCGTAATAATAATAAATTAACATACATATTAGTATTTGTTTGAGTCAAATGCTTGTATCGAGTCATAATGATGTTTTGCAGGAATTCCAGGAAGTAAGGTATAGGTTTTTCCAAAATTTTTCCGGAAACTTAACATGAGAATTCTGTCAGACCATTTCTGACGGCGTCAGGCTTTACAACCTGACGGCGTCAGGTTTAATTTTCTGAAAATTTTTGAAAGTTTTGTTTTCATAAAAAGTTTTTATTAAATCTCTAATCTCCAGGAATCTGCAAAATTATCATTCCACAAGCATTATATCCTTATATAGAGTTTATCCCGCCGATGTTATGAAGGTTTTCGTGTTTGTTTTCTCAGGTTTAGCAGGTTATTTTGGACAAGGAAATGTTTGTTGAATCAAGCTTTTGGTGATGCATTAGTCTTGGAGCTTTTACATTCTCTTGGAAGAAGATTTAACCATGTTACTTCATTATCCACCGAGCGAATCAGGGGAGTATTTGATTTCATTCTTTTACTTTTTTTCTTTTACATCTTGTTATTTGAACATTGGGGACAATGTTCATCTTAAGTGTAAGGGGGGGTAAAAGTACGATTAGAGAATGCAATTGCACTTGATTTTTGTTTGTTTGATGGTAGATGTGTAATAAAACTGAGATAAATACCTGTTAGGGCAATTTTAGTGCCAAAATTAAATTTTTTTACAACATTTAGGAGTGAAACTTTGATCTTAATGAGCGTCTCACGGATAGGAGTTATATGACTAGCACAAAAACCGTACCACTAAAAAATTTTCCACCCCCAAATATGTGAGGTTCACCCTAGAATTGGTAGGAAAAGCATTTATGCTATGATGTGTGTACCGGTAGCACTTAGATTCTAGAACTTGCGTTAGGACCATTCCGAGGCCACAAGTGAGACTACATTCGTGTAGTTAGATTTACTACATGATAAGAGGCATTAGGATTAACCCATTGTTTTACACCTGTGTTTTTGTTATAATTACTTTGGCTACATTGGTCAAGTAATTCTCCCACACCCTTTGCGTTGTACCCATTTTTGGTACACGATACCCCTAGTACACCCCTCAGAGCCTATCTTTTCGTTTCGACCTTTAAGCATTTTACTTAAAGGAAGAATTTGTTTACACCCCACTTGAATGTACACCCAAATCGCCTTAGCCTACCTTGTATGCACTCATTTTTAGTGCATTATTGTGACAACATTTGTTTAAAACCCAAGTTAATTATCTAATTGATTACATGGTTGCTAAGTCGAGTCATATCCTTGTACATATTGTTTTGGGACGATTGGGACTCATGGGAAAAGTACTAGTGTAATGGAGTAATGGGGAAGAACATCATTTATTACCCCCATATGTGCTAAATATTTTAAAAGTACTCCAAGTTTTTCAATTATCTTAATTCGAGTCATTAGAATAGTTATTTGTAAAGTTATGTAAAAGTTCAAGTGTAAGGGGAATGCAACGCCCCTATGATGTATTATTTTGGATGGTAGGGCAAAAGTGTATGCAAAAAAAAAAAAAAAAAAAAAAAAAAAAAAAAAAAAAAAATCAAGAAAAATGCAAAAAAAAATGAGAAAACGAAAAATAGAAAAAACATACGGACTACCATCCCGTTTCATTTTATGTTTATTTTATGTTTTTGTTATTTTATTTTTAGCTTAAGATTGAGTCGAGTCTTGGCTTAGCAACATTGTATAGTACATGTAATTGATCAAGATCTTTAACTCGCCACCAGAAAAATATCCTTTATCCAACAAAACCGTGTTTTCCTTTTCCCTACACCTAACGTTATAACCCATGTAAAAGCCCTCTTTGATAGTTTATCTTAGGTGCTTACGCCTAGTGGAGGAGGTTTTCGATCCTTTCCCAAGCCAATGGTAATCTATTTGCTATGACAGGTAGTGAGAGATATTACCCGTTTTCATTTATGAGATTTATTTTGATGACACTTGAGAGATGTGAGTATCTAAACACTACTTGTGAGGTGCTAGTATGTAATCTCCGTGCTTATTATGATTAAAGTGGAACGACTATTTGTTGTAATTACTTTTATATTAGCGTTAAATGACCCCTAACTTGTATTTTGATTAGAATAAAAGCGCATTTGCTTGAGGACAAGCAAATCTCAAGTGTAAGGGTATTTGATGAAGCGAAAAGTGTACCGCTTTTAAGGGGTCATTTAAGCCCTAAATCGTATTTATTTGATCAAATATTGCCCTAAATCGTTCCTTTTGTCATTTTAGGTACTTTGGAGAAGAAATCTGGAAAAGGAAGCATTTTGGACGTTTTTGGAGCATAAAAGTGAAGAAAACGACAAAGTCTCAAAATCGGCTAAAAAGTACCTTTGACGGCGTCAGGGATTGCCCTGGACGGCGTCATGGCTTGGCAAGAAAAAGGTGGATATGAAAATTACTCATGATAAGCCAGAGAATTTTGCATGAAAAATCTGACGGCGTCACCCTTTGAAGTGATCAAGGTCGTCACGGCTTAATTTAAAGAGGGACGGCGTCAAGCTTATTTCTGACGGCGTCGAGCCTTGATAAGCCAGAACGGATTTTGGAGGTCTAAAGAGGGACGGCGTCAGGAAGGTCATCCGGGAACCCTAAAGCGGCGAGGTGACGGCGTCAGAATCTACAACGTGACGCCGTCAGCCCTTAATCTCTATATATAGTTTTGCAATTTTTTGTCATTAGGGTGGAACTTTGTGTGGGAAAAACCCTAAGACGATTTTAGCAGCTTTTTCAAGGCTTTTTGCCTTGAGATCTTCCATGTTACATTGACGATAAGTTATCAATTAATCATTCAATATGTCTATGTGTTGTTTGATTCTATCTTGTTCTTGTCTTTTGTTTAACATGCTAGGCTAGGTTTTCTTTGTGTTTGCTTAGATCTAATGAAACCTAGCTATTGATTATTGGTTATTAGTGTGTTATTAGTTGTATTGGATGATTGTTTATCTATGTTAGGCTTAAGAAAACTGGCTAACCTCCTATTCGGTAACTTGCTTGAACGTCTTAAGAAGCATGAACCAATGCGTACTAAGGTTTTTATGGTTGTATTTAATGTATGAGCGAATTCTAGTGATCCCATGTTAGGAGCTTCCTAGCCGGCTTGACATAGGAGTGAAGTAGGAGCTTGTAGAGTTGGGGAAGTACGTACGCCACCCCACGATTGGTATTAAGGAATACACCCGTCATCCACGCAACTAATACACACTAATCAATCGGTAAAAGATAGTTAGGGAGTAAGGAAATCTAAGTAAACACATTTCTCTCCACATAAATTTCACCACCTTTTCATTTTCTGTCATTTTATTTTATTTGCATTCGTAGTTACTTGGTTTAGTTGACTAGCAACTAATTCCGCCCACTCTTTCAAACCCGAGATTTTACTTGCTTTTATAAAATTATAAAAACATAAAAAGAATCTTCTCTCCCCCTTAGACCTATTAGAGTAGTTTTTCATTCCTAACGAACACTATTCCCTGTGGAGAACGATCAATCCCCCGTACTTACCACTACACTATACTACATCGGTCAGGTACACTGCCTGGTGGGGTTGTAAGCCTCTTGAGATCCCTCGAGAGGTAAAACCTGTTGTAAGGTTGCAAAACCACGCATCAAACACCTTAGAACGATTTTAGAGCTGCTCAAGAAAGGGAAACTGTACGCCAAATTCTCAAAGTGTGATTTTTGGATCCGCAGAGTACAATTTCTTGGTCACGTCATTGATAGTCAGGGACTACAGGTTGATCCAGCAAAGATTGAGGCAGTTAAAGATTGGGAAACACCAAAAACTCCCACAGAAATTCATCAATTCTTAGGACTTGCCAGCTATTACAGAAGGTTCATTGAAGGTTTTTCCAAGATAGCTAAGCCACTGACCAAGTTGACACAAACGAACCAGAAGTACGATTGGGGAGAAAAGCAAGAGACCGCTTTTCAGTTATTAAAACAGAAACTTTGCAGCGCGCTAATTTTGTCATTGCCAGAAGGGATTGAAAACTTCGTGGTATATTGCGATGCTTCACACAAAGGACTTGGAGCAGTGCTAATGCAAAACGAGAAAGTGATAGCTTATGCATCTCGTCAGCTTAAGAAGCATGAGAAGAACTACACTACTCATGACTTAGAGTTGGGTGCCGTGGTTTTCGCACTCAAGATTTGGAGGCATTATCTTTACGGAACAAAGTGTGTAGTATTTACAGACCACAAAAGCTTACAATACATACTTGATCAGAAGGAACTTAACATGAGGCAACGACGTTGGTTCGAACTACTTAGTGATTACGACTGTGAAATCAGATATCACCTAGGAAAAGCCAATGTTATGGCAGATGCACTCAGTCGGAAAGAGAGACTCAAGCCTTTGAGAGTCAGATCATTGGGAATGACTATCATTTCACCACTACCATCAAAGATCCTCGAGGCCCAAGTTGAGGCACTCAAGGAAGAAAACCTACCAAGTGAAACACTCAAGGGAATGTAAGATAATGCAAACGGTTTAGTAAGGAGATCAGATGGAACATTATGCTTCAAGGATAGAAGCTGGATACCTCTCTATGGTGGAATACGAGAGTTGATCATGCACGAATCACACAAGTCGAAGTACTCTATTCATCCAGGTTCTGATAAGATGTATCTGGATCTCAAGAAGCTTTATTGGTGGCCGAATATGAAAGCAGAGATAGCTACGTATGTCAGTAAATGCCTTACTTGTGCTAAAGTGAAAGCCGAGCACCAGAAGCCATCAGGATTACTTCAGCAACCAGAAATTCCACAGTGGAAATGGGAACGCATTACAATGGACTTCGTCACTAAACTTCCCAAAACATCAGGAGGTTACGATGCTATTTGGGTAATAGTTGATCGTCTCACCAAATCAGCCCATTTCATTCCAATCAAAGAGACTTATACTATGGATCAGCTCACCAGACTTTACGTCAAGGAAATAGTTTCAAGGCACGGTGCACCAATTTCCATCATTTCCGACAGAGACAGTCGCTTTACTTCAAACTTTTGGGAGTCATTGCAAGATTCATTTGGGACTAAATTAGACATAAGTACCGTCTATCATCCTCAGACCGATGGTCAGAGCGAGAGAACGATTCAGACATTGGAAGACATGCTCAGGGCATGTGTCATTGACTTTGGAAATGGTTGGGCTAACCATTTGCCATTGATCGAGTTCTCTTACAATAACAGTTATCATTCGATCATAAAAGCCGCACCATTCGAGGCACTCTACGGTCGTAAGTGCAGGTCCTCAGTTTGTTGGGCCGAAGTTGGTGATGTACAACTAACTGGTCCAGAGTTGGTCAGAGAAACAACAGAAAAGATAATTCAGATTAGAGAAAGACTCCAAACAGCCAAAAGTCGACAGAAAAGTTACGCCGATGTTCGACGCAAACCATTAGAATTTCAGGTTGGAGACAAAGTCATGTTGAAAGTCTCGCCTTGGAAGGGCGTGATACGATTCGGGAAACGCGGGAAGTTGAACCCGAGATACATTGGGCCGTTCAAGATTCTGGAAAGGATCGGTCCGGTAGCGTACAGACTGGAGCTTCCGTCAGAGCTCAGCAATTTACATAACATGTTTCATGTCTCAAACCTCAAGAAATGTCTTTCAGACGAAACGCTCGTAATTCCATTGAAAGAAATTCATATCGATGATAAGCTTAACTTTATGGAAGAACCAGCAGAAATCATGGACCGAGAGGTCAAACAGTTGAAACAAAGTCGAATTCCAATCGTCAAAGTTCGCTGGAATTCTCGCAGAGGTACTGAGTTTACTTGGGAACGGGAAGACCAGATGCGACTCAAATACCCACATCTTTTCATCGAGACAACTCCAGAGACCAACATCAGCTGAATTCAGGGACTGAATTCCTTTTAGGGTGGTCGACTGTCACAACTCATAATTTCAGGTCATTTTCCAAACCCCGACAATTCACTATTCATGAGTTACTATTCATCAATCACTATTCACCGATCACTATTCGTCATTTCACTATTCATTATTTTTTAAGTCAATTTGAGACTTTGAGAAGTCGTCAAAAATTTTACTATTCATATGACACTATTCATTCCCGGAGGAAAATCACTATTCATGGGCATGATTCATCATGTCATAAACTTGGTTTACGGGTATTCAAATGCGCGTAACCAGTTAGGTTTAGCTGCGTATTCATGCATCATCAGTAAAGACACATCATACAGACTAGAGTAGTCTGCATATCATCAGTAACATCATTACCATATCAGTTCATGCATGGGTTTGTGTGATTTTCATTAACGTATGCTTAATTGTTTAATTAACGTTACCACTCAGTCATTTCTACTAACATTATACCCAATACTCCCGACAATGATCCTAATACATTTTCAAACTAATTATAATGATATAGAGATTATATTATTACTTTACCCGGTGCTTTTAAACCAATCACTATATTTTTCGTTTGACTCTTATAACTCCGTCGGTTTACGAAATTTCAATCCGATAATCATTCTAACACCCGATTCTTGCAAGGAACATGATTTTACAATTTTTACAACTTTGTCGTATTTCATTTCACCTCGTCATGATTCATTTCTAGTTAACTCGGTACCCGATAACACTCAATGTATACACTAAACTATCAATACTCAATTAAATGGGGGACAAAGTCTTGCATTAACATCAAATCTCTTCCATTTTACCCACATGTGCCGCCCCCTAACCCCCCCCCCCCCCCCCAACCCATTTAGCCTAATGCTCCAAAAACCATTAATGAATTTTGTGTCATTTTATTTCCATTCCACTAACAACATCACATAACACAAGATCATTTTAGCTAAACCAAGCAATTTCTCTCTTCTTTTTCTTCTTCCCCATTCGGCCAAACCAAGAACACCCAAGATCATCCATAAATTTTGAAGTTCAATTCATAATCAAGCTCCATTTACCTTCCTAGTTATGGTTTTGTGATTAAATCTCAAGTTTCTTACTCATTTCTTATCAAAACTCATCAAATATTCAAGTAAGTTTCAAGAACACATTTTGATCATCTTATACTTTCATTTGATCCATATGTTTATGTATTTTCAAGTTATATTAGTTATTCATGCAAGTTACTTATGTTTTAGATACCACTTTTGTACATAAACTATCTTTAACACTAGATCTATAAGTTTCACTAATGATCTCATAAAATCCACCAAATTTGGTGATGTTTAGGACCCCATGACACCCTAAGAAGGTGTATGGTAGGATTTGCGAACTTGTGGAGTTGATTTGAAGTAGTATGATCAAGTTTAGAACCAAGAAAATGAGTTTTAACAAGTATAAATAAGGTTCTGTCCAAAAACGTGTAAACTGGAAAACTCAGTAACTTTTGGTATATTTTGGCCTTCATATTCAGAAATTTCTTTCAAAAACGAAACCGTGGCCGCAAGAATCACTAAAAACCGACTTATAACGAAGGAGATATGATTTTTCAAAGTTAGACGACGAAAACTAATTTTCTGAAAATTTAGTTGCTGATCGCCGAGATTCAAAGGACAAAACGAGGCGTTAGACGTGATCTAGACGACCCGACCTACTGAGATTATGTTAGTTCATGTTTATACGAAGCCGTGGATGTAAAGAACGTAGAAAACGAGCTTATAACGGCCGAGTTATTCACGTTTGAAGCCCGACGTACCATGTTTATTTTGACAGCCACTAATAGAAAGTGTTTTAAGTATAAAAACTAGTGTTTTTGTGAGACATAACATTGTTAGCCGATTTTCTAATTGATCGAGGCGTGTACAATCAAAAGTTAAATGAAACGACATTTATACATTGTTACAAGGTTTTCAAAAACGTCAAGTTTGATCAACTAACACTTAACGTGCAATATTTCACGACTAGTTTCACGAAGCCATTTTGGGCATATTTTCACAAGTTAAGGAAAATATTAAATTGCGATGAAAACGCTACATTTTGCCGATAGAACACCAAACGAGGATCGTGGAGTACCGTTTCAATGTATTTACACGAAAAGTAGTTTATAACTTAACGAGACGTCAAAAGTGTAGTTTTCGTCGATAAACGTTATTTTCAAAACTAACAAGTGGTATCGTTAACATATGTATTTGCATGTGTTGCATTGTATTATTGCTTACATTGGATCATATCATTCATAATAGGTCGTGGTTAGAAACCGAGCTTTATTTCATCATATCCACCATTGTCATTGTTGCTATATCATATCAGGTGAGTTTTCATAGCCCCGTTTTAAATTGTTTATTGATTTTTAAACTCTCGGGTGAGAATACATTGCACCATTTTCATATGCGGACCAAAGTATACAAACTCATTACATTGCTTAAGTTACATCATTGCCCTGATTAAAGTCCCTTTTATTATCATGAACCGTTAATTGTTAGCAAGCGAGAGTGAGTGAATAGATCTATTGAGGGTGACTCCTCCGTTCGGGTTGGTAGCGCCAACATGTCAAACGAACGCATTTCATTTCTGTCATATTAGAGTGATTGGCAAACACTCAGTTGGGGCATTTCATTCAGTCTAGCTTCGGGGTCATGAGCTTAAGAGCTAATGTATCATTTTTATGTGGCATTGTTTTGTCATACCCTTTATACTTGTGGTATCCGTACAACATTTCATTTACATAAATCTATGATCTCACCAACATTTTTGTTGACCATTTTTAGCAATGTATTTTCAGGTAATTAAAGTATCGCATGTTGGCTTGCATATGGACACATCATGGAGTCGCAGAGTCGACGCGTCTCACTTTATATTTTATGCACTTATCCATCGTTTGAATTGTATGAACTTGTTTTATGAAAACTTGTTTCACCTTTTGGGACCTAGCTTTGTAACTCTGAATGTTTTTAAATAATCAAACGATGTATTTTCTAAACGACACTTTAGGTCGTTCAATATAACTGCAACTTTGGTGCTATGACCAGTCGCGCCCCTGAATGCTTCATTCCGCTGCAAGTCACGAAATTTGGGGGTGTGACAGTTATTTTTTCTATTCAAGGATTTTTCTTTCTAAGTTATTTTTTACTTTTGCATTTCCTTTTACAACATCTCCATTATTGTCCCATTTTATTACTTTTGTCATAAAATATTTTACTAATGAATGATGTTTATTAATGTTTGTGTGTTGGTTGTGACTTTTTCTTGTACATTATATCCATGGTTGGTTTGAACAATTTATCACTAACCTTTGTTTTGTAGCACTCAAAATCCATGCGTCTTATACTTGGCACCCTAACTAGGGGGAGTATTGACCAAGGGGGAGCTAATCAAGCTCGGGATTGCACTACATTCCGCTACGCTTTTCTTCTTTTTGTTTCGACAAAAGGGGGAGAAAATATTAAACTTAAACTCACACATTTTATACAATTTAATATTCTAAATAGATTTAAAAAGTTGCATAAAACTAGTTTAATCTATATTTTTAAAGACTTGCACTTTATTTATCTCATTGCTTAAAAATAAACTTTATGTTTTGTCCTCAACATAAAGGGGGAGATTGTTAATACAAATATCACCTAAAAACGTTATTTATATTTTACGATCTTTGCTATATTTTGTTAACGAAAATTATAAACTTTATTTTAGCAAAACATAAATATAGTTAAGTCTTTTACATATATAGTCAAAAGTCTTTCATAAACACAAAGTTAAAACATCACGTAACCAGTATATACATTTTACAAGTTCACTTTCATATACATTTTAATCTAAAAATGGAAATGTATTTTTTACATCATGGCATGCATCATCTTTGAGATCTTTGGAAGATTTTGAGATCTTTGGAAGATATTGAGATCATTGGAAGATATCATGAATATCGATTGTTACTCAAAGAATCATGGAAAGATATGGTAAATATTTTGGTTAGATTTGATAAAAATTTTGGTTGATTTTCTGTCAGTCCCCGCGGATCCAAACAGGTACACGGACGGAACCCTATATTTGGTTCCGTCCCATCCGTGGCTTGCTGAGGCTTTTTGCCAATAAATAGAAAGCCACTCCATGTTGTTTTATCATCACTTACATGCATAAAAAACATCATATATTCTTTCATTCATATCTAACTCATTCATATTTCATTTTAGTGAACTTCTTTGTAGCAAGAAGATCAAAGTATTACAAGCTTCAACAAAACGTTGCAAGGCTTGTTAGTTTGTCACTGTGTGAATTGTTGTTGTTCATACATCATTGTTTGTACCAAACAATCAAAAATCCTCTGTAGTAACCGGTTAGTATTTTAGTCCTCAAAATACATAGTGTGACGGGAGTGGTTGTACCCTTGTAAAAGAACTCGACATCTAGCTTTGTGTCGGAAATATTGTAAGCGACGTGTAAAGGTTTTCTACGCCGGATAAAGGAGCTTGTTTACTAGTGAAGAAAACTCTCGAGTTAGATACTCGGGGAGTGGAGTAGGGCAAGGAAAAAGAGTCCTTTTAGACCGAACCACTATAAACACTCGTGTTGGTGTTTGATCGTTTCTCTCTTGCACTATACTTATTTGTTACTTTTTTTGCATACATTAAGTCATTTCATACAAAAATAACAAAGAAAAAGAAATTAAAAATGGTAAAACTATTCAACTCCCCTTCTAGCTTTCCACAATGATCAAACCCTTGTCCCCTTTAAATGGTCCCTCACTTGCATCGTTAGTCCTTTATACTAACGGTTGTTAGTCCTTTTGCACGTTTTCGTCCGTTTTACACATTTTCGTCCGTTTTTCGCAATTTCGCCCAACTTTTACGTTTTTGCCCGTTTTTACACGTTTTAGTTCATTTTTGCACATTTTCGTCTGTTTTTACACGATTTCGTCTATTTTTTTTATGTCTTCGTGCATTTTTCCACGTTGTACGTTTTGATCCGTTTTTACATGTTTTCGTTCGTTTTTACATGTTTTCGTTCATTTTTGCACGTTTTCGTCTAGTTTTACACGTTTTCGTCCGTTTTTATACATGTTGATCTGTTTTTACACATTTTCGTCCGATTTTACATGTTTTCGTTCGTTTTTTAACGTTTTTGTCTATTTTTACATGATTTCATCCGTTTTTAACGTATCCGTCCATTTTTTAAGTTTTCATCCATTTTTTCATGTTTTCGTTCGTTTTCGCACGTTTTTGTCCGTTTTTACACGTTTTCGTTTGTCTTTACAAAAACGTGCAAAAATGAACGAAAATGTGTAAAAATGAACGAAAACGTAAAAAAAAATGGACGAAATCGTGCAAAAAAGGATGACAACGTGTAAAACCAAACGAAACGTGAAAAACGAACGAAAACATGTGAAAATTGACGAAAACTTGCAAAAACGAACAAAAACAAGTAAAAACGGTCAAAAACGTAAAACACGGACAAAAACGTATAAACACGAATAAAAACGTGTAAAAACGGATCAAAACGTATAAAAACGAACGAAAACGAGTAAAAATGGATGAAAGCGTAAAAAATGGACGAAAACGTGTAAAACGGACGAAATCGTGTAAAAACGGACGAAAACTTGAAAAAACGGATGAAAGTGTGTAAAAACAGACGAAATGTGTAAAATCGGATCAAAACATATAAAAAACAGACGAAAACGTGTAAAACCGGACGAACACGTGCAAAAACGAACGAAAACGTGTAAAAACGGACAAAAACGCGTAAATACAGATCAAAACGTATATAATGGACGCAAATGTGTAAAAATGACGAAAACGTGAAAAATCGAACAAAAACGAGCAAAAACGAACGAAAACCTGTAAAAATGGACGAAAACGTGTAAAATCGGATCAAAACATATAAAAATAAACAAAAACGTGTAAAACCGGACGAACACGTGCAAAAACGAACGAAAACGTGTAAAAACGGACAAAAACGCGTAAATACAGATCAAAACGTATATAATGGACGCAAATGTGTAAAAATGACGAAAACGTGAAAAATCGAACAAAAACGAGCAAAAACGAACGAGAACCTGTAAAAACGGACGAAAGCGTAAAAAATGGACGAAATCGTGTAAAAACGGACGAAAACATGTAAAACCAGACGAAAATGTACAAAAACGAATGAAAACGTGTAAAAATGGATATATGCGTGCAAAAACGAACGAAAACATGTAAAAACGGTTGAAAACGTAAATTAATGAACAAAATCGTCTAAAAACGGACGAAATCGTGTAAAAACGGACGAAAATGTGTAAAACCGGACGAAAACTTGCAAAAACGAACGAAAACGTGTAAAAACGAACGAAAACGTGCAAAAACGAACGAAACCGTGTAAACACGGACGAAAATGTGTAGAAACGGAACAAAACGTATAAAAGCGAACAAAAACGTGTAAAAACGTAAAAAAACAGGCGAAATCGTGTAAAAGCGGCTGAAAACGTGGAAAAACGAATGACAACGTGTAAAAACGGATGAAAACGTAAAAAAAATAGACGAAATCGTGTAAAAACGGACGGAAATTTGTAAAAGCGGACGAAAACGTGCAAACGGACTAATAGCCGTTAGAATAAAGGACTAACGATGCAAATGAGGGACCATTTAAAGAGGACAAGGGTGTGATAATGTTAATGAAGATAAGGGTAATGTTGTCATTTCAGGGTCATATTGGTGAAGTCGGACAAAATTTAAAAGTACGTTGTTGAAGTCATTGAATAAAATAGTAAGTGTTTCAAGTCGGCACAAATTTGAAAGTACGTGGCTATTTTGTAGCTTTTACCCTATTGTCTAATAGTCATTGTGATAGTGGTGCTCAAAAATGCTACTACGTGCCACTGTTACACTATTCACTCACCAGTTTGTGGGAGTAGTCGAGCCATTGTCTTAGCCGAGCCGGTATGTAAGTGCAAAGCCATGCTATTGCAATAGCCAAGCTGGTCAAACTGCTTTTGAGTAATTTTGTATGCTTATCATATAAGTTTTCTTTTAACCCAGAAGTTTCCCTCTGCAAACATTAGCCGCTTTTCACACAAAAACACACACACACAAAATTTTCATACTTTATCCTCTCAAAACATAGGCAAATCGATCTATTATTTTTCTTAAAGATTATTTGTATGTGTTTTTTGGAAAAATGAATTTTGTTTAGATCGGGGGTTTTCACCTTTTTTCTTAAAGATTTCGTACACAAATTTTCATACTTTTTACTCTCAAAACATAGGCAAATCGATCTACTATTTTTCTTAAAGATTAATTGTGTATGTATTTTGAAAAAGTGAATCTAATGTATTTCAGAGCTTTTACCTCTTCATCTGCAAACTATGTCTGCAGAAGAAGAGGTACATCTAAAGCTCTTCATCTGCAAGAAGAAGACCGTTTGTTTTTTGTGCTATTGAAGTACTTCTTTCCTTTCTTTTTTTTTCTTTTTTTTTTCACTAGTATTTTTTGTGTTATTGGAGTACTTCTTTCTTTCTTTTTTTTCAACTAGTATTTTTTGTGCTATTGAAGTACTTTTTTTCTTTTTTTCATTTCCTTTTTCTTTTTCACTAGTTTTTTTTGCTATTGAGTGCAAAACAAGCAATCGCTTAAAATACGGAGTATTAAAGACAATACATAATGGTTCAAAATATACCAATATCACTTAAAAGACGGAGTATTAAAGACAATACATATGGTTCAAAATATACCAATACATAATGGTTCAAAACATAAAAATTGCAAAGCACATAAATTATCAAAATACTACAAACATATATCAAATTAGGACCCAAGTTAAATTACTTGCATTAATTGTTGCGCGATTTGATCTCTTAAATTAGTCATATATTGTCGATCCGATGCATTCCTTTGTGGTTGAACAACTTGATCTTCTTCATCAACTTCAACTAATACGTTGTCATTCTCAAGTTGCACATCTGATTGCTCATTTCTTGAAAAGAGTTCATCATCTAAACCCTCTTTGCGTATAAAATTATGAAGTGTAAAACATGCAATCGTGATATTTCGTTGTACCGTAAGTGGAAAGGGTGCCATCTTCTTTAATATTGGAAAACGTGCTTTCAAGACACCAAAATCACGTTTCTAAGTTTTGCATGCGAGTGGTTGAACTTTTCTTTACTATTCAATGCACGCCTTCGCCGAAAATCTCCTAACCAATATCTCACATTGCGATATGGTGCCATAAACCCTCGTGTGTGTGCATAGGCGGCATCACAAAGATAATATTTGACTGTAAATGTTATATAATAATTAATATTTAAGTAATAGTTTCAAATAAATCCAAACTATGTATGTATGTATTTTATGTATGTATGTGCATGTATGTATGTACCGAATACATAAACCATATAAACGTTCTAAATAACGAATACATAAACCACATAAAAGGTTCTAAATACCGAATACATAAACCACATAAAAGGTTCAAAATACCGAATACATAAACCACATAAAAGGTTCAAAATACCGAATACATAAACCACATAAAGGTTCAAAATACCGAACACATAAGGTAAGAAATATGAAAAAACTAAACCACGTTACAACCCCTTTACGATCTCCCTACTTGAAAATTCCGAATGTTTTACCCGTCATCTCAATCCAGCCCTTTAAGATGTCTGGGTCCGATGGCAAAGCCATCCAGGCCTCTCTTATGTCTCTTGATTGACCAAAAATATTAAATGCCGCTAAAAATAAAGGATCCAACCGTGGTAATTTAACTAGTTTCAACTTTTCAGAACATTCACTTGCTGTTGGCCCATCCTTTGTTTTGACCATATGTCTCAAGGTACACTGCATATCCACCGCCAGGTCATCAAAATTAACACGAGAAGTCTTTTCCTTTTTCTTAGGCCCTAACTTCATCATGTAGCCTTTGTGTACGAGAGTTCCCATCATCTTCATCATCAATATCCACATCAACCAAATGGTCATCGTTGATATCAATTGCCCCAACACGTTCCCTCATAGCCGATGCCCCAGATGCCGATGTGGCAGACCTCGACGCCCCAGACCCTTCTGAATTGGTCCATTGACCATCACCATTGGGGGAAATACCTTGAAACACAATTTCACATAGTTCTTGGTAAGGTAATGGATTTGACTGCAAAGATCCCGCCCTTTTATGAATCTGTACCCAAATTTCAAAGAATTTCTAGATAAGTTATTTTTTTAGAAAAAAATGACATAAGTGTGAAATATCTTAGTACCACGCACCTTCTTAAAGTCTTCCCATTGTTCGGGTGTTAGGTTAAACATCTTTGTTGGCGGGTTATAGATGTTCCCTGTTTTGTTCTTCAAGTAAAGCCATCCAATATATTTCGCTTTTAAATTATCAAATCCGTTTTTCATTTCTTTTTGTGTGAATTCCATGCCAAACTTGTCTTTGAGCACCCGGCCTAACCTAACCCAAGACGACCTATACAAGCTAACGCCATTTCTACCAGTCGTATTCATCTCTTCAATGCACGTGTCTAGTAAGACTTTGATCATTTCACTGGACCAATTTTTACGTGGCTTGGGACCTTCTATTGTAACTATAACAAATACACATAAGGAGATCATTAAGCACATTTAAAGCTAAAAGGTATTCAAGCACATATAAAAGATTAATTAAGGCAGAAATTCTATTCAAAATACTACCAGTTGCTGTACAGAAATTCTATTCAAATTCTATGTTTTTCATTGGTTCATGGGCATTGCACATATGGTCAAAGCTGTTACACAGGTACCCCATTATCATGTAAACTACATCTTAAAATAATTCATGATGTTGACACAATTCATTTCCTACAGATTTTTAGACAAACTAAAACTGAAGCACTTGTCAAATAAGTTCAGTGTTATTTAAAACTTATCTCCCAAACATATACCTTATAATGGACTATGCATTTCTTTCAAGCCATTATGAATTCTTGACAAGAAATATTTGTTTTTAAATATGATTTTGTGGTCAGTATAATTCTTCAATCTAAATCAGTCAGCTACACTATCAAGTCACTAGCTGGGCATGTTTTTAATTCAATGGTTGACATCGTAACAGAGTGGCCAACCACGAGTGGCAGGCTGAAACCGAACATGCAAGGTACTTGATTTCAGCCATTAATGTGTTATCAGAATCCAGGCCTTTTATATTACAGTTTGAACATGACCTTTTACTATACCTAAAGAAACATTCAAGTTACTAGCAGACTGTAAAATCCTAAGAACTAATGTGAAAAGGGTCCGCTCAATAACAAAAATTATCCATACGTCATAAGTAGTCAACTAAAACAGGCCGGGTTAGTTTGCTTGTATGAGATCATGTTTTATACTTGTATGAGATCATGTTTTATACTTGTAGCTGCTTGTGGAGTTGTGGTTGTTATGAGCCTGCAATCGCTGCATTACAGATACAGAACAAAGACTCCCTCGAAGGGTGTTATCGAAATGAAATATCAATATTACCCTTGATCAATATCGACATACAAACTTGACAATGAAGAAATTTGCAGCCAGAAGGTGTTTACCAGGGCATATATGGAAAGTTTATTCGTGATTATGTTTTTTAGACAGAACTAGAACATAATGCTATTTTGGAACTCAATATAGGAGATATTGCTTGTAAAGACCAAAATGACCCAACATGTAGGTAAGGTCTTAAAGTTGGGTATGCCAAACTCTTTTTCGGACTAATGAAGCATATGCACAATTCTTACATGTGAGTAATTATATAATAAATGGCGGACATTGTGAATATTGTGTGTATGCTTAACATGTGTAGTCGAGATCGCGTTTTAAACAACTTAATTATTAGTTTATTATGTATTTATACAACAAATAAACAGTCTAATATGTTTTGGAGGACAGATTGGTTATACAACATTTTCAAAGTTCAGGACTCAACTTAATGGGATGTTTGGGATTGTTTAGTTGAGTGTTTATGTGGATTTGCAAGCAGATAAGCGCTTAAACAAGTAATCTCATATTGCTTTTTTTTTCTTCTCATATGCTTATTTTTAAGCATGGCAGTTCCGTGTTTCCGTCTACTGCCTATCTGCCTATTTTCATGAAAATAAGTAGATTGTGATAAGAATGTAAAGAGATGCTTATTTCAAAGTGTTTAATTTAGCTCAAATTAAAATTACTTTTTTACAAACCTTATTACTTAAAACATGTTAAAAATGAATATGATAGAACTTTTTTACAGAATAAGGAAATCAAAACATTATTTGTTGAAGTACTTATTCACAATTGCAGCTCAAATTTCCTTTGTAGCACACTATCAGCGCATGTTAGGTATTACATGGTACCTTTTGTCAACGCAGATTTGCTAATGACTTGGTCAAGTTGGTAAAGCCGACACAATTCAATTACATCCTTTGAGTCCAATTTAGGTGTGATTCCCACAAGCATATCAGATTATCAGTTATATCCTATGAGTCTAATTAAGGTGCACTTTCACAAAATGAATGCTTAATAGTGAATGGTCTTTTACACACAAAATTCCTATGAGTCTAATTAAGCTAAACACTTTCACAAACTTGCCTAAACAATAACCTACTTACACACAAAATTCCAATAAATGATCATTGTTCATGGAGCAAAGCATGTCACCAATAGCCAATAACCATTTTTTAAGCATACCCACAAGATCAAAACAACACCACACAAACAAAGTAATGAATAAACACCCTTACCTTTTGCGACGGCTGGTATGGAGGCTGAGGTGGTGTCTGGCGACTGAGGTGGTGTCTGGCGACTGAGGTGGTGTCAATCTTCTCACCACGATCCAAAACCTGTATTAAGACAAGCAAAGATAGTTTATTTCATTAGTAGATAGCAAGACAAATAACCTGTATAGGAAATTACTCGGCAGACAAACCAAGAATGTGTTCCTAAATTAATCTCTTGTACACAAACATCCATGTGTCTTAAATCAATATACTCACATTAACTGCACGTTCTATTGATTTAAGAGGAAAAGTAAGCGCCCGGTTAAGAACATGTCAAACATTATCAGCATTAAGAATGTATCTTGGTTCTTAACCTCAATAAAACTCAATTGTTAGCATTCCCAACCCAAATTCAAATGTTTCCAGAAAAAGTCCTTATTGTTACATTATTTTGGTTTGCACGAAATGTTTGCAGAAAAGCCAAGCTCGCTTTGAATCTTAATAAATTACATTAAAAAGGTACAAAGATCTAATTTCTAATATACCCACAACTTTAATGATGAAATGGGTACTCAAATATCATTTTTGACATACCTACAAACAAAAAAAATGGAAGAAAACCCTTACCTTTTTTATGGCGGCTGAGATGGTGGCGGCGGCGGCTGGGATGATGGTGGCTGGCGGATGGGGTGGTGGCGGCTGGGGTAGGTTGGTGATGGGAGGTGTGTGCGATAGGGTTTGTGAAATGAAGAGGTAATAAGTGAAAGTAGATGTCTGAATTTTAGAAGAGGAAAGAAGTGGAAAGAAGCTCTTATCTCTGAAAAAAAAAAAAAAAAAAACAACTTCGTCTACGCGCCCTCAGAGGAAAGAAGTGAAAAGTGGAAAAAAGTGATTATTTTGGAAAAACAAACGACACCTTAGTTTAGATCGGATTTTCCCCCTTTTTCTTAAAGATTATGCACATAAATTTTTTTGAGATTATACATGTATAATGGTTCGTTCATTATAGCTAATACTTATTCTATGTTTTCGTAAATGATGTTACAGTGTTTATTTAGATGTGGATATTGTTTGTAGCCGACTTTAAGTATATGTACAATTTATTTTCGTGTTTGATCTCAAGATTTTAGTTATTGGATTAGGTAAATGATGGATCCATGAAACGTTATTTAGGCCAGTTGGTATGTCATCCATATTTTTTGTAACTAGAAACGGTGGACATGAGTGATATATTAGGTGGTCTAACCACCATCTTATATGTATTAACCTTCTTGTGTTTCAGGTTTAAGTTTTGTTCATGTTTTTTGTTGCTGATAATAATTGTTAGATTCTTAAGCTTTGTGACTATCTGATAGTTTACTTTGTGTATATTAGGTTTTTGACTTTTACTAGATAAATGTATAATTGTATACTTTTGGTGTATGGGTATAGAATCTTTTATTTATTATTTTTGGTTTTTTTTTTTTCCTCTTTTGCGATTTTTTTTAATATTAAGCTATTGTGTTGTTTCATGTGTGATTTTGTATGGTCTGTTGTAATAACGATGTTGTCTAAGGGTTAAACATACTATATCACATTGTTCTGCATTGCTTTCAATTCAATTAGTGTTTTTAATGTATGGGCATTATCGATGTTGTGATGAGTCTAGGGGTAGGGGAAGGTTAAAAATACGAATGCCCGCGTGTTAGCACGACAAGTTACTAAATTTGCAGCCATGGTGGGCGCAAAAATGTTGCTAGTTTTATGTCATCAGTAAGATAGCAATACTGATTATAAAAGGCAGTGATGAGGCTAGATGTATGGTGGAGATGGTTAAAGTTGAGATTGTCAGCATCTTGGCAGGGCAATCTATTAGGTTTGCAGCTATTGCGGATGTATCCTATTTAACTCGATTTGTTCCCTATCTGAGCCTTATATTATATATACTAACAGCCATAGTGAAAGTGGTTAAAAAAATAGCTACTATTACAAAATTCGAGGCCACAATAATGAGCATTATTGAATAATCGGAGTGACTTATCTAGATTGGTAAATTCTTAGGATACACCCAAATGGCCTATGTCGTTTACATCTGTTATGTGATATTAACTAACTACACTGGTTAGTTAACCCCCGTATAAAACCCTTTAGTTACTCTCATTTTTAGAGTAAGATACCCCTAGATAAACCCTCTGAGCCTATCCTTTCGTTTGTTACACCAATAACATTTGTTTCGTTACACCCTTACACCTTAGCCTACCCTGTAGATTAAGTCCTTGGTTGGTTGTTAGTTACTTATGTGTAAAGTGTGTATTTCCTGTGTTCGTGTGCGTTTTTCTTATCTTTGGTGAGGCCGGGAATTGCACATTGCAAGGGGAATGTGAAAGTAGGTTTTTTTTTTTTTTCGTGTGTTTACTACTTTCACTTTTATTTTTATTCTGAGATCCGTACGTTAAAGAATATCTTCCAGATTTATTATGATCGTGAGGTGATAAAATTTTACACCCGTAGTAGTTATTGATTTGTTTTAAAAAAAATTATGACAGTCAAAAAAATAGAAAAATACAAACAAAAACAAAAAAATAAATAAAATAAGAGAGAAGAAAAGGAGAGGAATGTGTGATAATCGGTTCGTTAAAACTTAATTGATTTATTTTACAAACTAATCGATTATTCGTTGGTACGTGTTATAAACCAATGATGTAAAGTATTGTTGTATATTAGTTAAAGTTTGTCGTAATTTAACCAACTATTTATTAGTGGTGGATATCGCCACTATTGTTGTATTTTTATGGAATGATTGGGAGTTGGTTGTTATTGGGAATGCCAACTAGGGATTGTTTTGTCATCTAAGATATATTTGAGTCTAATTCGTATCTACCAAACAAAGCGTGTGTATTCAGTGTTAAAGCGTGAGTTAGTCTGTGATTTGTGTCTTTTTCAAGGTTCGTGGATTGATTAGTAGCTAGTAGCATTGGTTGTGGCCTTAATCAATTCGTTTTGTTTTTTTATTACACCAATTATAAATAATTCTCATGCCTTATTCCTACCCTATATTGTTCTTCATCTTGACCTTTGGCTTACTAGAATGAGGGAATTGAGCAATCATGTGTGTCTCATTCATGGATTTGGATGTGTACATATGGTTTTGTCGCCCTCGTTGGTGTATGATTATTGGAAGAGGTTACTTAATCCTATCTTTGGCTTATTTGAGTTAAGGAATTGAGCAATCACAAGTGTCACAGTCATTAGATTTGTTACTCCTAGATTTTAGTGGTGGAAATGTGTATCCTTGCCAAGCTTATGATAGAATACTCGTCACGACTGAGCAATTGAGCGAATTACTAAAATTTTACCACATAGATTAGTTGAGTGATTTGAATGTTTTCATTTTCCAATTTTCGTGAGAGTGGGTTTAGATTTATATAAAATAAATATTGTATTCAACAAATAAAACAAACTATGATATCATCATCCACTAACAACACAAAACAGCAAAATTATTTTGGTCCAATGGGGAGGGGGGATCGGTTATGGACAAAAAGAATGGGAGGGAGTTTTTAATTTTTGAAATTTTGAGTATAAGTGTATGTAAGGTAGTGTTAAATGTAAAAATGGTGAGTCAGTTGGTCGTTTCTAAGCACACGTTCGTAAAACAAAGCCTTTTAAGCGTTTTTATGCAAATAATATAAAAATAGGCTTAATGACACGGTAATGTATTTATTAAATGCGAACCATAGCTAGTTTGGTGTCGGTACGCGTTCGGGCTCGTTTTTCACAGTCAGCGAGATAAATTCTCGTTTTTTAGTTAAATAAGTTCGTAAATGTTAGAAAAGTAATAATTTAAGTTTTCTGATAAATAATGTCTGAAAAATTGCCGGTATTTGCTTACTTCAATTTTCCAATTTACGCGATTTAACCTAGCGGTTAACGTAAAAGTAATAAAGTAGTCGTTTAAAGTAGTTAGTTTCGAGTTTGTGGAAAAGAAATGACCTGAAAATTTGTGAGTTGTCACATAGTCCAACACAGACACCGGCCCAACAGATCCCAACACCTCACTCCAGCCCACACGTCACTCCACAACAAATAAATACCCAAACTGAAGCCTAACCCTAACTCGACTTCAGTTCATTCCACGGTCACACATTTTTGTGTCGGGTCTAATCGTCCTCTTGAGCGTCTTAATCTTCATGTGTTTTCCATTCCACCCTTACCTAAAATGTATACTGATGCTTTTAAGGATCCAAATTGGCAATATGCTATAAATTATGAATATAATGCACTTATTAAGAATAACACTTGGACATTGGTGCTCCGAACCACTGGTGCAATTAAACATTTATTAATTGTCTAAGTTGTTGTCGTTTGCCATAAATTCCCCACACATGAACCGTTAATTACTTTGTAATAGCGAATGTTGTGAATAGATCTATTGGGGGTAAACTCCCCCGTCCGGGTTGGTCACTCCAACTTGTCAAACGGACGCATTTCATTTGATGTCGTACAGGTGTTTGGCAAAGCACCTGTTTAGGGTGAAAACATGAACTAACTGTTAAGGCTTCGGTGTCATGAGCTTAGTGCAACATTAATACTTTTCATGAACATATTTGGAATACATTGTCGTTGAAATCTTGTTGTCCATACATAACTTTTTGTTTACGTAAACCTATGAACTCACCAGCTTTATGCTGACCCTTTTAGCATATATTCTCAGGTGTTGATCTTTACTACAGCACAATCTATTGTTGGAGGCGCTTGGAATTGGCACGGTCATAGACTAATCTGATATATTTGGGACCACTTGTTTACTTATATGGGCCTTATTTCCGCATCAAATTAAATGTTGTAAACTTGTTTACTATGATAATGTAACTATTTTTCTAAACGAATAAGGAATACTTTGTGTTGTGATCCAATTTAGTAGCACCCCAGCGACACCATCTTCCGCTGCGACCCATTTTTGGGGGTGTTACAGTTTTATTCGATTCAAGCGGCCACGCGAAGAGAAAAAGATTTTCTATAACCTGAGAATTGAGGGGCTTCTTGTTATGGGGTATTGGGGGGTGGGGAATGGGTAAGGGATTGAAAAGGGCCCACCACACTTGTTAAATGGTGCTTGGTTATTGTGTTCAAAGGTATTGATTACCCAGTACTGGGTAATCAACCATTATAGAGTAAATTGGAGGGTAAGGTAATGATTACCCACCTCACCCATTCCTTTGCATTCCCTTACCCTTTCCCTTTCCCTTTCCCCTATACTTACCAAGCGGGCCCTGAATACGGCCTATTGGGTTTGGCCAATACGCCGTATTGAGGGTCGAACAGAAGCTATTATTTTCAGCAATACTTGGAGGCTACTCTTTCTTAATCCTATAAATACCGAAGCCCTAAGAACGATTTTACCACTATTATTCAGTGTTGGGGAAAGCCCCAAAACGTCCCTAGCACCTCCTTGAAGATCCATTCCATCACGAAGAACATCTCGATTCATCATTCATCGTTTATCATTCCGTTTGAACATTGTTTTGTCTATGAACTTGTTTATATTCTTTTTTGATTATACACTTATTATGTTTACTGAGATTAAAGGCTAACACCTTTGGTGTTAGCCAAGCTTATGAAGATTGCGTGTTTTTTATTTGTATTACATCGATTTCTAGTTTACATCGTTGGATATTATTTATGTTTATCGCCTTTACTCGTTTATTTGCTTGTTCTTTGTTATCTTGTAACTTGATCTTTGGAATATAGCTAAAATTATGTAACTTTAATAGGTTAATTGAATTATAAACCTTAGATTCGAATCATGATAATGAATGTAGGTAACCAATTTTGGTCCTAGCTTAGGAAGACTAAGTCCGGAAGAGCCCTAGGTAGGTTACTTTATTGTGGCTAGTGCGTGTACTACCACTAGGTAGATGACACTAGAATAAGGCAAATAAGTTGTAAAATATGTCACTATAGATTGATTATAAATAGTAGTTGAAGTACATTAAGTGGGCTTCGTTAATGGTGACAACATTAACCCTCGTCAGAGCCTAGGATTAAGGAAGTAGATACACCTTGTTTACATTAGCAAATCACCAACGAGGGATGGTCATTAGCTAGAATCATTGCACTAATAAAACATATTAAGAACACGTAATTGGAATAGACTTGGTTAGCACGTTTTACTTAATATTGATTTAATGCCTTTTTGCCCCTTTATTTTATTTTGTTTTATTTAGTTTATTTACTTGTTTTATTAGTTCAATCAGAAATCAAACTCGTGCTAGTCTCTAAGGCTAAAAACCCCCATTGCGTTATTTTAATTAGATAATTAGAATACCGTTAGGATTAGTATATTAGTAGTTCACTCCTGACGAATGTTTCGTACTTACCCAACTAGCTACATTGATCGGGTACACTACCCGTTAGTGTTAGTCTATAGGTTAGTTCAGCAAAATATAAATAGTAAACTTGGTAGAAATTATATAGACCTATACAAGCACATCAGTAGTCTTGCAGGTGCTCTTCAATATCTTACTTTTACTTGCCCGGATATTTCTTATGCAGTCCAACAGGTTTGTCTTTATATGCATGATCCACGGGAGCCTCATTTTTCAGCTCTCAAACGGATTTTGCGATATGTTCGTGGTACTTTAGATCATGGGTTGCAACTGTATTCATCATCTACTACATCTTTGGTTGCTTACTCGGATGAGGATTGGGATGCTTGCCCACTACTAGACGTTCGACTTCAGGCTATTGTGTGTTTCTGGGCAATAACTTACTCTATTAGTCCTTTAAGCGTCAGCAGACGCTATCTCGGTCAAGTGCCGAACTAGAGTATCGTGGTATTGCTGAAAATTGTTGGTTGCGGAATTTATTACGTGAGCTGCATACTGTCACAAAAACAGAAATTGTTGTAGTGTTGATAGTTTAAATAATTTCGACTAGCAATATTCTGAACATACAACAGCATTAAAATTATTTATTGGATCATGTAGTCCTTTACAAAATCAATTATTTATGTTAAAAAGGAATATATTATTGTTAAAGAGGATTTGCTAACCAATAATGCAATTAGAAGACAAAACATGTTACCTCATTACTATCAACCCTCATTTTGTCAAAAGCGACAGTTCGTCACACGTGCTAGCGTTATGTTCACAGATGCGACAGCTTAACTAACATTATTTCAAGGTGGCATATTCGAACTACTGTAATACTTTTCAACACCGATAAGCATTGTAACAGTTTAGAGTCCTTTATAAACAAAGAATGTGATATTGAACAAGCCTCGAAGGCTTAAAGAATTAACCTAGCTAACTCGCTTGCCTGTGTTTTTTAGAGCCAAATGCATGTGGTGTTATTCGTGTTACTTAATCTGTGTCATGATCCCAGCTCTTGGCGTTAGCAACATTGGGGATAGAGATAGTTCTATCGCAAGGATATATACCTTCAAATTATTCGTATATACAAGTTTGTTTACGCCGTAGAGTGGTTTGACTCACTAAGATTCTAAGAATGTGAATTGTGTATCCTCTATTTTGAAGCTAGCAGCAAAACCCGTTCTTGAGTAACATCCAGACTTGTATCACACAAGTGTAAATTTTATCTTTAAACAAGGTGATTCTTTAGAAAAAGATGTGGCTGAGAAGTCTCTTTTTGTTGCAAGTGATGTGATAAAGTATACATGCAGACATAATATGGAATATATTTGCTACAATTAATTGTATTTAATTGGCTACAATTTTGTGCTATAAATGTAGGCTTTTGATTATTTTTATGAGTTCTGATTCTTTTCTGTGGGTCCTTAATTTATTGCTAGTGTGTTTTTTATGATTGAATTATAACCAATTGACTATATATAATTGTAGCTAAGCTATCCCCATATAACAAAGGATAGGATGAAAGATTACTATCAATTAATTAATCTATTGTTTGTCCATTCTTACAAGATATGGCGATTTAGCTTCTTAGAGTAGGGGGTGCAGATGACAAGCTTATCTATTGTTTGTCCATTCTTACAAGATATGGCGATTTAGCTTCTTAGAGTAGGGGGTGCAGATGACAAGCTTATCTCTTCATTCGGGCCTCACTGAGTGCCACGTTAGCATAACAAACCATAACTAACAACCCCCCTCCCCAATCAACTAACCACAACTTACTCATTTGGGCCCCATCACTATCTTTTTTTTTTTTCTTATCAAATATTACCGTTCAAAAAGAATTAGATACGCTCCATTGTCAGAAGTTTTCCTTCGTTGTTCAGACGAGGAGATGGCCTTCGGCGAACCACGGCAAGAAGCAATGGTGCAGCAACGAGCTTCGGCGAGCTCCAGCTCAGCCCACGGCGAGCTCAACGAGCAGCTGCACCCCCTGGTCTTAGCTGCGAGCTCTATCTGAGTATATATCTGTTTTTATCGACGATGGAACCATAATTCTTTAATCTTTTGAATAAAACTTGTATATTAATCACTAGATTATTCGTGATATATCTAACAGAAAGTTTAAGATATTAGTCGACATAAGCAAATTTGATCAAGTTATAGAAAGCACATTTGCAATACGGAGGTTATGACGAGTGTTTTGTGAGGTTATGGATATAAAGAATGAATATGTAAAAAGTAATACTAACAAGGGATAATACCACAAAAATGTAGTGAATTTGTCATCATTTTTAATTTTGTGTTGTAATTTTTTTTTTCAAAAAAAGTAAAAACTCTCGTAATCCGACTAATATGTGTACTCCATGGTTGCCCAGTCCACGTGGGCTTGCCCGTGCCACGTGTCAATGTCCTACTCAGCTGTTCGTGCCACGTGGATAATTGCTATTTTTTTTTTTTTCGAAAAAATTTCTAAATTTTTTTTTTCGAAAATAATTTCTAAAAATAAAATTTTCGAAAAAAAATTCAAAAAAAAAATTATTAGAAATTGTAAAAAAAAAATTTCAGAAATTCAAAAAAAAAAATCGAAAAAAAATTATTAGAAATTCAAAAAAAAATTATTAGAAATTCTAAAAAAATTATAAAATTATTTTTTTTTTTCCGAAAATTATTTGGTTAGAATTATTTCGGGTTTAGGGTTTATTTTTTAGAATTTCTTATAATTTTTTCGAAATAAACCCTAAACCCTTAACCCTAAATCCTAAACCCGAAATAATTCTAACCAAATAATTTTTGAAATAATTTTCGAAAAAAAAAAAAAAAAAAAAAAAAAAGAATTTCTAAAAAAAAAATTTATAATTTTTTTAGAATTTCTAATAATTTTTTTTAGAATTACTAATAATTTTTTTTCGAACTTTTTTTTTTTTTTTTTTTTTTTTTTTTTTTTAAGAATTTCTAATAATTTTTTTTCAAAAAATTATTTTTTTAGAATTACTAATAATATTTTTTAGAATTTCTAAAAAAAAATTTCGATTTTTTATTTTTTTGAATTTCTAATAATTTTTTTTCAGAAATTATTTTCGAAAAAAAAATTTTAGAAATTTTTATCGAAAAAAGAAAAAAATAGCAATTATCCACGTGACACGAGCAGCTGAGTAGGACATTGACACGTGGGACGAGCAAGCCCACGTGGACTGGGCAGCCATGGAGTACACATAATAGTCGGATTATGAGTTTGTTACTTTTTTTGAAAAAAAAATAAAAAAATCACTACACAGAATTGAAAATAGTGACAAGTTCACTACATTTTGATGGTATTATCCCTACTAACAAAACACTCAAAATAATACGGTACTGTACAATAAAATACTCGTAAATGAAATGTAACCAAAGTAACGACGGGATGAGTGTACACACTTTGGGTTTAATACTAACAAAACACTCAAAATAATACGGTACTGTTTTTCTATTCATATAGGAAAATTTGGAACTCACGTCACCTTTTTAATCCCATTCTTGTTTATTATTGTAGTTGAATGAGTTGAAATCATGTGCTCTCGTTTTAACTTTTTGAGTTGTGTACTTGTGTTAGTCCTAGCTACAAGTAGATGTGTATTTCTTAGTATAACTACTCTCCCTTTCTCCAATTTATTTGTCGTAAAACTTGCTTTGTGAGTTGCTTTTAGCATAGATATCTGAGGTATCTAACTATCTATCGTTATGTTTGAATACCTGCTCTTGCTAATTCTTCTACTTTACAATTATCATATGCAAACACACCGACAAAAATCATCATCAAAAGGATTTTTGTCATCTGTGTTTTCGAAACATCTCGAAAAGGCTGAAGAAAGGTTAAAGGTCTGTTATAGAAGGATTGACGCACTTGAGATTGAGCCGGCTATAATTGACCGATCCGTTCCAAAAATTATTATTCATCAAAACAAAAAATACACAAATTAATAAAATTTCATTTATTACTGCTTTGAAATTAGTAAAGCCATTAAATGACAGTTTTACCTTTTAACTATTAATTAATAATTTCATTTAACTTTGTAAATAATAATTTTGATTAAATGTAGTACGGTAAACTTAAACAACTTCAATTTATATATTTAGGCATGGACATTTATTTTGACACAAACCAAAAAAGGAAATGTAGATAATAATATTGGGACGGAAAGAGTATTTCTTAACTTATTGGTAAATTTGACTGTGAAACAAAAAAAAGTTTAAGGTTGAATTGATAAATCAGTTAATATGCTTAAACACTTATTGTGTTGAAGTTCTAAAATAAAAAACCACTAGAATTGTGATACAACATTCGGTCAATAAATTCTTTGAAAATGCAACGATGATTTGTTTCCGGTGACATATATCATTTTCTGTCGTATCTTTTGTCTTTTATTACTTTTTATTTGTCAAAGTTTATAATTGTCTTCTTCCTTCGTTAAGTCCAAGCACTAGGTGGTCCAAGTTTTTGCCCCGAAAGGTAAATATATTTATATGTATAGATTAGCAAATCGTTTGAATTTATCTATTCGGGGCTTAGAGGTTTCGTCTATTATGTGCCCTTCTTGCAACGTGGGAGTGGAATCTAATGACCACATTTTCTTTCGATGTGATACGGCTATTGCTATTTGGAGGTTAATTCGCGTGTGGATCGATGTATTCCGCAAGTTTAGTATTAGATAATACTTCTTTTAATGCTTTTAATAATTTTGCTGGATATCAATTTTAGTTTGTATTGTCTATCACAACTGATGGTTTGGTTCCATCGGTTGAGATACTTGCCTGTGGAGTAATAGACCTGGGTTCAAATCCATGATAATGAATTTTTTAACAAACAAATTCCGGAATTCACAATGCATAACACTGCTTACGTAGACTCATTGTGATGATGTGGAATAAAAATATGATGAGGTGGTATTCCATGTCATTGATGATGTCATACACAACCTGTTATATATATATATATATATATATATATATATATATATATATATATATATATATATATATATATATATATATATATATACACTAGACTTCAAAGCCCGCCTACTGGGCGGGCATGACTTGTAACGATAATTTGGATGGTTTTAGTTAACGTTATTTTTTTCTAAGGTGTTGGGTTTTTTGATTTTTTTTTTTTTTTATAATTATATGGATGGTTTTAGTTATATTTTAATAATGGTTTTTTTTTTTTTTTTTTTTTTTTTTTTTTTTTTTTTTTTTTTTAATATTTAGAGATGGTTATTTTAATAAGATGGAAGTAGTGTATTTTAATCGTTACTACTTTAAGTCTATAGTTAACCTACACATGGTCTTTTCCTAAAACTTTATTTTTTTTGGCATCTTCAATACAATAATCATAATTACAAAATTGAATAGACCATAAAAGTATGGTATTTTAATCATGACTACTTAAAGTCTATAGTGAACCTATACATGTTATTTTCATATCAAATTTTTAAATTTGTTATTTTTTATACATTAGATTAATCCAAATTAAATTTGATTAAAGAATTGGTATCCAGATAAAAAAAGGAAAATCTACAATCTTGAACTTATAATTTTGGTTACGATATTTTGATGTTACTTATATGCTTAAGTTACTTAAAAAATTTTCTATTTTATGTAAGTGTATTTTTAAGTGAATAATATTTTTTTTTTTTTTTTTTTTTTTTTTTTTTTTTTTTTTTTTTTTTTTTTTTTTTTTTGTGATTGGTATGTCCTTCACATAGAGGGTGTTTGGAAAAGACTTATCTATTAGTCATAATTGCACCATTTGCTTTTTTGAAACTAATCATCTTATTATTGTGCATGGAAGTTGCAACAATATTGTTTGGATAAACATATCCTGCTTCTGACCATGGACATTCACAACAACACAAATTATATAAGGATGAAACATATTTACTTATTTACGTGATTTTCAAATTATTTGATAGGCATTTATTCTGATTTTCAAATGATAAGTAATGTAATTCCGCGATTAACTGAATGCTAAAACCCTAGCAAATGCCTCTTTGTGCGATTGTTTGTTGAAGTTGAGATATATCAAGAAGATCGCGAGCGAATAGATATATTACAATACTAAAGTGTTCAGCCACATGAGCATTCAATAGGATTTTGGTCAATTTATCCAAAATAGTTAGTGATTTTGGTTAAGCGGGTTGAAAGTATTCATGTATTATATGTAAGATTTTGTATAATATTATTTGTTTGTTTTTTTCTTTAACAAATTATAAAGAATACCAACGTATAATGGCCAAATGAAGAATAATCAAATTTGAGACTGATATATGAAATATTCTACTAACAAAAATAGGTTGTAGATTTAAAAACTAAAATTAATGAGTTTTGTAAACTATACTGATAACAGTCGCTTCCACAATTTTGCATATTACTTGATGATATTAGAATGAAAAGAAATTGTTACATTCCTAGAATCATGGCTTTATAGATAAATAAAAAACACACCCGGGAACGGCCACAACTCCTACTTGTTTTATTATTTCATCCACGAATTCAACCTGAAGAATCCATTCCAATTAAAGTCATTCGATCCTGAAAAGTATAAATGTATATTAGAAATAAGCATTATGAAAGAGCACGTACATGGGTAAGTTTGCAAATCTCAGCAAATGCTGCAAATATGAAAAAAGATCCAAATGGTTTAGACTGAACGTTGAACCCCACCTCACCAAGTGACTTCAACATGAAATCTCTTTTTAATTCATAATCCCAGTAATCATAAATGGACCAAGTAGATGATTATATAGAATGATGACTTAAATTCTTTGTTCATTGTAAAGTTCTTACTCGTATCAAAGATTTGTAGTACTCTAGGGGACTCGTTAATGCAGTCAAGGCAGCTTCCTGAAACGGTGCAGTTGCGGAATCTGTAATTTTAAATGCACCGCAAGATGGACCTATAGCCCACCCAACCCTCCAACCTGATAGAAAAGAGATAAGTAATTAGTAGACATGTCATGATGAGTGGGTCATGCAACGGGTCAAAACAGGTTTAGTTTGGAAGAGTTAATTTACCAGTCACACTATAAGTCTTAGATAAGGAATATGTGATGATGGTTGTGATTGTATTCACTGGTTTATCTCATTAAGTTTGAGAGGAATTGTCAATCATGTTTAGCGTCAAGACACAGTTTCAACAAAATTAATAAGTAAAAAAATAAGAAATGCAATGAAACGTCACCTGATCATGGATAATCGTAGCAGAAGATTTGATTCCAGTAACATGAGACTCCAACTGTTCCGTTACAAAGCAATTTATTCTTCTCATTTTACGCCTGTTGAGGTTAGATATTACTACTATTATCGTCACAGTTATGAAACTATTAGCAGCTTCATATGATGAAGATGGACGCTGCAACTGTGATTTTTTGAAACTGTGGTATTCCACTTCAGGTTGTTGCCTATGCACATCACCAATAATTACAATATGTAACCTTTTCCGCATCTTGTTTGTGAAAACATTTTAAATTTAAGCAATAACAGTAACTTAGTTTTTTATAGTATATAAACAAAATTACACATAAATCAACCTTTATGCATTATAACAATTAACAGCAATAAACATAAACTAAAAAAAAAAGGACGAGTCAACTACATTGGATTTCTGAAAACTAAAAAAGCCAATAACATATAAGCAGGACCTCAGATATCAATGTTATTCAATTAAATACAGTTTACTTAGCATCTACACATATAAGATGGATAAAAGGGATATGTCAACTAAATCTCCTCATTTAGTAACAGCAATAAACATAAACTAAAAAAAAAAAAAAAGGACGAGTCAACTACATTGGATTTCTGAAAACTAAAAAAGCCAATAACATATAAGCAAGACCTCAGATATCAATGCTATTCAATTAAATACAGTTTACTTAGCATCTACACATATAAGATGGATAAAAGGGATATGTCAACTAAATCTCCTCATTTAGCAGCAATATAAAATAAAATAAAAATCCAATTCAATATATAAAACTAACACACACCCATAATACCAACTATGAATTCATGCTTGGCTTTATTTCAAGTTCAAACGCAATAAAAACTCGAAACGTTTTTGAGATCTGGAAAAACATGCTGCACTAACATGGACTCGAGTTCAGATTTATATGGTTCGGCTTGTTTCAGTATCTCACACAATGTCCCAATAGCAAGAAGTGCACCATCCTTTTGTCGGTAAGGCTTTATCACAACAGGTGCCTTCTGGTATCTAAAATGAAGAATTATATTACCAATTTCTTGAAACTTCTGCAAATGAACATGCTATGCATATAACTTAAGAATACATACCTCTTGAAAATCTCCACAATGAACAGAAACCACTCAAAATGCTTACTGATAATGGGCTTTTTCGTCTCTTTGCTGGTGCATTCTTAGACCCCATATTGCGATTTTAGTGTTTGCGTAGCACCATAAAAGTTAATGCTTACTCATTGATTTCTGATCCATTTTCACGTCTACCATTAGTGAACCATTTGCACAAAAACTCACGATAAAAAAAATGGTTCAAGACCTGAGACAAAGAGAAATAAAAACAGAAGCACCTTTAAAACGCATGCCCAAATCGGCAACTTCCTGTTCAACTTGTTCCTGGTCTTCCTTTGCCTGAAAAGACGTCAAGAATTTAAGTATCTGAACCACATTTTTTCCATATGCATTTGTAAGATGCAAGACCAATATTAGATGACAGTACATACCCGTTCAGCTTCAAATGCAATAAGCGCGGACGAACTTTCTTTATAAACTTTTAATTACCTTTTGATCATGATGAAGCTTAGATTTTAGATTCAAAAGATTTAAAAAAATAAAAAAAAAGGAAAATGCAAAAGATTTTAAAAAGGATATAATATGTACCAGTTCACCTCTTTGTTTTTTTGCATGATATCCAAAAGTTGCGCGTTCACACCTGTTTTAAGATTGGGAAATAAAGGTTTATGTATGATCACAGTTAGTTTTGGCCCACCTATACAGACTAATAAGTTAATATCTCTCAAATTGATCATGTTAAAAAACTGCTATAATACCTTAAATTTTAGTACCGTGGATGAAGCAATAGATTCCATGTGTAGTTGCTTTAGGAGCCTCAATGATCTTCACATAAAAGCCCTTTACGGAATTGAGTTCTAACCTCAACTCATAGCATCAGGATGCCCAACGTATGGATTTAAATCAGAATACTCATAACCTCCCCTTACTGTTTCATAACAGTTATATAGGGATGTTTGGTTGTAAGTGCTATAATGTTGACATAAGTAGTCTTCATTGTTGATTTGATTACAAAAAACTTAGTTTTATGCATATATGTAATTTAATCTCTATCGAATACCTTATAGCGTTGAATATGAACCTGAAGTAGACTACCCGTGTTGATAGCAATAGCTCCTGGAACTGGACATCAACAAACTCGTAAAAGCTGATTGTTATCAGTATGTAACTAAGAATGATAAAGCTGACTAAACAACATTTTACTCACTTCTCTCTTAGCCGACAGGTGCAAAGATAATCGTATAGTTACAATATTTGCTGCAACTGATCTTCATCAAGGGACAAAACCTAAAATAGTGGCAACATGTCAGTTAGTATGCGTAGAGAACGATTAAATGATTAAAAAATTATGAAACTAACCAATCCAGATAAGTCGACATCGACAGAGTATTGTGCCCTCGAGCCTCCGGGAACTGTTCACCTGTAATCAAAACATAAACAATCTAACTAATGGTACAAACCAACCATGCCAATGATTCTGGTGTCGTGGCGCTTTCATCCCCACCTGATCTTCATCAAGGGACAAAACCTAAAATAGTGGCAACATGTCGGTTAGTATGCGTAGAGAACGATTAAATGATTAAAACATTATGAAACTAACCAATCCAGATAAATCGACATCGACAGAGTATTGTGCCCTCGAGCCTCCGGGACCTGTTCACCTGTAATCAAAACATAAAAAATCTAACTAATGGTACAAACCAACCATGCCATGATTCTGGTGTCATGGCGCTTTCATCCTCACCTTATGCATTACCAGCTTATCTGTATGAACCATTGAAAAGAATATTAGCTCTATGTTGATATACAGTAAACTCAAGAAGAAACTTATGTGGTTGAACCACTGATGCAAAAAATAAACCCTTAATCAGTGGATGACGAAGGTATAATTAAACGGGTATAAAATAAACCCTTAAACATGATTATGCTACTATTATTATGGTTTTGCTATGATTATTCACATAAATATTCTAGACCAACACATACACACTCTGAATACTGCACTTTGCTTCTTATTTAAACTATAATAAACTCAAGATTATATTAAAATAAATAAAAAATATGACTTACAGTGGATGAGAGTAGTGATCTAATTGGAGAATAAGAATCATTCAAGAGATGTGATATGAGGTTGCTTAGGAATGGAAGACACTGATCCTTTTTTTTTTTTTTTTTGGTTGGGGATTTTTGTTTTAGGTTTTGTATGTGCTTTGCTTGTAGATCGATCCAGTGGTATTGTTACATGCAATATCAATTATTTAAGCATGACTTACTTATTTAGAATTGTAAATCACAAAAGTTGGATTGCTCCCGTGGTTGAGATGTTTGTTTAAGTTTGGAGAACATCCCAGGTTCGAACCTCTCTAGTGAATTTTTTGTACTAATTAAGTCCGGATTTTAAGCCTTCTTATAGTTGCTTAGGTGGCATTTCCAGGTGGCATAGTTTATGATTATGTGGCATTTTTATGATTATGTGGCATTGAGGTGGCATTTATGTGGCATTATCTACGTGTAACGCCTCCTGTTATATATATATATATATATATATATATATATATATATATATATATATATATATATATATATATATATATATATATATAATATATATATATATAGTGTAACTTTATTTTCAGAACTCTCTTAAGTGCGAGAACTCTGTTTGGACCATTAGATGAGTTGATCAATGGTTAAAAACGAATGTGCCATTTATGTAAATAACTAAAAGATGAGGTAGATTGATGTAACTGATGTAAGGGTAATTTAGTCATTTGTTCCTTCCTAAAAAGTTGCAAAAAAAAAAAAAAGATGCAGGTTTATTTTCCTCTCTCCTCTTAAAACCTAAAAACCGCTCCATCCTCAAAATCATTATGCGCATCTCCCATTTTTCACAAGAAGAAAACTTAGTTTATATCTTGATTCGATCAGATCCACCATCAATGGCGGCGGCATCCGCATCCCGTCCTAATTAGATCCGATCAGAGGCAGATCATCAGTTTCTTCATGTTTCGAAATAGAAACAAGAAGTTCAGATCTATTTGATGACGAGGGTGCTGCCACTTCCATTCTCTGTTGATTCCTTTTGACATATGCAGTCTGGTAAAGGGTTCGCATAAAATGCCTCTTCTGAACGAAACCGATCAGTCCCTTTTGTCCCTGTGATTGGCGGCATCCGTCCTAATTATATACTAAAACTATAAACAAGAATCTTAAAAACTAATGATGATGATAACTATCAGCAGATCAACAACAAGAATCTTGTTGGTTCATCACCCTTTCCCAATATTGGCTGATTGTCAAGTAAAGGTAATAAAGCTTTGACCTTTAACCTTTTTACAGTATTGGGTAATTGTTATTATCATGGTTTTAAGGAATTAATGATTTGTAAATGGTTATCTAAGAATCTTGTTTTGTGGGGTATTGTTTATTTAATGTTTTGTTATATAATCCTATAGTTTCTACATGTTTGAGGGTGATAAGTTGGTAGTTAGTGTGTTGAATATACATGTAGGGATCTTGATATTGAATTGGTTTTGAGATTATTGAAATTTGGTTGTTTTTTTATCATTTCATGTTTGCTCAGGTTTAGATCTATGAATAATGTGATAGATCTGAAACAAAGTTATGTGTATATGGTTATTGATTTATATCTATGAATAATGCGAGTATGTTTTATTGTTTGTAAGTTAAAAAATGATTAAAACATGTATGTTCAATTGTTCAAACATACATGTTCAAAACATATATGTGACTATGTGAGGCTTTCTTAAAACATGTATGTTCAAAACATACATGTATGCTTAAAACATATATGTTCAAAACATACGTGTTCAAAACATATATGTTTTAATTAGTGGGATCTAACTAATGAAAACCATATATGTTTGAGAACATGATTTTTTAAACATGTATGTTCAAAACCTGTATCTTTTAAACAGGTCTGTTTAAAAAAATGATTGCCTATAAACATGTATGCTTAAAACATGTAAGTTCAAAACATACATGTATGCTTAAAACATATATGTTCAAAACATACGTGTTCAAAACATATATGTTTTAATTAGTGGGATCTAACTAATGAAAACCATATATGTTTGAGAACATGATTTTTTAAACATGCATGTTTAAAAAAATGATTGTCTATAAACATGTATGCTTAAAACATATGTATGTTTTAAAAATATGATTAAAAAGTTCATTTCCTATTTAGTTGAGGTTTAATTGTTTTCTGGTATGTTTGTACCAGATTAATGAAGATGGTGATAGCAATGAAGATCTAGAAGTGGATGCATACATAGATACATGATGATAATATGCGGCGTTTGAAGAAATACGATTATTGAAGGCGCGCATATATGTTCGACTTCTAAAAATATTGATAACAATGAGTTGCACATATGTCCGTTTGCATTAAATATTATTATTGCATACATGTATAGATCGATTAGATTCAAGTATTTTTTTCTTTTTAGAAATTTGTATTTTAATTGTATTTCAATCGATATCGACTTTTGTGTTTAACATATATGTTCTTGGTTTGTTATAAATTTACATTATCAAAAAAATACGTATGCACTTTATTATTTGAAAAACATGCATGTTGTAAAAATTATTGCACCAACTAAAATAAAAATAATTAATTCGTAAAAACACATATGCACTAATAATTTTAAAAACAAAGCATGCTGGAAAAAAAGCACCAAAAAAAAAAAAAAAAAAAAAAAAAAGAATCCGAAAATTAAGTGTTTGAAAAAAACGGAATTTTATTAAAAAAAATAAAAATAAAATAAAAAAGTGTCATTTACTATTATGCCCTTATGAATTAATTAAAAATCTTTAATATTTTAAAGAATCTCATTGGTCTAGAAGGGTTCTCGCAGTTCTCGCACTTAATAGAGTTCTGAAAATAAAGCCCATATATATATATATATATATATGGATAAAGATCAAATAAAAAGACAAATATCCGTACATTATGTAAAAAGATTTTTTTTTTTCAAAAATTTTCTCGAAAAATTCCAAAAAAATTCCACAAGATCAGGTATGTTGGTGCATGAAAAAGTTGTGAATGAAGTTTTTCTAAATGTGAATATTTTTTCCGAGAAAAAATTATGAAAAAATATGTTTGTGCATTAAATCGCTTTTTTGTGCATCAAAAATACATTTTTGCACCCAAGTTCTTTTGACTTTTTTAATCAAAATAAGATTGCGCATCTAACTAAAACAAGTTGAAAATTTTGTGCATCAAAATTTTTTTGCGCATCAAAATTCATTTTTTGTGCCTTAAAAAAAACGTATAAAAACTCAAAATCAAAAAAACTTCTTTCACAAAAGTTTTATGCACCAACATACCCGATCTTGTGGAATTTTTTGGGATTTTTTCACGAACTTTAAAAAAAAAAAAAAATTCTTTTTACGTAGTGTACGGATATTTGTCTTTTTATTTTAACTTTACCTATATATATATATATATATATATATATATATATATATATATATATATATATATATATATATATATATATATATATATATATATCAAACTTCAATATTTTTTATAAAATCGTACGTACGTCAAAAGCATGTTAATATTGGACTTGTTTTGTTCGTAATTTAGAGCTCTTCGCAACGATATTTTTTCATAAAAGAATTCGATAAATATTTACTAAATATTTGACTAATAAAATTTGTTATATAAAAAAGTTGTAATTATTAAAAAGTTAAAGGGTGGTTTTTGTAATTATTAAAAAGTTCTAAATTTAAAAAGTTGAATCTCGTGTATACCCGGCTAAGTATATACGCGAGATATTTTTTTATTATTTATTTATTATTATTATTTTTTTGAATCTCGGGTATGACCGGAAAAAAAATATACGCTAGATCTTTTTTTTTTTTTTTATATTCGACCAATAACATTTTGCCACGTAATCTCGGGAATCCCGTCGTGTTCGTCGTTTCTTGAAAGTATCTTTTTTCTGGGAACATGGTCAACCAAGCCCAATAGGGATAACACCCCCCCACTTCAAGCGCACCTCTGTATCGACTGAATCACTCTAAGGGTCTAATCGGTGGAACCGGTGAACCACGCGAACTGGTTAGATGCGTGGGGCGAGCATTCGTCCGTCTAAACATTGGGACAGTAACGAGAAAAATGCAGCTATTCCTTTGACAGACAATGAAAGTTTCAGGCAAAGACAGAGGATCCGATCCTGAGTCGTCGGACTTATCCACCAAGGGATTCGTGGAATTTCTGCGGATTGCGTTGGGGGAAATTTGATGTATGGGCATAAATGAAAAGTGACAAAACTTTGAGTACTGCAAAACATATACGAGCGTATACGTCTAATACAATAATTTTCGCTAAATCAAAAAGTCGCGTACTATAAAAATTAAAAAATAAAATCTATTGATTCTTTTCTTTTAAGTACTCCGTATAATTACTTTATCTGTTTTGTCGTGCTTATAACGTTGTAATTAATTTAAGAATACGTACTGTAATAGATTTGCCCTTGAAAAGATGAAAATCTAAACTTCATTTATAAGCATAATCCCTTTTTCTTGTTCCCCATAAAATATAAACCTTATTTTATGGCATGTGTTATTTATTTTATTTTTTTATCGCTAAATAAAATGTATCCATATGGTTCACTTGTCTCTATCTATCAAGTGGCTATTAATTAAACTAATCTCTATCCCCAGATTGTTCTCTCCAACAGCAATCCATTTTTTTCTTTAATCTGTGAAACCAACATTACCCGATATTCAAAACTGAAATTACCGACCTTATTAGAGACTAATACAAGCCAAGCCAAACCGAGCCAAGGCGAGCCAAGTAATAAGGTGTTTTTTGAATTCAATGTTTTGGAGAGGTGAGTAGCTAGAGGCTTTGAAGTTAAAAAGATGGAGCCAAAATTAGTTGTCAAGATGGGTAGTTAGGTGTTACAAAAGGTAGTGGCTTTGGCTGGTCACCAAACTACATACATATATTATTTTCATTTTACCATTCTAACAAATAAATAATAATATTTGACTTAATAATATCATTGATATATTCTATTTGGGTCATTTATCGTTATGGCATTTGATAGTTTCTATTTGTCATTGTTTAGTTTGGTTACTTGAATCTTCTAATTGGTCGTAACTCGTACGTACATCTTTTGATTATTTTATCCTTCGATAACATAATTAACTCTGGAGTCCACACATGTATATTTTTGGACTAACTGTAAAAGTTGTATCTATTATACTATATCTATTAAATAATGAGTATATTATTATTTTAATGGTGTTACAGTGAAATACAGTAGCATGAACATGAGCACGCTATTATAGCATACTACTGTAGCAAGTTACTGTAGCATTTTTATTTTTATTTTATTTTTTTGGGAAAAATAATTTAGAAAAAATAAAATTTTGAAAAAAAATAATAAAAAAATAAAAAAAAGTTTTTGAAAAAATATTTTCACGCTACTGTAGCATTTTTATTTTTATTTATTTATTTTTTTTTTGGGAAAAATAATTTCGAAAAAATAAAATTTTGAAAAAAAAAATAAAAAAATAAAAAAAAGTTTTTGAAAAAATATTTTCAAAAAACTTTAGAATTAATATTTCTAAAAAAAAATTAATTTTTCTAAAATAATAAATTTTGTAAAAAAAGATAATTTTTTATAATTTTTCTTAAAAAATTAATTCCGAAAAAAAAGAATTAATTTTTCTAAAAAAAAGAATATTTTTTTTTAAAGAATTTCGAAAAAAAATTATAGAAAAAAAAAATTCAACAAAAAACAACTATCTAAACACCCCGCCGCAAAATATAATTAAAAATTGTGAACCTACAAAACATAAAACAAACATCGTCCAACAAAAAACAACTATTTAAACAACCCGCTGCAACGCGCGAGCTTCCATGCTCGTTCATACATATTACTTGCTTTCATTTTGACCCTTAATTAACCTCGGAGAGCCCATCATGTGCACCCTTTTGCACAAACACTACACATATGCAGGTCGTACACACATTAAGCATACGCGTTTATATCATATGCAAATAAACACAAAATTAACACCGTTCTCCTATCTTCGAAGATTGATAGTACACAAATTATATAATTCAATGCACATTTGTTGGGGCTGTAAATGAACCGGAGAAATGCGGACGAATCCTTGTTCATGTTAGTTCATTTAATTTTTATCGGATAAATAAATGGACACGATCACTTAAACGAACAAAATTCTTTATGACGTTCCGCGTTCGTTTATTAAGAAAACAAGGTTGTTCATGTTTGTTTATGTTTGTTCATTAATACATTAAACGAATTCAAACGAACAAACTTATGCGAACACAAACTATAAACATAAAATTTATAAAAAACGTACATAATATTGGGTATTGTAAATGTTGTTTTATTTAAGACAATTATCAAAGTATATAATATAAAGATACGATATTCGTACATAAACAAATAAACGAACACAAACAAATGTTATCGAACGCATAATTGGAGCTTCATGAACATAAATGAACGGACAAGTCTTTATGAAATGTTCACTGATCGCTCGGTTCATTTAGGTTCCTATATTTGCTACACCAAATGATAACGAATTAATGATGCTTCGTGACCTCATATGTTTAAGTAAATTAATGGTGTTATAAATTGATGGCATTTGTTGAAACCTTTAGACAACTGTCTACGGAGTATTAGTTTTATTTAACGAAGCAAATAATCACTTGCGTCCCCCTTTTCTCCTATTTGGTACCTCAATTTATTTTGATTAATTAATGTCATTAAGTTAGTTAATAATAATAGAAGCATTATTCACTAATAATCGCCCAAATCTCCAAAACCATGCACCTTCCCTCTCTTAATCTAATGGACCCCTTGTCCCCACCCTCATGCATTAGTAGTTGTTGGGTACGCCATAATTGTGTCATTATAAAATTCAATAATTAATTACTGAATTAGTGATGATCTAATGTTCCCCCATAGATACATGTGTTTAAACTTTACTGTATACGATAGGTCTATATTTTATAATCTCTTCCGATATGGTCAATTGTTGAAAATGCCTCCAGATCTACTAACTCACAATTTTGAAATGGATGTTTTAACTGATGGAGTGATGGGTAGCATACAAACATGAAGACAAGCAAATTATATTATGCACGTACCGTAAGACTGCCCACAGTAAGGTATGTGGAATCGATAGATCAATCGATCGGTGTCGATCGTCCTTGCTGTGGAACCCTATGAAGAATCTACCGATTGCATGTTTTTTGAGAATGAAGGTCGTCTAAGCAATTGATAATCGTTTGGTACTTTTGTTTTTTTTTTTTTTTACCATTTGGATTTGAACGTTGGGACTTAAAAATTAAAAAAAAAATAATAATAAAATAAAATAAAAATCATCTTTTAAACTTATAATTTCACACTATAAATAACACACTCATTTCACTATTTTTTTCACACATTCTCTATATACACATTCTCTCAAATAAGATCCTCATTTCACTATTTTTTCACACTATGAATTCTTACGAGCTATTTATTGCCGATTCATCTTCGAATGATGAAAATGAAGTTAGTAGCGAGTTTATGATGTTTGTGGAAGAATGTTGGGAGGCTTATAAAGCGTCACAACCTAAAATCTCACAAAACCAAGTTAATAGAGATCGTTTGGGTGCTCATAACCGTTTAGTTGCGGCTTACTTATGCAAAAACCCAATTTACGGCGATAGAGCATTCCATGATCGTTTCCGAATGAGCCGAAAACTATTCACACGAATTGTTCGAGAGGTAACCGATCATTCACCTTATTTCCAACAAGCTCCTAGTTGTGCGAGCACACTTGGTATTTCTCCATTGATGAAGTGTACTTCGTCAATTCATCAATTGGCATACGGAGTCAATCCTGATGCTCTGGACGAATATGTGCAAATGGGTGCGACAACAATTCGTGAGTGTCTCCAAAAATTTTGTGAGGCCATCATGAAGTTATATGGTGAAGAGTATTTGCGAAAGCCAACGGTTACTGACATTGAAAAATTCTATGCTTATCACTACGAAAATCATGGGTTTCCTGGGATGATAGGAAGCATTGATTGTACAGATTGGCCGTGGGCGAATTGCCCACATGCTTTAAAAGCTCAATTTTGTAAGGGTGATCACGGGTCAGATCCTTTCATTATATTGGAAGCGATCACCTCCCAAGATTTATGGATTTGGCATGCGTTTTTTGGTGTCTCCGGGATGAATAACGACATAAATGTTTTACGTAAATCGCCTCTTATCAATGATATCAAAATGGGGAGAGCACCGGATGTGGAATTCGTTGCTAACGGCGTGCCTTATAAACAGGGATATTATCTTGCTGATGGGATATATCCGGAATGGTCCGTTATTTTGAAGCCTATTAAAAATCCAGGGACGGATGATCACAAACGAATATTGTTTAAGACGATGCAAGAAGCAGCAAGGAAAGATGTGGAACGTGTTTTTGGTGTACTAAAGAAGAAGTGGCTAATGATTAAACATCCGGTTAAAGGGTTTGACAAAAACCGTCTATCAGATATAATGTACACATGCATCATATTACATAATATGATAATTCAGGATGAAGAGCGGGCGATATCTCTCATATTCTTTCGAGCGGAGCAGCACCGTTCTTATGATCCCGTAAGAACGCATGTGGAATCATTGAAAATTACCAAGGATATAATCGACAAAACAACTCATTTTAGCCTAAAAGCCGATTTGGTGGAAGACATTTGACATCGTCAAAATCAAAACTAGTTTAGTCATTTTATTATCGTAATGTTTTAAAGTTATTTGAATTTTATTGTAATGTTTGAATTTTATTTGAATTATTAATGAAATTTAAGTTTGTTGTTAAAAATGTTTAAAAAAAATTAAAAAATAAATAAATAAATAAAATGATGAAGGTCACCCTTACTGTGGCACATAATCGCCTGAATGTCGCTGGAGAGAGAAAGCTGACGTGACAGAGAAAATGAGGGGGATTAACCCTCATTTCTGTGTTTAGCCTAATAAACTAGATACATACATATATACGGAGATTATGATATCGGTAAAAAGGGGTACATGTAAAAATCTATATTTCAAACACAGTGGCGGGCCTAGGTTTTCGGAGGTTCACGGGAACCCGATAAATATTTAACGCATAGTGTAATTTTCGGTAAAAATCCTGATTTATTCGAAATAAACCTCGTCCCTAAATTTATTGTCGTATAAATACATCTCTTGTTTATTTATTCTATTAATATGTCAAAAGAAATACACTTCTTATTTATTTACTGGTTTTAATTAAAATCATACATTTAAATTTTTTTCCCTTTATACAGTAAAAAAAAATTGTTGACCTGATTACTTAAAGTTCTAAGTCCGCCCCTGATCAAACAACAAAAACAACTTGAATCTCAATTCAAGACGTAATTGATGGAAAACAAGGGATATAATTTTAAAAATTATTTTAACGATTAAAACAAACAATCAGATATTGCAGCGGAAGCATACCCTTTAATGCGGTTTTTCATGGTCATCGATTTCATATATGTGACTTATGACTAATCGGGAAATCAGTAACAACAATTGGGTACCTTAGTATAAGCAGGAGGTCAATACGAACTCAAAAGATCAAAGGTATGATCTTCTCACAGTTTAGCACACTAATGCTAGAACGACTTCTGTAGAGTGTTAGATCTTGATTTAATAGAACAATCCAATTGCATAGATTAAAACATAGGGCAAATTATTTTAAAAAAGTATCATTCTTGACATTTTTTGAGGTATTTTGCGACATTTTTGCTCTTCGAAAAAATAAAATTTCTATTATCTGAAAGGGGCAAAAATGTTGCAAAATACCCTAAAAAGGCTAAATTTAAAAGAAAAATACCCATAAAAGCAACAAAAAAAAAATTGTTCGCTACTGTAACACCCCCTAAATTATGAGTTAACAGTGGAAGACTAATCGGGGTATTACGGGGAGGATCTTTGTCATAATCATAGAAAACGGCTCAAAAGAGTCGTTTTGAAAGTTTTTGTCATTCAAATAATAGTTGAGTTACAAAAGTGAAAATATCAGAGTTGTGAAATCCCACAAAAGGGTGTAGTAGTTTGAAAATGAATGACATAATTTATTTTACACCACATAAAAACCCTTGGTTTAATGCCCACTCCGTGCCTTGTCTTCTCCGCTAATTACCTGAGATAAACATGCTAAAAGTCAACAAAATTGTTGAGTGAAATCATAGAGTTTGTAATAATAATCAGTTTGGAACACAAGTTTGTGATTGCCTGTGTATTACAATCATGTTTGAAATGGTGATATTGCAGTTGTGTATATTGCCCTAAGTCTCATGACACGCAAACGTTAACAGTGTACCATGAAACAGTGGTGAACACACCAAATTAATGGTGTGAGTTATGGCCCTCGTGTAGGAGATTGCCATCTTCCTATTTCCTTCAAATATAGTGCATTGCGACTAATCTGGCTAGTAACTAAGACTATCCATCCGGCATTAGTGGAATACTGTTAGGAATTAAGGTAAAACATATAAGTTGGTACTGCTGGAAGATATTGAAGACAAGGCTGACAGTACTAAGTCAGTTAGTACTGCTCACACATTATAGTTAGTACTGCTTATAATTTTTGTAATCGTATAGAAGATAAGTATAGAAAGGATTTTGTGTATATCTTACTTATATAGATGAAAGTTATCTTGTAAAGGAATCCTTAGTGTATAAAAGGATTTCCTAGGTTAATGCATTGTATGTACGTATCTAGATTGTTAAGATTCAAGGTTGTAAACCCTAGTACTACCAAAGAGTACTCGTATTATTCATCAATAATATTGAATCGTTTTTGTTAAAGTAAATTGTCTCTTGTTCATTCACTGTTACATTCGTTCATACTAAAACTACATCAAATAAATCTTCTGAGTGTTGGCTAGTAAATTCCGCGTGCTAGACTAACATAATTCAAAGTATCTATCTAACACAAGGAGTGTGTGTAGATCCGGTCAAGTGGTATCAGAGATAGGTTACTGATACTTTGATTTAGAAGATTCAGACGATTTTGTTTAAGAAGAAGATGGACATGGAGACAACAACCCAAACAAACATTGCTGCTAAGTTGCCAATGCTTAAACCTAATGAGTTCGATATGTGGAGACTAAGAGTTGAACAATTCTTTCAAGTGCAGGATTATGCACTTTGGGAGATTATAGAAGATGGGAACTCTTTTAAGCCTACAACCACTACAACTGTTGTTGAGGGCAAGACTGAAACAACTGTGCAGACAAAGCCATTAACTACTGATGAGAAGGCTCAGCACAAGAATGATGTTAAAGCAAGAAGCATGCTGCTGATGATAATCCCCAATGATCAATTACTGAACTTCAGCAAATACAAGTGTGCCAAAACTCTTTTTGAAGCTATTGTTGCAAGGTATGGTGGGAATGAAGCCACCAAGAAAACCCAGAAGACACTTCTCAAGCAACAGTTTGAGAATTTCACAGCAACAAGCAATGAGTCACTCGATCATATGTTTAATAGGCTTCAAAAGCTAGTGAGTCAACTTGCTGTTCTAGGAATTGAGATGCCTCAAGAAGATCTCAACTCAAAATTCCTAAGGAGTCTACCATCAGAATGGGCTATGCATGTAGTTGTCTGGAAGAATAAACCAGACATTGATTCTATGAGTCTGATGGATCTCTATAGCAACTTCAAGATAGTAGAACATGAAGTGAAGAAGTCTGCTGGATCAAGTTCAAGCTCAAGTTCTGAAAATTTGGCCTTTGTGTCAACTCCCAGTACCTCTAATCCAGAAGAAGAAGTTCAAGTTGCTGGAGCAGTGGGAATTGCTAGTTCTAATATTGGTACTGCTAGTACCTCAAGCAGTACTAATGGACTTTTGGATGAGAATACTTATTGTGCTTTCTTGACTACTCAGCACAATGGAAGTATGTTGACTCATGCAGATCTTCAAGAGATTGATGAAGATGATATTGAAGAGATGGATATCAAGTGGCAACTCTCTCTTCTCAGCTTGAGAGCTAGAAGATTCTTGAAGAAGTCTGGCAAGAAGATAATCATAAACAGCAATGATGTTGCTGGGTATGACAAGTCAAAGATTGAATGTTATAATTGCCATAAGAAAGGTCATTATTCAAGGGAGTGTAGAATGCCAAGACAACCAGATGGAAAGAGCAGAGGATTTGGAAGCAAATCAAGGGTTGTGGAAGTGTCAGATTCAAGCTCAAAGGCTATGGTTGCCATTGATGGCTTAGGATTTTACTGGAGCTACATTGCAGAGGAGGAAGCAGAAGCGTCTACAGAGATGGCACTTATGGCTTTCTCAGACTCTGAGGTACAAATTTCTAAATGTTCTAAATCATGTGATGCATTAAAAGAATTAGAAACACTTAGAAAACAGTATGATAATCAGAGAATAGAGCTAAACCAGACTGCTTTTAATTTAGCAAATCATAAGAAAGGTTTGGCTGTATTAGAAGAACAGATAGTTCACTATAAGGAAAATGAGTCTACCTTTAGTGATACTGTAGCTATACTTAAGAGAGATATAATGTTTAGGGATGCTGAAATTAGTGTGTTGAAAAATGAATTGGAAAAGATAAAACAGGCAAAGAAAAACATTCAGATGAGTGTAGACACATTAGAGTTTGCATCTAAGGGTGTTAGTAAGATAGTTGAGTGTCAAATCCTCAATAAAGCTAAGTCAGGCCGAGGATACAAATCAGTTCCACCTCCATATAGGGGAATTCCAACACCTCCAGGCATTGACCTAGAACACATAGGACTACCTGAATTTCAACTACCTGAGCTTAAATATGGTCCTCAACCTAAAGAAAATGTAGTTGATAAACCTGTGTATGAGAGTGCAAGTGATGCCTCACTTTCTGAAGATAAGGTGTCCTCAGCTAAGGACTCAGATGCTCCAACCATAGAGGAATGGACTTCTGATGATGAGGATGATCAGGCTGTGGTTAAGCCTGTTAGGGTTAAGATAGAGGAACCAAAAGTTCCAAAGATGGTTAAGACTGAGACTGTTAGGCCTAGAGCTAATGCAAAACCCTTTAGACCAACAGTTAGGTATGCAGAAACATATAGAACCACAAACAAGCCAAGAGGTAACCAAAGGAATTGGAATGGCCTCAAATCTCACCAACTAGGTGATGATTTTGTCTGTTATAGGAAAGCTTGTTTCACATGTGGTAGCTTTGACTATCTTGCATTTTATTGCAACAACAGGGTAACTAGGTATTCAACCCCTAGGGTGAACTCAGTAAGACCTCCCACTTACCCTACAAATGCTAGAATGATACTTAGATCAGTTCTATTAAGGTCTAGAACAAGAACAGTTCATACTGTTGGAAAAACAGTTAACACTGCTAGACCAGCAGTTCATACTGTTAGACCAAATAGACCTTTTTACCCTAGACAAATAGTTCAAGGTGAAAAAACTCTTTCTAAATCAGCACCAACAACTGTTATAAGACTATTTCAAAACAAGGCAGTGATTAATAAACAAGTTTGAAAACCTAAAGTTGCAATTGCAAACCCAGCAGCTCATACTGCTAGGCAAGCAGTTAACACTGGAAGTTTTAAAAACACTGCTAAGGGAAATATGGGTAATGGTATTAATGCATCTGCATCATGGGTTTGGAGACTACTTCAATCCAATGGTACTCCAACTGTTTTAAAAAGATTTAATTATGTTGATGCTAGAGGCAAGCCTAAGTCTGTTATGGCTTGGGTGCCACAAGGAAATTAATTTTTCTTTTTATGTGCATTGTTAGTCATATGCTTGTTATGTTGTGAGACAAGTGCTTTGCACTTTGTCTCCTTGTTTGTGGACTAACAATTGCAGGAATGGATGATAAGCACCAAGGAATTACAAGTGCTTTATGTTTTGGACTGAATGGTGATTTGGAGCTCAGTGTGTTATCTGTGCACACAACAAATAGTTATTGGTTCACCATGTCTAACCCACATAAGAACCAACTAGTCCAGAGCAAACGGTTTCTGGTAAAGACTAATCAAATCCGTTAATGGTTGACAATTTACCAAAAAATTGTATGGTCATCAACTCACCATATCTAACTGTGAAGAGTTGGCTAGTCCAAAGCAAACGGCTATTGGTAAAGACATATCAAATCCGTTGATAGCTGATAGTTTGCTAAAAACTATATATGTGCAATAATGTTTTTGAAATCAATAAAAGTTCATACTATTCTTTGAAAATTTTGATAAAGGTTTGTGCTGCTAGTGCAAAGTTTATACTGCTAGTGTAAACTTAGTACTGCTGAACTAGCCGTTATAACTGATGTGTCAGTAATTAATGTTCGGTTAAAAACTAGCCGTTGGTGGTTTGTTGCGATTTTTACTGTTTGAATTACGATTTTCGAGGGATCCTCTTCAAGATATTTTAACTTTTATTATATTATATTCTTATTCTAAAATAAAAGTTACCATATTCTTTAAGTCGGTCAAATTAAAAATCTTAATTCTCTTAATAATATCTCATCTAACTTTCATCTTCTACATTCTAACCTAAATCTTCATTATTCACCACAGTTAAAATCAAACTTTACTAAGAATATCATGGCTAATTTGGATTTTGTCAAGACGCACAACCAAGTCGCTTTTCTAGAGAAAACAGAGGAAGGAGACGAACCGAAATTTTATGAGATTGTGGATTTCCTAAACCATTCTCACATAAGGTATGCTTTAACCGTTTCTCCTACCCTTTATGTCTCGCACATCACACAGTTCTGGCAGAATGCAACTGTCTTGACTAGTGACAATGGAGACTTAGAAATCCATTCTAAAGTGGATGACATACTTTTTGTTATTACCGAATCTACACTTAGGAGACATCTTAAGTTGCAAGATTCAGATGGTATCAACACTATGCTTAACACTGAAATTTTTGAACAACTTTCAAGAATGGGGTATGACACATCCAACCAAAAACTGACTTTTCAAAAGGGATGTTTCTCCCCACAATGGAGATTTCTGATACATACTCTCTTACATTGCTTAAGTCCCAAAAAGACAGCATGGGAGCAATTCAGTAGCAATATTGCTATTGCTCTCATTTGCTTGTCAACAAATAAGGTTTTTAACTTTTCAAAATTTATTTTTGAGAGTATGGCATCAAATGTTAACAGCAAAACAAAGTTTCTAATGTACCCAAGATTTGTTCAAACTCTTTTGAATAAAAAGAAGAATTTGTTTACAAAACCAACAGAAACTTTTACTACTCCTAGCCTACAATCAAAGGTTTTTCAAAATATGGCTATGGCTAGTAGACTTTTCAAAGGGGTAGAAATACCTTTGTTTCCTGAAATACTTCAAGTTGAATTGGGTGAAGGATCAGTCAACCCAACTGATCCCCATCACACACCCATTCAAACTCCTGAAAATACCCAAACACCCCCAACCATCACAACTTATAGGAGAAGGTCTCAACCTAGTCATACTAGAGTTGCAACTGGATCCTTGCCCCATGATTCACCTCTCCTAGCAGGTCACACAGCTAGAAGTGATGAAGGTAGTTCTTCACAATCTGAATTGACGGCTCTTTGTACCAAGTTGACTGAAAAGATAGAATCTTTGGAGAAGGAGCTTAAGGATCATAAAGAAAATTTTGCCAAAGTCTATTCAAAGCTAACTCGTAGAGTAAAGAAGCTAGAAGAACATCTAAGGAGGAAAAGGGCAAGAGCAGTATTAGATGAAGATTCTTCTGATAGTGACTACTCAGATGATTCAGATGATGATGGTGGTGATTCTCCCAAACAGGGGAGGAAATCAGATAAAGGCAAAGGGGATGGATCAGAAACTCAGGGGAGGCATGATGAAGGAACTAGTGAAAAGATTGATATGGATACTGGTGATGCAGCTGATATGGATGTAGAAGAACAGCCTCAACAAACTCAAGAAATTGCTGAAACAGTTCATACTGCTGAAACAGAACATGAAGAAGTACAAACTGCTAGTTCACATTCAGGTACTGCTGATGAAGAATATGAAAGAAAGAGATCAGCAAAGGGAAAGAAACCAATGACACCTGAAGAAGCTGAAAGACTCAAGAAAGTAAAACCAAAAACTCAAGCTCAGATTGATTATGATGCAGAAGTTGCAAGGAAACTTCTAGAAAAAGATCAAGCAGATGAACAAGCTCAGATAAATCTTGATGCAGAATTAGCAAGAAAGATGGCTGCAGATGATGTAAGGAATATAGCTGAGTTTATGGAAAGAACAAGGTTAGAAAAGATTGCTGCTAATGCTGAGGTTAATCAAGAAGTCTTCAATGAAAAATTACAGTATTTGTTAGATTCAGATTTAATTGTGAGAGCTCAAGCAACACTTATTTTGAAAGATAAGAACTTAAGTGAAGAAGAGAAGACAGAAAAGCTTACAAGTTTTATCTTATCTAAGAATAGAGAAGTAGCATGGAATGATCTCATGGAGAAAATCAGAGAAAGACAAAAGTTTGGTTTCAAAACAAAGATGCCTACCAAGAAGGAGCAAATCAGCTTTATGAAGAGCTATTTGAAGAACCAAGCATACTGGAAGATGAGTGATTTTAAAGAAAATTCAGATGATGAAATTGAAAAGGCTTATTATGAAGCTTATGCAAGTTTGAATACACCAATTGCAATGGATACCACAAAAGGAAAGAAAAGAGATGCAGAGTTGTTAGAATCTGATGCAGCAAAGAAACAAAAGTCAGGAGAAGAAGGATTGACTGAAGAACAACTCAAGAGCATGATAGTGATAGTCCCTGAATCATCAAATATCAAACCTTTACAAGTAAAACATCCCATCATTGGCTGGGAAGTATTCACAGAAGGTAGGATGAAAGGGTAGAAGATTATGAGACTTAGTGAAATAACTGAAAGATACAAGTTGTTTGAAGATTTACTCAGAGGTTTTGATAGAGAAGATCTTAATCAACTGTGGAGCTTAGTAAAAGAAAAATTCAGAGTTGAAGATCCACTTGAGGACAAAGATAAAGAACTATGGGTTCAATTGAAGAGGATTTATGAACCTGATGATGGAGAATCAATGTGGAGGTTTCAAGCTGAAGTCAAGGATGTTAATTGGAAATTATTTGAGACATGTGGAGTGCATAGAGTTTCTACCAAAGATGGAATTGAAATGATGTTGGTGGAAAAAGAATATCCACTCAGATTAGTTGTTTTAAAGGCTATGCTATCAGTGACACTCAAGGTTAAAGAAGATTCTGAGATGGCAGATATGTTAGTAACAAAGATATTTAACCTTGCAGAGCAAAAGAAAGCCATAAACAAGAGACAGACATGATAGATGTTTGGAAGAATCCCCCCTCATCATAGGAGATGAAGCTTAATTCGAAGAAACTTAGTGATTTGCACAGAAATCATAAGTTTAGGGGAGGATTGTTAGGAATTAAGGTAAACAGTTGAAACTGTTGCATATAAGTTGGTACTGCTGGAAGATATTGAAGACAAGGCTGACAGTACTAAGTCAGTTAGTACTGCTCACACATTATAGTTAGTACTGCTTATAATTTTTGTAATCGTATAGAAGATAAGTATAGAAAGGATTTTGTGTATATCTTACTTATATAGATGAAAGTTATCTTGTAAAGGAATCCTTAGTGTATAAAAGGATTGCCTAGGTTAATGCATTGTATGTACGTATCTAGATTGTTAAGATTCAAGGTTGTAAACCCTAGTACTACCAAAGAGTACTCGTATTATTCATCAATAATATTGAATCGTTTTTGTTAAAGTAAATTGTCTCTTGTTCATTCACTGTTACATTCGTTCATACTAAAACTACATCAAATAAATCTTCTGAGTGTTGGCTAGTAAATTCCGCGTGCTAGACTAACATAATTCAAAGTATCTATCTAACACAAGGAGTGTGTGTAGATCCGGTCAAATACGCAGTCAGCCTCCAATAGATCTATTCACTATATTCGCGTTCACTCGCAATTGATTAATGGTTCATGATATGAGGGGCTTTTGGTAATAGAGTAACTTAGGCAATATCAATCTGGTGAAGCATACAAAAATACTTGAAAATACTTGTGTTCTAGTTTGTAGCATGTATCTCCCCCATAGAGTGTAAACTTGTTAAATAAGTAAAAGTGGGGCTATGACTCACCTTGTGTGTAACTGGCAAGGTGGAATGTGAAATCAAGTGAATTATGAGAACGGCTCCAACACACGACCTGAATAATAGTGAAGTCTGAGATTTTGACAGTTTTGACTTAATACGGACAATGAGTGTGAAAATGAGTAACGGATAACGATTTGGTTTTGTGATGTTAGTGTGATATGCTTAAAATGCTTAAAGTTCAAAAATAATATTATATATAATATTATCTTGTTTTTATGTCATTGAATCCATAAATATCGTTTCTTCGAAAGTGGTTGAACGAAACGTTAAGTTTATTCGTTAAAAACTCGTTATATAAATAATAACGTAACGTGATTAAATATACTGAACGAAATGTAAAAATGCACGTGAGTTAGTGGGAAAGTGAAAAATATGAAATGTAATATGCGTGAGTTAAAGTTACAGTTTGGTCCTTATACTTATACAAATTTTACACTTTCTACCCTAACGGAGTTAGTTTTGCACCGTTAGTCCTTGGTTAACTATATATTGCATTTTTAGTCCAAAAGTTTCCAAAATGACACTTTAAGCTCCCTGTTTAATGTATGAACATTTTCTACCCTTAGTTTACTGAAATGGCAGTTTGGGACTTAATTATGTGAAACTTACACTTTTAACCCGAATAGTAATATATTTTGCAAAACAAGTCTAAAAATCACAAAAATAAGGTGAAATGTTTTCCGAGAGTTTTAACATTTTTATAAAGCTTATTAGAGTCAAAATAAACTGCTTATTTTCAAAAGTGCTTATTTTTCTGCTTATTGGGCTTTAACGATATATAACAATGCCCAATAACAATTTTTGATCCATTGGGTTTAAAGACAAGTTGGGCCTGAGTTTGGGCTTATTTAATGACCTTAAAAAGATTACCAAATAGCTTATATCAACTGCTTATCACGATTGCTTAAAAATAGCTTATTGGGCTTAAAAGCCCAATCGTTATATATAAAGGATTTTAGTCCTGCCCGAATAACGATTGGTTTGTGGTTTAAAAAGGGCTTTTACAAGCTTATCACAAGAGCTTATTTCATCAGTTTATTAGTTGGTCTTGTGGAGAATCAGTTTGAACAATAAAAACAATAGGTTGTGTGTATAGAAATGAATTTAACGAGGCTATTCTAGTCGAGTATTACATGGTCCGAAAATGTGAAAATGACATATATAAGTGTTATGATATATACGATTCAATATATCAATAAAATGAGGTTCGATATGCATTATAACGTGAATGTAAGTGTCGAACAAGTATGTAACTCGTATTTCTAGCCATCCATGAAGGAGGTCATTGAGTATATACGAAAAAAATAAATACAAGTACTCAAAATAATGCATAAAAATGAAATACGTTCGAATAGAAATATAGGACGATGCATGGTATATAGAAATTCATAATAAGGAGTAGGAAATGAGTTGAATGGACTTACAACACCTATAAGGTGGTGAGTTTAACGTGAATAAGGACTAGAACTTGGATATGTTGCACGTTACTCGTAAAAAGGATCACCAAAGGATAGAATGAGGAACTTTTCGACTAGGAAATGGCTCGAATGGCTATAGAACTCACTCCTGTTCTTGAGGGTCTCGGCAAAGAGGAAATACTAGAGAGAATAATGAGAAAAATACTTGTGTGTGAATGGGATTAAATGGGTGTATATCGAACGTATAAGTATGCATGTTTAAGTCGAAAATATAGTATAAAACTCACCCAACTTGTGGTGATTTGATGTGTTTGCAGGATAAGAGAATATACTTGAGTACTTAGGACTTAGGAGGGGGGGTTTGTGTATGGTTCGAACAAGGGCCAAGTGGAGTGTTATATGTATCTCGTACGACATATTAAAGGGTCCAAAGCAAATATGTAACGTGACCAAAAGTTAAAAAAAAAGTGAGAAACATGTTTGTGACTTCATATTCGATCATAGAAAAATAAATGAGCTAGGTGGAAATAAATTAAACCGAAGTTGGTAAAAATGGGGTGAATTGTACATGTGATCGAGAGAGATTTACTTTGGGTCCTGTTCATGTATCAAGCGTACGAATGAGAAAGTGAGACTCGACATACTGATTATTTGATGTATGGAGAATCGAGTGATGCAAAATGTTGCATAGTTTGCGTGTTGAATTTGAAAGAAAATGTGCCAAGTAAAGTGTGTTCAGCCGAGTCTAATATAAGAAATTATATAGAGTTGGGTTGGACTGTGAATAGTAACAGGCCAAAACTTGGGCCAAGAATAGTAAATGTGATCCGTTTAGTTTATAATGAGTGTGTTGGAATCGTTGTGGTCCGTGTGTGAGCTCGTTCCAATGTGTTTGTGAATTATGAAATGTAATAAACAAAATTTTCAAATTTTGCCCATAAAAATGGTTAACTGATCAGTAATGGTAAATTAATACTTGATTAGCATGTACAAATTACTGGGGAATTTTACAAATTGCTACAGTACCTACCCGTCAAACAGAATTCCGTCCAGGAATTAAAGTCTAAGATAGTTGTTAGGGTTGTCTATGGAAATAAGTGTGGGTATTTGTCGCGAATTTGGTCTTCACATTCCCAGGTGTACTCTGGTCCTCATTTAGAGTTCCATCGAACTTTGACAATGGGAATACGGTTTTGCTTTAGTTGTTTCACCTCCCTGTCCATTATTTCTACTGGTTCTTCTGTGAATACGAGTTTGTCATCGAGTCTGATTTCTTTTATTGGGATGACAAGAGTTTCATCTGACAAACATTTCTTTAGTTGTGAAACGTGAAAGGTGGGGTGTACTCTACTGAGTTCCTCTGGGAGCTCAAGTTTGTAAGCAACTGGACCAATCCTCTCAAGGATTTTGAATGGTTCAATATACCTTGGGTTCAACTTTCCACGCTTTCCAAAGCATACCATTCCCTTCCATGGGGAAACTTTTAACATAACCCTGTCACCAATTTGAAATTCCATGGGTTTTCCTCTTACATCAGCGTAACTCTTTTGTCTGTCACGGGCGGCTTGTAGTCGTTTTCTGATCTTAAAAATCTTTTTGGTTGTTTCGTGTATCAGTTCTGGTCCTGTGAGTTGTACATCACCAACTTCTGCCCAACAAATAGGCGATCTGAACTTTCGACCATAAAGTGCTTCAAATGGTGCCGCCTTGATGCTGGCATGGTAACTGTTGTTGTAAGATAATTCAGCCAATGGCAAGTGTTTATCTCAACCTTTTCCGAAGTCTATTACACATGCCCGAAGCATGTCTTCTAAGGTTTGGATCGTTCTTTCACTCTGTCCATCAGTCTGAGGGTGGTAAGTGGTGCTCATATCTAGACGTATACCGAGAGCTTTTTGTAGAGTTTGTCAAAATCTGGAGGTAAATCGGCTATCTCTATCTGAGATAATGGAGATTGGAACTCCATGTCGAGTCACTATTTCCTTGAGATACAACTGAGCGAGAGTGCTCGTCTCGTCAGTTTCCTTGATTGGTAGGAAATGAGCGGACTTGGTGAGACGATCAATGATGACCTAGATGGTGTCCAATCTAGTTGATGTCTTTGGTAGTTTAGTAATGAAATCCATAGTAATTCTTTCCCATTTCCATACTGGTAGTTCCGGTTGTACAAGCAATCCCGACGGCTTTTGACTTTCCGCCTTGGCTCTTGAACAAGTCAAACATTTTCCAACATACTCAGCGATGTCGGCTTTCATGTTTGGCTACCAATAGATTTTCTTGAGATCCTGATACATCTTGTCAGAACCTGGGTGAATAGAGTACTTGGATTTGTGGGATTCATGCATGATGAGGTCACGAATACCTCCGTAGAGAGGAACCCAATTTCTTTCTTTGAAACACATCATTCCGTCTGATCTTTTTACAAAACCATTTTCATTCTCTGGCATGCCGTAAATTTTCTCATGGGGTCTGTTCTCTTCTTTGAGAGCTTCTGCTTGGGCTATGAGAATTTGTGATGGAAGTGGTGAACAAATGGTCATTCCTAGAGATCGAACTCTGAGAGGTTTGATTCTTTCTTTTCTGCTCAAGGTATCATCCACAACATTAGCTTTCCCTGGGTGATAGCGAATTTCACAATCGTAGTCATTGAGCAATTCTAACCATCAGCGCTGTCTCATGTTCAGCTCCTTTTGATCCAGGATGTGTTGAAGACTTTTGTGATCGGTGAAAACCGTGCACTTGGTACTGTACAAGTAATGTCTCCATATCTTAAGAACAAAGACCACTACTCCTAATTCTAGATCATGAGTGGCGTAGGTTTCTTCGTTCTTCTTGAGCTGTCTAGAAGCATATGCTATCACTTTGCTTCTTTGCATTAGCACTGCACCTAAACTGCGATGTGATGCATCATAATACACCACGAAGTCTTCACTTCCTTCAGGTAGTGCTAAGATGGGTGCTTCACAGAGTTTCTATTTTAAGAGTTGAAAAGCTGACTCTTGTTTTTCTTCCCATATATACTTCTTGTTTTTCTGGGTCAATTCCGTCAAAGGCTTTGCAATCTTTGAAAAATATTCTATGAACTGTTAGGATTCGATACACTGTTAAGGTGGTTAAACCTTTTGTACTTTGTGTATATGATATATTGAGTGAATATGATTAAGTATGCGGAATCTACTTAATCACACTTAGAAGGTTATTATGGTTATGGAAATGGAACAGTTGTGTTTGTTAAATGACAATGAACAATGAAAGCTTATCACCAAACGATTCAATATTATTAAGATAATAATACGAGTGATCTTGAGTTATCACTAGGGTTACAACCTTGAATCTTATGTTTCTATATCTTGTGATATTGTTTTTGTTCTTTGTTCTTGAGAGAGATATTTTGCACTATAAGTTTTAACACACACACTTATATCTCTAGTCTAAGATCTTTCTTTTATAACATAAGAAAGATCTTTACATTAATGTTAAGTCTTGTCAAACAACTTTTTAGCTTATCTTATGTGTATCGGTAACTAAGATACAACATGTATCTATGTTTACAACTTGTTCTGTGAGAATAAGATAAAGACTGAGCACATGGGGTAAGATATTATCTACCGTGTATTATTGACTTTTAGTCAACCAGACTTAATATCTTCATCAACCAGAATTAACTCTGATAGTCACCAGAATTAACACTTGACTTAACCACCAGAATTAACTTCAACGACCAGACTTTAACCAGCAGATAACCAGCAGACTTAACTTTGGAACTCACCAGACTTAACTCTCCTGCTACCAGATTTAATCACTTGAGAGATTTTCCCGATACTTAAACTTCAGAATATTTAATTCCCAACAATCCTCCCCTAAACATGTGAATCCATTTCAACATGTTTCTGAATTAAATTATGGATTGTGAAGATCTTTCAAACACTTCATAGTCAGACCCTTGGACTGAACTTTCTTCTATTCTGAAAGATTAATATCTATCTCAGTAACTCATCTGCTTTCTGATCTTTGACTTCAACAATATCAATACACATCTTCAGGCTTCAAACATTGACCTAAAAGATGGTGCAATTTCCTTGGATGGAGGAATTATAAGAGGCAATGGTGCTGTGTATCTTGGATGCTTGTTTCAACAAGTGAAATCATCTATCAGCATGCCTTTGCAAGTGATGAACAAACGTAGTGAATTGAAATTGAAACTGAAAGCTTTCTTCGTTTGACCTAGATAGAACTTTCTCCTTTGGAATGCTTCATCCCTTCTGAATATATATAATACTCCAGAATAAGCTCTATTCTTGTCATTTTCAACTTCCATGTCATCATCTTGTATGCTCTTGTCTTTTCCTCCCTTTCACTGGTTAATCTTCCAAATTTATTTCCTCCCCTGAGATGTTTCCTCCCCTGAGATGCAAATAACATTTCCTCCCCTGTTTGAAAGATCTCTTACAATGTATCTCTCCCCATCATCTGAGCTATCAATTAGAACTTGTTATCAGACAATGTTGTACATGTAGCCATCAATTCCTTAAGAGTTAAATTTGCTGCCCTCATCACTTCTAGGTATGTTAACTCCTATGAGAGGTGATTCATGGGGCAATAACTCATAATCCATCATTTGATGGTTTTCTGAGTCATTTTTTATTTCAAAAACAACCTTTAAGAAATTTTTTGACTTTTAGCAGTATGAATATGATTTTATTATGAAAAATTATACTGCTTTCAACCATTTTGAAGGGATTAAGTGTATAACAGACACTTAATCAAGATTTCGATTTAAAGCAACCTCTGGTTGTGTGAGAACCAATGTTTTCAGTTATAAATAACTGCCTGTGTAAAGATAAACCTATTCAAAAGGCTTTCTTGACAGGGTTTCCAGCTCATAGTAATTGTTGCCTCTAACACAAATGTTAGATTTACTTTTACTAGCTGTTCTTTCTATCAGATGTCCTTAGACTTGCTCATTATACTTAAAAGTATAAAATGATAGAAAGTGAGTTGAATCAGTTACTGTCTGATCAACTAAGTCATCAATTCAATGTGAAATATGATAACCAGGTTTCAAGAAAGTAGTTTTAAAGAATTAATGAACTTAGGTATAAACCTTTGTTAAGAATTCTCAAACTCAGTCTATCATAAACCTGTTATGTAAGCAACTGCTATAACATTCTGCTGCTTTCATTTCACTTGAAAACTTCCTTTTGTGCTCAAATGTTCATACCTGAAATTGTTAGTCTAAAACCAAAAGAACAATGTACAAAGTACTTGTCTTATATTAGAATAAACATATGACTAAATGTATGAAATAACACAATTTTAAAGTAATAGATAGTACAAATTTACAAAGACAACAGCACAAACAAAAATTTAACTACCAGACTTAATTGAGTAACCACCAGAATTAACTGAGTAATTACCAGAATTAACCACAATGGTATATAAAAACACATAGATTGAAAAATTTAAGTATTAAGCATTCCAATACTTGCTACCAAGTACTGAAACCTTCCAACATCAAAAGCTTTTGTCAGCAGATCTGCAAAATTATGTTCTGAAGCAATTTTCATTACTTAAATTAACCTTTTCTCATTGCAATCTCTAATAAAATGATGTCTAATTTCAATGTGTTTTGTTTTAGAATGTTGTACCGGATTTTTAATAATGCAAATTGTACTACTTTTATCAATATGAATAACAGTGTTCATAAAATTGTACCTATAGTCAAGAAGTTGGTTTTGAAGCCACAAGACTTGAGCACAGCAACTTGCAGCAGCTACATATTCAGCTTCAGTTGTTGAAGTAGCCACAGTTGTTTGCTTCTTACACTGCCATGAGATAAGTCTACACCCAAGGAATTGACATCCTCCAGTTGTTGACTTTCTGTCCAAGCTAGCACCAGCATAATCACTATCCGAAAATGCTACCAAATCAAAAGGTGATTCCCTTGAATACCATAGACCCAACCTAGGTTGACCCTTGAGATATCTAAAACTCCTCTTGACTGCTGTTAAATGAGAAACCTTTGGAGTTACTTGAAATCTTGCACAAGCACAAACAGAGAACATGATGTCAGGTCTTGATGATGTGAGATACATCAAAGATCCTATCATAGATCTGTATGTGTGTACATCCACATTTTCTCCATCTAAATATTTTGGAATTTGTTTCTCAGAATCCATAGGTGTGCTTGCCATTTTTGAATCAACAAAGTTGAACTTTCTAAGAATTTCAGCAACATATTTATCTTGATTAATAAATATGCCTTCATATGACTGTTTAACTTGCAAACCCAAAAAGAATGCAAGTTCCCCCATGGAACTCATCTGAAACTTATCATGCATAAGCTTCTCAAACTCCAAACACATCTCTTTCCTTGTAGATCCAAAGATAATGTCATCCACATACACCTGCACTAACAGAAGATCCTTCTTGTGCTGTTTAATGAAAAGTGTCTGATCAATCTTTCCTCTTTGAAATCCATTCTCTTTTAAATAGGAAGCCAGTATTTCATACCAAGCTCTAGGTGCCTGATGAAGGCCATAAAGAGCTTTTACAACTCTGTACACTTTGTCTGGATGGTCAGGATCAATGAACCCTGGAGGTTGTGAGACATACACCTCTTCTTCAATTGTGCCATATAGAAATGCACTCTTGACATCCATTTGGTAAACTGTGAAGCCTAAAAATGAAGCATAAGCTAAGAAAAGCCTAATTGCCTCAAGTCTTGCTACTGGAGCAAAAACTTCATTATAGTCTATACCTTCTTGTTGTGTGTACCCTTGGGCTACTAATCTAGCCTTATTCCTAATCAATATGCCCCTTTCATCCCTTTTATTCTTGAAAACCCATCTAGTGCCAATTACCTTTGCATCCTTAGGTAAATCAACTAGCACCCAAAATTTCTGAATCTTGAACTGAAGAAGCTCCTCTTGCATAGCTTCTACCCAGCTAGAATCATCTAAGGCTTTCAGAATGTTCTTTGGTTCAGCTTGTGAGAGAAAACATACAAACAAGCAAGAGTTTGAAAACTCATGCTGTTTTGAAGCATAAAGGGCATCAAGAAGCCCTTGTTGGTCTGAAGACATCAGTTGTTGTCTTGTCTTCACCCCTGATTGTACATCTCCTATCACATTTTCTAGGGAGTGGACCTTGTGAATTCTGGTTTGTGGTGTAAGTGGAACATGATAGTTTGGTGGGAGATTGCTCAAATCCACCTCATTGTTTGTTAATTCTGCTTCCTTTGTTAAGTCTGCTTCTTCAGTTAAGTTTGTTTCAGCTTGTTCCTTTGTTCCATCTTCTTTGCTTTTATCTTCAACATCTTCTTTAGCTTTACCAAAAGAAGATTCACCATGTGTTGAAGTTGAAACCACACTTGTACTTGACCATATTGGCATCCAAACATGATCTTGGTTTGTCTCCTTTTCTAACCTTGCCTCATCTGTTGCTTGTGAACCTGAAAAATCATTAGTTTTTGCAACAACAGGCACATAATTCATTGATTTGGTTAGAGTTTCAAGATCAAATAGCCATTTTGGTCCTTGACCTTCTACATTGGATTTATCTTCCAAAAACTCCACATGTAGATTTTCCTCTACATTCATAGTTCTTGTGTTGTATACTCTAAATGCTTTGCTATTAAGAGAATATCCAACAAAGAATCCTTCATCTGCTTTACCATCGAATTTTCCTAAATGGTCTAAGGTATTGAGAATTGTCACATGACATCCAAAAGGTCTAAGAAATCTTATTGCAGGAGTTCTACCTCTAAAAAGTTCATATGATGTCTTATTGTGAGGCTGTACAACTAAAACTCTATTTTGAAAATAGCAAGCAGTGTTGATTGCTTCAGCCCAAAAAGTTATAGGTAGCTTAGAATCAGCTAACATAGTTCTAGCAGCTTCAATTAGTGTTCTATTCTTTCTCTCAACAACACCATTCTGTTGTGGAGTTCTAGCAACACTAAATTCTCTCCTAATACCTTTTTGTTTGCAGAAATCATCCATAACTCTATTCTTAAACCCTATCCCATTATCACATCTAATGACTTTCATTTTCTTGTCTACTTGGTTTTCTATCTGTGTAATGAATGTCTTAAGGATGCTTGTAGTCTCATCCTTAGTAGATAGAAAGAAAACCCATGTAAATCTGGTATAGTCATCAATTATAACAAGACAATATCTCTTATGCATTATACTACTTACTGAAACAGGTCCAAATAAGTCCATATGAAGCATAGACAATGATTGATTGATAGAGTTAAAAATCTTGGGCTTACAAGTGGCTTTGTGTTGTTTGCCATTAAGACAAGCAATGCATGTTTGATCATTTTCAAATCTTTTGTGAGGTAAACCTCTTACCAAACCATTCTTAACAATCTGATTTATGGTTTTAAAATTAATATGACCAAGCCTTCTATGCCATTTCATTGATTCATCCAATGTGGCCTTTGCAACAAGACAAGTTAAATCCTGTTGGGAATAAAATGTTCAAGTCAAAGAGCTTGCCAAAGATGTCAAAGAGCCTGCTAGTTGATTTTGAAGAGTATGAAGATGTACTAACAGTACCTTCTGGGTAGAAGGTACTGCTAGTTGACAAAGGTCCTGCCAAGCTATATGTCAAGTTGATTAGATATTTTGTAATAGATATTTAGTTGGATTATTAGTCTTTGTACATTGTTATACGTTATGTAGAAGTAGTTTAGTCTTCTGTGGTGTACAGAAGAATATTGCAGAGTTGTACATTGGTAGTTGTATTTAATTGTAGGCTAGAATAGTCAAAGTAAAGTATTATATTCAACCACTTGACAACTTGTAATTGGGGTACCTTATCGTATAAAAGGTTCCCTAAGTCACCACTTCATGCATGCATATTTCCAACTATTAACCAAAACCGAACTATCTCTCAAGTAACTTAGTTACTCAACTCACAAATCCTTTTACAATTCAAGATTCAAGATTACTTTGTAATCCCGGTGATATTTAGATCATCCGTATTATTTCATCAATAATATTGAATCGTTTTGTGTTAACCAAAGTTGTGTTCATTGTTCATTACATCCTCACGTTTACATAACTCACCACCTTTGTGTTCTTTTAAGTGTGTTGTAGTAGATTCCGCATGCTAAACACATTCATACATAAATATCTCTCAAATACGTTACTAAGATTCACATCCCAAGTGTTTGGAATCCTTTCCACAAGTGGTATCAGAGCTAGGCTGATATTTACAAATTAAAAGAACAATGGATGTTGAACATATTCAAACAAATGTTGCAGCTAAACTTCCATTACTCAAGCAAAATGAGTTTGATATGTGGCGACTAAGGGTAGAACAATATTTCCAAGTGCAAGACTATGCACTTTGGGAGATCATTGAAGAAGGCAACTCATTTAAACCCTCAATCACCACTACCACAGTAAACGATGCTCTTGTAACACAAATACAAACACAACCAGGAAGTGCAGAAGAAAGAATTCAGAAGCGAAATGATCTAAAAGCCAGGAGTATGTTACTGATGACTATTCCAAATGATCAGCTTTTGATCTTTAACAAATACAAAGACGCCAAAACCCTTTTTGAAGCTATTATGGCTAGATTTGGTGGTAATGATGCTACCAAGAAAACACAGAAAACACTCCTCAAACAGCAGTTTGAGAACTTCACAGCCACAACAAATGAGTCTTTGGACAGTATGTTCAATAGACTTCAGAAGCTTTCAAGCCAGTTAGCCATCCATGAAGTGATGATAACTCAAGAAGATTTAAACTCCAAATTTCTTAGGAGTTTACCTTCAGAATGGTCCATGCATGTCATTGTCTAGAAAAACAAGCCAGATATTGATCAGATGAGTCTTAATGATCTCTACAACAATTTTAAAATAGTAGAGCATGAAGTAAAGAAGACTACTGGGTCAAGCTCAGAAAATATGGCTTTTGTTTCATCTCCAAGCATCTCAAAGGTTGTTGATGAAGAAAAAGATGGCAGAGAAGAAGGTACTGCCAACACAAACTTTGGTATTGCTAGTACTTCCAGTAGTACCAAAACCATTTTAGATGAAACAATTGGGTGTGCTTTTCTTACATCTCAACACAATGGGTCCATATTAACTTTTGAAGATCTTCAAGAGATTCATGAAGATGATCTTGAAGAAATGGACATTAAGTGGCAACTTTCACTTCTGAGCATCAGGGCTAAGAAGTTGTTGATGAGGACTGGCAAGAAGATAATGATAAATGGAAATGAGCCTGCTGGGTATGATAAGTCCAAGGTGGAGTGTTATAACTGCCACATGAAGGGTCACTACTCTAGAGAGTGTAGAAGACCTAAGAAGCAGGATGACAAGGGTAGAGGGTTTGACAACAGGAATAAAGGAAGCTTTGAGAAGAAAGGAAGCTTTGAAAGCAAGAGTAAGGTTGTAGAAGTTGCTGAGCCTAAAGCAATGGTTGCTATTGATGGCATGGGTTTTGATTGGAGTTTCATGGGTGAAGATGAGTCAACTTCAGATGAATTGGCTTTGATGGCATTCTCCACTCCTGAGGTACAAATTACAAAATGTTCTACTACTTGTAAAGCTTTTGATGAATTAAAATCTTATATAAAACTTTATGATGAGCTGAAAGTAGAAGAAAGAAAAACCCATCAAAAATTAGTTGATCATAAATGTGGTATGGCCAAGCTTGAAAAACAAATCATTCACTTTAGAGAAAATGAACTTACCTTTTCTGATGCAAAAGCTAATCTTAATAGACAAATATTTTTGAAAGATTCAGAAATAGAAATGCTAAGAACTGAGTGTACTAAAGTGACATTGGCTAGAGATAATATTCAACTGACTGTTACTAAATTGGAAATTGCTTCTGATTGCACTAGAAGCATAGTTGAAAATCAGATGAATAAAAGAATAAAATCAGGGATAGGATACAATAAATGTCCACCTCCTTATAGAGGAATTCCTTGTCCCCCAGGATCAGATCTTGCTGAATCAGGTTTGCATGAAATCATTAACAAACCATTGGCTAAACCTGTAGAGAAAAGTGAACCTTCTGAGAGTGCTAAGATTGCTTCACTCTCCAAGGTGCTCACTGATAAGAGACCAGATGTCCTAATTATTGAAGATTGGGTATCTGATGATGATGAAGATGAGACTGTTCCTATCAAAGGAATCAAAGTAGGACCAACTAGTCCTAAAAGTGTAGAAATTAAGGCTAAGGCTAAAGCTGTTTTGAAAACAGTTGAAAGTTGTGAAAAATGTAATAACAAACCTAGAGGAAGCCAAAGAAATTGGAACAACCTTAAGTCACAACAACTAGGTGATGACTTTGTTATGTTCAATAAGGCTTGTTATTACTGTGGTAGCTTTAATCATCTTCATGCTTATTGTAATAAATGGGTTTCTGGGAGTAAATCAAAGTCTAAAACAAATGTTACTCACCCCAGAAAAAGTTTTGTTAAGTCTAACATCACAAAAGTTAAACATACTGTTAGACAAAATAAGCCTGTTATTGCAAAACCAACTGATAAGGGTACAAGAAACACTTTCAAATATGTACCAAAAGTTGAGAATAGTCCTATTCAAAAGAAATCTGTGGTCAAAACACAAATTTGGAAACCAAAAACCAAAGGTCCTGCTAGACCAAAAGGTCCTGCTAGACCAAATGGTACTGCCAAAATTGGTATTGCCAAAATTGGTACAAATAGACCAAAGACCACACAATGGATTAAAAGGGAAAGTGCTGTTAAGTCCTCAGCATGTTGGATCTGGAAACCAATCCAATCAAAAGGTGCATCAACAATCCTGAAAAGGTTTGATTTCATTGATGCAAGAGGCAAACCCAAGTCTGTCATGGCTTGGGTACCCCAAGGAAACTAATATGTTTATTCATGTGCAGGAACATTCATCTGATATTGGAGATCAAGGATATGTAGATAGTGGATGTTCAAGGCACATGACAGGCAACATGTCATTCCTCTCAGACTTCAAAACATTTGATGGAGGATATGTTACCTTTGGGGGAGGAATAAAAGGAAAGATCACTGGTAAAGGTACTATCAAAACCAGTAAACTAGATTTTGAAAATGTGTATTTTGTGAAAGAACTTCAGTTTAATCTCTTTAGTGTCTCATAAATGTGTGACAAAAAGAACAATGTTCTATTTACTGACAATGAATGTATGGTTCTTTCTTCTGATTTTAAAATGCCTGATGAGAGTCAGATCCTTCTTAAAATCCCAAAAAGGAACAATATGTACAGTGTTAATTTAAAGAACATTGATCCTAAGGAGAGTCTAACTTGTTTGGTAGCAAAAGCATCATTGGATGAATCTATGCTTTGGCATAGAAGACTTGGTCATGTAAACTTTAAAACAATCAACACTATTGCAAAATATGATTTGGTAAGAGGTTTACCCAAAAAGATTTTCCAAAATGACCAAACCTGTGTTGACTGTCTAAAAGGCAAACAACATAGAGCTTCTTGTAAGCCCAAGACCCAAAACTCTATTTCTCAGGCTTTACATATGCTTCATATGGATCTTTTTGGTCCTACTAATGTGTGCAGCTTGAATGGTAAAAGATATTGTCTGGTTGTTACTGATGATTATAGCAGATTTTCTTGGGTTTTCTTTTTAAGATCTAAACATGAAACTAGTGAGATTCTTAAAACTTATATCACTGAGGTAGAAAACCAATCTGATAAGAAAGTCAAAGTCATCAGATGTGACAATGGGACAGAGTTCAAGAATGGAGTTATGGATGACTTTTGCAAGGAAAAAGGCATAAAAAGGGAATTTAGTGTAGCTAGAACCCCACAGCAAAATGGAGTAGCAGAAAGAAAGAATAGAACACTTATAGAGGCTGCTAGAACTATGTTAGTAGACTCTAAGTTTCCTATTTCATTTTGGGCTGAAGCAGTAGGTACTGCTTGTTATGTACAAAACAGGGTTCTTGTGACAAAGCCACATAGAAAGACACCTTATGAACTTTTCTTTGGTAGAACACCATCTTTAAGTTTTATGAGACCTTTTGGTTGTCATGTCACTATTCTCAATACCAAAGATCATTTAGGCAAGTTTGATGGAAAAGCAGATGAAGGCTATTTGATAGGGTATTCCTTGCAGAGTAAGGCCTATAGAGTGTTTAACACTTGCACTAGGCTAGTGGAAGAGAATCTTCACATAGAGTTTCAAGAGAAACTAACAAATGTGAAAGGAATTGGACCAGATTAGATGTTTGATATTGATAGGCTTTCAGAATCTATGAATTATGTGCCTGTTACAGGTACAAATACTAATGATGATGCAGGTTTTGAAGATAATGTTGAAACTCCTAAAGATCAAGATTACATCTGGATGCCAATTTGGAAAGGTTTGGATCTATCTTGAAGTCAAGAAGAACCTTCAAAATCAACAAATGAAGGCAATGAAGATGATCATGGAACTCAGAATCAAGAGAATCAAGAAAGTAGTGCAAATGACAATGGTACTGCTAGTTCACCAAATGGTCCTGCTAGTTCAAGTATTGATACTGCTGAGCCATTGAATGTTCAAATAGATGATTCTTTACCAGAAGAGATGGGGATTAGCAATCTTCCATCTACCTATGAAGTTCCTAAAACACCCAACACTAGAATTCTCAAAGATCACTCAACTGATGATGTGATTGGTAGCATAAATTCTGGTGTTAGAACAAGATCTCAAGTTGGTTTATCTCAAGTCTTGTCTTCAGACGAAGAAGGGTTTATCTCCTCTATTTATGAAGAAAAGAATCATGATATTTCCAATATATGCCTGTTTTCATGTTTTCTATCTCAGGCTGAACCCAAAAACATAAACAAAGCTTTAGATGATGCAAGTTGGGTGGAAGCAATGCAAGAAGAGCTTCTCCAATTCAAAATTCAGAAGGTTTGGATATTGGTTGATTTGCCCAAAGGTCACAGGGCAATTGGAACCAAATGGGTGTTCAGAAACAAGAAAGATGAAAGGGGTATAGTGATCAGAAATAAAGCAAGATTGGTAGCTCAAGGATATACTCAAGAAGAAGGGGTAGATTATGAAGAAGTGTTTGCTCCAGTTGCAAGACTTGAAGCAATTAGGCTATTCTTGGCCTATGCTTCATTCATAGGCTTCACTGTCTATCAAATGGATGTTAAGAGTGCATTTTTATATGGTGAAATTGAAGAACCAGTGTATGTCTCTCAACCTCCAGGCTTCATTGATGCAGAGTATCCAGACAAGGTTTATAAGGTTACCAAGGCTCTTTATGGCCTACATCAAGCTCCTAGGGCATGGTATGAAATATTGGCTTGTTTTCTACTAGAAAGTGGATTCCAAAGAGGCAGGATTGATCCAACTTTGTTCATCAAAAGAACAAAGAAAGACATCTTGCTAGTGCAGATTTATGTTGATGACATTATCTTTGGATCAACAAACCAAGACTTGTGTGTAGAATTTGAAAAACTTATGCATAGTAAGTTTGAAATGAGTTCCATGGGGGAAATTACTTTCTTTTTGGGTCTTCAAGTGAAACAATCAAAAGAAGGCATATTTATCAGCCAAGATAAGTATGTAGCAGAGATCCTAAGGAAATTTTAGTTTGCTGATTCTAAGGTTGCAAGTACACCAATGGATCCAGATAAAGGGCTACTCAAGGATGCTGAAGGAGAAGATATGGATTTGCACAATTATAGATCAATGATTGGGTCTTTGATGTACCTTACATCATCAAGACCAGATATCATGTTCTCAGTATGTGTATGTGCAAGGTTTCAAATACATCCCAAAATCTCTCATCTCACAGCAGTCAAAAGAATCTTTAGATATCCCAAGGGTCAACCTAGGTTGGGTCTTTGGTATCCAAGGGAATCATCTTTTGAATTGGTGGCTTATTCGGATAGTGACTATGCTGGTGCAACTCTAGACAGAAAATCCACAACTGGTGGATGTCAATTTCTTGGTTGCAGACTCATCTCTTGGCAATGCAAGAAACAAACAATGGTGGCCAATTCTACAACTGAAGCAGAATATGTTGCTGGTGCAAGTTGTTGTGGGCAAGTTCTTTAGATCCAAAATCAAATGCTTGACTATGGGTACAATTTTCTTAACACCATTATCTATATTGACAATAGCAGTACTATATGTATCATTAAAAACCCAGTTCAACACTCAAAAACAAAACACATTGAAATCAGACACCATTTCATAAGGGATTGCAATGAGAAAAGGTTGATACAAGTTGTTAAAATTGATTCTGAAAAGAATTATGCAGACCTTCTCACCAAAGCTTTTGATTTAGGTAGATTCAAATATCTTATAGGAACAATTGGAATGATAAATCTTTGAAAAACGTGTGTTTTTGTACATAAATTAATTGGTATTGGCTTTTAATCATGGTACTGCTAGTTAGTCAAAAGGTACTGTCTATTCATAATTGGTCCTGCTAGTATAAAATTTGCTATGTTTTGTTCATATTAATGCTTAAATGTTTAAAATGCTTTAGATCAAGTGCTTTGCACTTTGTTCTTTTGGTTTGCAACTAACACATTTCAGGTTGATAACAAAACAAGAGATCTTTCAAACAAAAAGGGGAAACAAAAGTTATATTAACCTCAAGGGAGGTAACAATCTCAGGGGAGGATATGATAGCCCAGAATGGAAGAAAAACCAATTTATGAATGAAAAAGACAAGAACATACAAGATGATGCAAAGGTTGAAAAAGATAGAGTTATATCAGATATCTAGAAGGGATGAAGCATTTCTAAAGGAGAAAGTTCTATCTAGATCAATCCAAGGAAAGTTTCAACTCAAAGGCATGCTATTAGATGATTTCACTTGCTGAACCAATCATCCAAGATACACAGCATCATTGCCTTTTTAATTTCCTCCATCTAAGGAAATTGCACCATCTTTAGGCCAATATGGCTTTTGGTATTCAGTTCACCAAGTTTTTACAAACTTAAGAGCTGGCTAGTCCATAAGCAAACGGCTTTTGGTAAAGACAAATCAAATCCGTTGATGGTTGATAGTTTACCAAAAACTATATGGTTGTTAACTAACCATACTTAATTGTAAATAGTTAGCTAGTCCTTAAGCAAACGGCTTTTGGTAAAGACAACTCAAATCCGTTGATAGCTGGTAGTTTGCTAAAAACTATAAGGGATTTTTATAAAACTTTCAAAGGTACTGGTAGTTCAAAAATGGTACTGCTAGAGTAAAATGGTACTGCTAGATAGCCGTTGAGCCTGTCAGAAAAAGTTTTAGCCGTTGGGCCTGGTAGTTAAAATTAGCCGTTGGGGTAGTTATGTAAATTACTGATGATTATATTATATTATATTTCACATATAAAAGATCTTTTTAACCGCCTTTCCATTTACTTATTATAATCTTTATTATTGTCGGTTAAAAGTAATTCTCACAAATCATCTTTCATCAGTCCTTATCATAATTCACATACACCTTTCATCTTCTACCAGTACTACCAACAAATCCCACCATCATATTCAAAATTTTCATTATGGATTCCACAGTTGTTCTAAACTTTGTCCAAGGTCACAATCAATTAGCATTTTTGGAGAAGTCAGAGGATAATGCCTCTTTTCATCAAGTAGTGGACTTTTTAAATAACTCCTACATCAAGTTTGCTTTACTAGTCAATCCCACTATTTATGAATCTCAAATTTTACAATTTTGGCAATCTGCTAAAATTAAAACTTCTGAAAATGGGGAACAAAGGATTAAGGCCAAAGTAGATGGCAAACATATGACTCTTACTGAGTCATCCATAAGAAGACATCTTCATTTGGATGATTCTGATGGTATTAGTCAGTTGCCAGATACTGAGATTTTTGAAAATTTGGAAAGAATGGGGTATCATGCTACTTCCACAAAACTCACTTTTCTAAAGAAGCATCTTACTCCACAATGGAGATTTTTGATTCACACAATCCTTCATTGTTTGAGCCAGAAGAAAACCTCTTGGGAGCAATTCAGTGGAAACATGGCTTCTGCTCTCATCTGCTTGGCTACAAACAGAAAATACAATTTTTCCAAACATATTTTTGAAGGATTGACTAAAAATGTGAATAGTGAAACAAAGTTTTTGATGTATCCAAGATTTATTTCATCTATCATTGCAAAATCAAAACATTTGTTGCTTCCCCCACACACTCTTTATGAAACACCAAAACTTTCTCACAAAGTATTTTCAAACATGAGAATTGGTTTCAGAGGGGAGGAAATACCACTATTTGATGAAATGTTACCACAACATCCAGAAGAACCAACACCATCAGCTGAATCACCATCATCTAGTTCTTCAACTGGTTACATCTCACCAACGCATCAAACATCACCAATACCATCTCCAGTACCATCAGCAACACCACCAACATCATCACATCATTTAACACCAACCCAATCACCTCAGACAATGCAAGAACTAAAAGAAAAGGTGAAGCTCTTAGAAGATGCTCTTAAAAGTCAAAACAAGAAATTTTCTGAGATCAACACCAAATTAGTCAAGAGGGTAAAGAAATTGGAGGGTGAAGTGAAGAAGCTAAAGGGTAAAAGATCTGCAAGGGTTGCTTTATCTAGTTCTTCAAAGTCAGATGCTGATAGGTTAGGTCACTCTTCCAAAAAGGGGAGGATGGATAGTTCTGAAGATGAAGAGGAGGCTCAATTTGAATTCCATGAAGGAACTCAAGTTTATAATGAAGAGCCTGCTGGTGCAGGGCAAGAGCCTGCTGGGCCAGAACAAGAACCTGCTAGGATTGAGAGGCTATTGGCTATGGAGTACAAAGGGTCTGCTGAGAAAGTGTACAAGAGAAAGAGGGACTTAGAGCCTCAAGGGAATTTGTTTGTTCAAGGGAGGATTTTTGTTGCTGATGAGCAATCTTCTGCTCCATCTCAAGAACCAACTCCAAAGGATAAGGGCAAAAACATTATGATTGAAGATGAGCCTAAGCCCAAGAAGTTGAAAAGAACACAGCAAATTCAGATAGCTTTAGGTGAAGAAGAGGCCAAAAGGGTTCATGAAGAAGAACTGAAAGCATTTGAAGCTTCAAGAATGCTTGCAGAGATGAAAGAGCATAAAGATGCTGCTCAGACTCTTCTTGATACTCAAATTGCTCAAGAAACCTTTGATGCACAGATGCAATGGATTATTGCTAATGATCCAATAGTGAAAGGCCAAGCAGCAATAATAGTGAATGACAAGAATCTCAATTCTGATGAGAAGACAGCAGAGCTTGAATCTTTTATCAACAAGAAGTATAAAGAAGCAGCTCTGGCTGACATTTTTGAAAAGATGAAAGAAAGTGAGAAAAGAGGTTTTAAGGTGGGCAAATCATGGAAAGATCAAGTAACTTTTATGAAGAGATTTCTAAAAGGTCAAGCAAATTGGACTGATTATCAACTGAAGAAGAAATCTGCTGATGAAATCTACTACATGTATCTTCAAGCCTACAAAAGTCTTTACTACAAAGTTCCATCTGATGCAAAGCCCTCTATGAAGAAGAAAGATGCTCAGAAGAAAGAAGTAGCAAAATTGGACACAGAGCAAGTAAGTAAGATGTTAATTACTTTGCCAACTATCATACATGCTGATCCAATTAGCTGTAGACGCCCTATTATTGATTGGGAGATCAACCATGATAGATTAGGAAAGTCATGGAAAATAATAAGGGTTGGGGGTCAGTCTGCTATCTTTAAGAATTTTGAAAATCTAGTTAGAGCATGTGACAGAGCAGACTTGGAAGAATTGTGGAATCTAGTGCAGATTAGGCTAGACACAAATTCTAGTACTGATGTTAAGGAACAGGAACTATGGGTAGAATTCAATAGGATGTTTGATCCTGATCCCAAAGATGTTCATTGGAAATTTCCCTATTATGATCCTTCAACAACATGGGAATTTCTAAGCCTTAGCAATATTCATCATCTTTACATACAAAGTGGGATAGAACTCTTTATGTTGGCTGAGAAAGAGTATCCACTTAGCTATGAAGTGCTTAAAACTATGATCTCCAAGAGATTAAGATGTGACAAAGATGAAGAGAATTCAGAAATTGTTCAAAGTTTGCTGAGGAGCATATTTGAGCAATGTGAAAGAAAAAGGAAGAACAGAGAGTGAAGGTTTTTGGAAGAGTTCCCTCAAATCCTCAAGGTATGTATTTTATTCATCAGAAACTTGTGTATTTTAATGGAAATAACAAGTTTAGGGGAGGATTGTTGGGAATAAAATGTTCAAGTCAAAGAGCTTGCCAAAGATGTCAAAGAGCCTGCTAGTTGATTTTGAAGAGTATGAAGATGTACTAACAGTACCTTCTGGGTAGAAGGTACTGCTAGTTGACAAAGGTCCTGCCAAGCTATATGTTAAGTTGATTAGATATTTTGTAATAGATATTTAGTTGAATTATTAGTCTTTGTACATTGTTATACGTTATGTAGAAGTAGTTTAGTCTTCTGTAGTGTACAGAAGAATATTGCAGAGTTGTACATTGGTAGTTGTATTTAATTGTAGGCTAGAATAGTCAAAGTAAAGTATTATATTCAACCACTTGACAACTTGTAATTGGGGTACCTTATCGTATAAAAGGTTCCCTAAGTCACCACTTCATGCATGCATATTTCCAACTATTAACCAAAACCGAACTATCTCTCAAGTAACTTAGTTACTCAACTCACAAATCCTTTTACAATCCAAGATTCAAGATTACTTTGTAATCCCGGTGATATTTAGATCATCCGTATTATTTCATCAATAATATTGAATCGTTTTGTGTTAACCAAAGTTGTGTTCATTGTTCATTACATCCTCACGTTTACATAACTCACCACCTTTATGTTCTTTTAAGTGTGTTGTAGTAGATTCTGCATGCTAAACACATTCATACATAAATATCTCTCAAACACGTTACTAAGATTCACATCCCAAGTGTTTGGAATCCTTTCCACAAATCCTTTTTAGGAACAATGTTCTTCATGTCAACACTGTACATATTGCCCTTTCTAGGAATTTTAAGAAGTACTTGACTTTTATCAGGCATCTTAAAATCAGGAGAAAGTACAAGACATTCAATCTCACAGAAAAGAACTTTGTTCTTTTTGTCACACATTTGTGAGACACTAAAAAGATTATAATTTAGCTCTTTTACATAGTACACATCTTCAAAATCTAAATTTCCAGTTTTAATGGTACCTTTACCGGAAATTTTGCCACCAACACCTCCTCCAAAGGTAACATAGCCTCCATCTATTGATTGAAAATTTGAGAGATAAGACTTGTTGCCTGTCATGTGCCTTGAACATCCACTATCTGAGAATCCTTGATCCTCTTGTTGATCAATTGAATGTTCCTGCACATAAATGAGAAGTATTAGTTTCTTTTGGAGACCCAAGCCATTACTGACTTGGATCTGCCTCTTGCATCAATGTAATTTAATCTTTTTAGAACAGTTGATGCATCATTGGATTTAGCTGAATTCCAAACCTAACATGCTGAGGCCTTAACAGCATTTTCCCTCTTTGCCCAAGTAGCAGACTTAACTACTTGTCTACCAGAATTAACTGCTGGCTTAGCAGAATTAACTGCTGGCTTTGTAGTTGTCCCCTTTTGTTTCCAAACTTGTTTTTGGACCACTGTTTTGTTTGAATGGGCCTTTGAACAGACTTTGGTGCATGTTTGTAAGATGTTTTTGCACCCTTAGCTGTTGATTTTGGGTAAACAGTCATATATGGTCTAGCAGAATTAACTTTATTGAAGCCAGACTTAACAGAGACTGTTGTGGGTTTAGTTCTGTTAACCTTAGAACTAGAGTGAAAATGAGATTTAGGTGTTTGCCTTTTGTGGTTCACTCTATTGTTAGGCAACCAGTTAGGTTATTCCAATTTCTTTGGTTACCTCTGGGCTTGCTAGTGGATCTGTATTGTTCACAATACCTAACTGGTTGCCTAACATGTTTAATGTTTGATTTAGGCCTATCAGTATCCTTTTTGACCACTTTAGGAACCTTAGTTCCTGCTTTCTTAACTTTTTCAGGTTTAGACATAACCTGTTCTTCTTCATCACTATCAGTTGTACTATCCTCAACAACTATAGCATCTCCTTTCTTAACAAAGGACACCTTGTCCTGATAAAATAAAGTTTTATCTAAACTTTCACTTACTTTTTCTATCTTAGGACCCTCAGTAGATTTAGAACCATATTCCATTATTGGTTCTTGAAACTCAGCAAAACCTGTGTGTGCTAGGTCAACTCCTGGAGGTGAAGGAACACCTCTGTATGGTGGAGGAACATATTTGTATCCTAAATCAGACTTATCTTTATTGATTACTTGAACTTCCCAAATCTTATTCATTCCCTCTGAGGCATGAGCTAAAGCATCTACAGTTATCTTAACATTTTCAGTTTTATTATTGGCTTCAGCTAATTGTTTACTTTGACTAGCAAGTATTTCATCTTTAAATGCTATGCCTCTTTGTAGAGCATTTAAATCATCAGTAAACTTAGATTCATTACCTTGAAAATGTGCAATTTGTTTTTCAAGAACACCTATAGCTCTTTTATGATTACTTAAATTGGCTAAGGCAATAATTAGTTCTTCTCGCCTATTATTAGCTTTTCTTTTAAGTTCTTCATTATCTTTAAGAGCAGAACATGATTCAGAACATTTGGTTATGGAACTTACCTCTGAATCAGAGAAGGCCATTAGAGCAGTCTCAGTGGCTACAAGAGCAGCATTTGTTGGTGCTTCCTCTTCATCAGCCATGAAGCTCCAGTCATAGTTAACCCCATCTATGGCTAGCATAGCCCTTGGTTCTTCAACTGTGACTTCCTTCTTCTTCTCTTGCCTATACCATGTGCTTCTATTATCCTGCTTCCTTGGGTTTCTACATTCTTTAGCAAAGTGTCCTAACCTGTGACAGTTGAAACACTCTACTTTCTTCTTAGCAAACCCAGCAGTTTCATTACCATCAATGGTAATCTGCTTACCAGTTCTCTGCCAGAACTTCTTAGCCCTCATGCTAAGCAAAGCAACCTGCCATTTGATGTCCATCTCTTCCAAATCATTATCATCCAACTGATCAAGATCTTCATGAGTTAGAGGAGAACCACTAGTTTGACTAGACATGAATACATAGAATGCCGGATCTCCAAGTCCTGCAACATTCTTTTGTGAACTAGTAGAAAGACCACCATAGATAGCAGTAGAAACACTTCCATCTTCATCTACCTCTTCTGATTTACTAATACTAGGAGATGACAAGAGTGCCACATTCTCAGAGCTAGTACTATAGATTCCAGACTTCTTTAGACTTTGTTCAACAATTTTGAAGTTATTGAACAAATCATTGAGTTTCATGGTTTCAATATCTGGCTTGTTCATCCAGACAACCACATGAGTATGTGATGAAGCGAAAAGTGTACCGCTTTTAGGGGGTCATTTAAGCCCTAAATCGTATTTATTTGATCAAATATTGCCCTAAATCGTTCCTTTTGTCATTTTAGGAACTTTGGAGAAGAAATCTGGAAAAGGAAGCATTTTGGACGTTTTTGGAGCATAAAAGTGAAGAAAACGACAAAGTCTCAAAATCGGCTGGAAAAGTACCTGTGACGGCGTCAAGCACCATTGTGACGCCGTCAACCCTTGACGCGCCAGAGAGGATTTTGGATGATTAAAAGGGGACGGCGACAAGAAGGCCATCAAGAAACCCTAACCGCGGCGAGGTGACGGCGTCAGCTCTATAACGTGACGCCGTCAGATCTGATTTTCTATATATATTCTCATAATTTTTAGTCATTAGTGTGCAACTTTGTGAGGAGAAACCCTAAGACGATTTTTCTGCTACTTTTAAGGGTTTTATACCCTTGGATCTCCCATGTTCAATTGAAGATAAGTAATCAATTAATCATTCAATATGTCTATGTGTTGTTTGATTATATCTTGTTCTTGTCTTTTATTTAACATGCTAGGCTAGATTTATCTTGTGTTTGCTTAGATCTAATGAAACCTAACTTTTGATTATTGGTTGTTGGTGTGTTATTAATTGTATTGGATGATTGTTTATCGATGTTAGGCTTAAGAAAACTGGCTAACCTCCTATACGGTAACTTGCTTGAACGTCTTAAGAAACATGAACCAATGCGTACTAAGGTTTTTATGGTTGTATTTAATACATGAGCGAATTCTAGTGATCCCATGTTAGGAGCTTCTTAGCCGGCTCGACATAGGAGTGAAGTAGGAGCTTATAGAGTTGGGGAAGTACGTACGCCACCCCACGATTGGTATTAAGGAATACACCCGTCATCCACGCAATTAATACACACTAATCAACCGGTAAAAGATAGTTAGGGAGTAAGGAAATCTAAGTAAACGCATTTCTCTCCATATAAATTCCACAACCTTTTTATTTTCAGTTATTTTATTTTATTTGCAATTGTAGTTATTTGGGTTAGTTGACTAGCAACTAATTCCGCCCACTCCTTCAAACCCAAGATTTTACTTGCTTTTATAAAAATATAAAAAATACAAAAAGAATCTTCCCTCACCCTTAGACCTATTAGAGTAGTTTTTCAATCCTAACGACACTATTCCCCTAGAGAACGATCAATCCCCCGATACTTGCCACTACACTATACTACATCGGTCAGGTACACTGACTGGTGGGGATTGCAAGCCTCTTGAGATCCCTCGAGAGGTAAAACCTGTTGTAAGGTCGCAAAACCACGCATCAAGTTTTTGGCGCCGCTGCCGGGGAGTAGTTATTGCTTAGGTTGAAATTCTTTTTTATTAGGTCTACTTACTAGATTCCTTTCTAGTAAGATTTTTTTTTTCTTTTTATAGGTCTTCTTTAGTCTATCTTATTTCTTTGTGTGTTTGTTCGTAATTTCCATTGACTCTTCCGTTCACCATTATGGAGAACGCGAATCCACCATACCACCAACCACGTAATTCACCCACTCCATATGACATCTTGATGTTTAAACAACATAAAGATGAACCTCTCTATGATGCATGGACTCGTTTTAAATATTTACTCCAAAAAGTCCTTCATCATAACTTCGATTCATGGTCCCTAACTCAAATCTTTTACGATCGTGTCGACCGACATGCCCAAAGGGACATTTATTATTTTGCCGGCAGGGATCTTAGGGAATTAAGTGCTGAAGAAGCATGGGAAGCTATTGAGAATTGTGCCCAATATTATTATATAGTTGACAACCCAACAAACATTAATACAAGTCAGTTGACCACAAATTTCAAGGATCATGAAACAAGTTTGTTTGGGGATGAGGGTAGAGTTGAGCCACCTAGTTGCATGTCATGGTTAGGCACTACCATAATACTGGGTGAACACTTAGGTGATCTTGATGTGATGGAGGATCTAGCCGAGCATGATCACATTGATAAAAAAGACCTAGGTTTTATGATCGATGACGATGAATCTCAAGAAACACATGATGAATCTTTTGGGCAATTTGAATATAGCAGTCAGAATATTGAGGATGATCCTTATGATTCGGATATAGAAGTTGAGATGCCTAGAGAAGCACTTGAGATACTAGGGAAAATGTTAGGGTTAGATTCTACTAAAACACATGATGAGGATATAGGTGATCTTGACACAAGGAATGATGAGGTAAGTAACATAAGCCCACCAAGTACCCGACAAGTCCTACCATCATTTGAGGCACACACACCACCCGTGACTTACCCAGAAGAAGTAGAAGAGACTATAGGAACCCCAATAGAGGTAGAACCCTTGGACCAAACACAACTAGAGGATATAGGTTTAAATACTTGTAGTCATAACCTTTCTTTTAGTTATATGGAAGTTCCTAGTTTTGATGAACCGGAGCCTCAGCCAAAACCGTTACCTAATCTTCCATCCTTAGATGTGAATTTAGGAATTGAAAAAGGTCCCAATCCACCCATCAAACCATGTAGTCCGGGTAATGTTAAGATTAAGGAAGTAGACTCTAAGCCTTGTAGTGAGGAAGACAATATAGGAGTGAAAAATGACCTTACATGTCTACATCACCCATTCATGATTGATCACAAGAAACATTATGGGTTTAAACCGGGTTTATTAGGTCAAGATGGGTTCCCAATTAGGAGTCTCTCGAAGTTGTTAGAAAATGATCCCTTTTTAGGAGAACACTTTAACTCACCCATTGTTGGTCCACAAATTGTATATGGATCACTAAGTAGTTTTGAATACCTAGCAGATGGTTAGGATAAATCCGAACCAATCTAAGTGAGAAACCCTAAGTGATTGTTAATGTTAATGCGGAATCTTAACAAGAACAATTTAGAACACAAGCAGGGATATCACTAACTTCGTATATTGATATTCACTATTATCAATTCGTACAACTCACACACTTGATAACAACCTTTAGGGATCCTTTTATATCACAAGGAAACCCTAGATGACACAGAAGATATACACAAATCTTCTATAAAGATACATACACGCAATGTATCTTTTCCTAATATATCTCTAACAAACTTTCCTATCTTCACGACCAGACCAGACTTAATAAGTCAACCAGACTTAACATATAACTACCAGACTTAATCATTACATAACCAGACCTAAAACACAAACAGACCTAACTCAGTAAACGACCAGACCTAAGTAGTAAACTACCAGACCTAAGTAGTCTGTTCTTGATATGCATCATAATTCCCAACAATCCTCCCCTAACTTGATCTTCATGCTTCATGAACTTCAAGTTCTTCTGATTTAGCTTTCTGAGGATTGAGTCTTGAACACTTTGAAATATATTTAGGTCTTGTTCCTTTCTAGCAGCTTGAATCTTTGATAAGCCCTTCTGATATAGACTTGACAGCAACAATGACTATATGTACATCAATTCATATTAAGTTTCATAGCTATTCTCATCACTTCCAGGTGTGTTAACACCTGTGAGAGGTGAATCATTGAAATTTAATGGATTTGATGTCTCTTTACCAATAGCCATTACTACTGGAGTAGCCAAATGTTTTGGTGTGCAAGACCATGGTACACTGATAACCATATGATTTTAAGCAAATCATCAGCTTATCAACGGATTTGTTAAGTCTTTACCAAAAGCCGTTTGCTTCTGGACTAGTCAATTCTTTGATGGAAAAGCACCTCATCATGGTGAATTGATTACCATTTATGGTTTTCCACAGCCTTTACCACAAGCCATAACCTTGTGGGCTAGCCAACTCTTCACTTATCTTAGATATGGTGAGTTGAATACCATACAATTTTTGGCAAATTGTCAGCCATAAACGGATTTGAGCAATCTTTACCTGTTAGCCGTTTGCTCAGGATTAGCCAGTCCTTGTGTTGATGAGACAAGGTGGACTGATAACCTTTTGATGTGTTAGTGCAAAGCACCTCCACCAAGTGAGAAGTTCCAATAGTCTCACTCAACAACTTGTGAAAATATACTTAAACCAGCATTGCCTATAAAAGAAATAAAAGATATAGATAAAACAAACCAAAATTTTTTTTTTTTTTTTTTTTTTTTTTTTTTTTTTTTTTTTTTTTTTTTTTTTTTATCACTTTAAAAATTAACCTAAATACTGGTAAGTATTCATACTTTACATACTTCACAGTTTGACCTCCCCTTAGGCCAAACCTCCCCTTAATTCAAACTAGGGGTTCATCATACCAATGTTAACTACCAGATAATTGAATCTAGGACCATCAAATGCCTTAGTTAACAGGTCAGCAACATTAAAATCTGTATGTATTTTCTCCACTCTAATCAACTTCTTTTCAAAGCAATCCCTAATGAAATGATGCCTTATTTCTATATGCTTAGTTTTAGAGTGATATACTGGATTCTTAACAATACAGATAGTACTCTTATTATCTATGTGGATAACAGTATTCATAAAATTCAAACCATAATCCAGCATCTGATTCTGAATCCACAAAACTTGTCCACAGCAATGAGCAGCTGCTACATACTCAGCCTCAGTAGTTGAATTAGCCACAATCGTCTGCTTCTTGCATTGCCAAGATATTAACCTCCTTCCAAGGAACTGACAACCTCCTGTTGTTGATTTCCTATCCAGACTTGCACCAGCATAGTCACTGTCTGAATAAGCTGTCAGGTCAAAAGCTGACTCCTTAGGATACCAAAGGCCCAAATTAGGTTTTCCCTTTAAGTACCTAAAGATTCTCTTCACAGCATGAAGATGTGAAGTCTTTGGTTGAACCTGAAAACGTGAACAAATACAAACTGCATACATAATATCAGGTCTAGAAGCAGTAAGATACATGAGAGAACCTATCATGGATCTGTAAAGATGCACATTCACATCAGCAGCATCTTCATCCTTTGTTAAAGGCACTTTGTTCTCCATGGGAGTGACTGCTGCCTTCACACTTGAGAATTCAAACTTTTTCAAAATTTCTGCAACATACTTGTCTTGAGAAATAAAAAGTCCATCATCCTTTTGCTTAACTTGCAATCCCAAGAAAAATGTAAGTTCTCCCATTGAACTCATTTCAAACCTGCTCTTCATTAATCCTTCAAATTCATCACACCAAGACTTTCTTGTGGATCCAAAAATGATATCATCCACATAAATTTGGACAAGAATAATATCCTTCTGATCTCTCTTGATAAACAATGTCTTGTCAATTACACCCCTGATGTATCCATGTTCTTCAAGAAACTGTGAAAGAGTTTCATACCAAGCTCTAGGAGCCTGATGAAGACCATATAGAGCTTTAATAACCTTATACACTTGATTGGGGTTAGCAGGATCCTCAAAGCCAGGAGGTTGATGTACATACACATCTTCATCAATAGTGCCATAAAGGAAAGCACTTTTGACATCCATTTGATATACCTTGAATCCCATATATGATGCATAAGCCAAGAATAACCTGATAGCTTCAATCCTTGCTACAGGAGCAAAAACCTCATCATAATCTATGCCCTCCTCCTGTTTGTATCCTTGAGCTACCAACCTTGCTTTGTTCCTTACAACCACCCCTCTTTCATCCCTTTTATTCCTGAAGACCCATTTAGTACCAATAACTTTAGCTCCATTAGGTAGGTCTACAAGAACCCATACTTTCTGTAGCTTGAACTGCAACAACTCTTCTTGCATGGCTTCTACCCAACTTTCCTCCCCTAAAGCTTCAGAAACTGTAGTGGGTTCACTTTGAGAAAGAAAGCAAGCAAATAAGCAATGTTGCTGGTCTTTATGGTTGACCCTCTGTTGTTGCTTGATCAGGCTAATGAGTGCAAGAGAAGCAGACTGATGTTGCACTCTACTTCTTGTTTGAACAGCAGACTTGGGGTTACCAATTATTTGGCTCTTGGGATGAATGGTGTGAATCCTGAGAGTGGGGGTTGGACTTACTTCCACTTCAGTGGGTAAGTTGTTGAAATCAGTAATAATACCTCCTTCATCATAGGAAGCCCCATTAAAAACACCTTCATTAGGATTAGGAAATACTTCAAGTTCTGGCATCTCAGAATCAGCACATTCAGCATTTGAGGAAGGGTCTGGTAGAACATCACTACCAGACTTAAAAAGTGAAGTACTGCTCATACTAGGTGATTTGACTTTGCCAGACTTAACTTCAGAGTCTGTTTTCTGAAGTGAAGAATCCTTGATCACTGCTTCAGCAGCATCAGACTTGTTCTCTGTGGATGGAATCACAACGAGCTCAGCCATGTCATCAATGTTCCCTGAATTTGAAGAATCTTTGGTACCTGCAATGTTAGTAACTTCTTGCGTACCTGCAATAGGGTTAATTTGATTCTCCTTGGAGACAGGAACATAATTCATAGAATCAGTCAAATAATCAATATCAAACATCCATCTATGACCAATTCCCTTGACATTGGGTTTTTCCTCAAGAAAGTTTACATGCAGATTTTCTTCTACTTTCTTGGATACTAGATTGTAAACCCTAAAGGCTTTACTGTTTAATGCATACCCAAGTAAAAACCCTTCATCAGACTTTCCTTCAAATTTTCCAAGAACACTTAAAGTATCAAGAATGGTAACATGACACCCAAAAGGTCTTAGATGGCTAACAACTGGTTTGTGGCCAAACATAAGCTCATAAGGAGTTCTATTTTGAGGCTTGGTCACTCTAACCCTATTAAAGATGTAGCAGGCATTGCTGACTGCTTCAGCCCAAAATGTAGTAGGTAAAAGTGAATCTGCTAGCATAGTCCTAGCTGCCTCAATAAGTGTCCTGTTCATTCTCTCTGCAACTCCATTTTGCTGAGGAGTTCTTGCATTACTGAATTGTTGTTTAATTCCTTTATTACCACAGAAATCTAGCATGCTCTTGTTTTTAAATTCAGTGCCATTATCACTCCTAATGATTTTGACTCGTTTATCAATAAGGTTTTCAATCTGTCTAATGAAATTTTGAATCAAAGGGGTAGCTTCATCCTTCCTAGACATAAAGAACACCCAACAATATCTAGTACAATCATCTGTAATGACAAGGCAATAGCATGCAAAATTTATACTATGGACAGATGTAGGGCCAAAAAGATCCATATGTAAGGTATGCAAAGGTTCAGTTATTAATCTTTCTAATTTAACCTTACAGGATGCCCTATGTTGTTTTCCCTTGTTGCAAGCCACACAGGTATGATCATTTTTAAACAATTTTGAAGGCAAACCTCTCACAAGGTTATTCTTCACAAGTTTATTCATATTTTTGAAATTCACATGGCCTAACCTTCTGTGCCACAACTTAGATTCATCCAATGTAGCTTTTGCAATTAAACAGGTAGCACCTTTTGCAGAATTAGATGCTTTCATATCAAAACTGTACATTTTGTGTTGTCTGGGAACTTTAAGAAGAATTTGATGTTCTTCAGGCATTTTAAAGTCCGGAGTCAACACAAGACAATCAGTTTCAGTAAAAAGCACCTTATGCTGAGTATCACAAATCTGTGATATTGAGAAAAGGTTGAACTGCCCAAGTTCTTTCACAAAAGATACATTGTCAAATTCTATGTTGCCCACAATGATTCTTCCTTTACCAGTTATCTGTCCCTTGCTTCCTCCAAAAGTAACAGAACCTCCCTCGAATTCATGAAAATCATTAAGATAGTTCTTGTTACCAGTCATGTGCCCAGAGCATCCACTGTCAAGTATTCCTCTATCTTCCATATAGCAAAGTGGATGATCCTGCACAAAAAGAAGAGAAATTAGTTTCTCTTAGGAACCCAGGCCTGAGTAGGCTTGGGTCCGCCTTGTGGATCAATATGCTTGAATTTCTTAATTGAACCTGATCCACTGTTGTTTTGGGATTTATACATGGATTTATTTTTGTTTGAATCCCAAGACATACATGCTGAGGTCTTAACAGCAGAATCCCCTTTTCCCTTTAAAGGTTTTGCTGTTTGCTTTCCAACTTGTCTTCTCACAGGTGAATGAGCTTTATAAAAATTATTTCTTTGAAAATTTTTATTCACCTGAGGTTTTTGAAAAGGTTTCTTGGGTCTTACAAAACCAGAGTTCACATTAGGTCTCACAGAGTTAACATAACCAGTATTCACATTAGGTCTCACTGTAGGCCTCATAAAATTAGGATTTTGCCTATTCACATTAAAGTTTCTGTAGCCAGACCCAAAATTTGGTCTACCAGAACTAACAAAGGAGTTAGGTCTAGTGTTGTTATTTAATTGAACAGGTCTGGGAACAAACTGGTTAGCATGATTAACTCTACTAGCATTGTTCCAAACTGGTTTATTTGAACCATTAGCCTTATTAGCATTAATTCTCTTTTGCTCAGCCTCTCTTTTCATTCTCTTTTCATGGAAGTCACAATCTCTTATTAAATGACTTAAACTTCCACACACAAAACATCTTTTAGGAGCATAATTGTGAGCATAATTGTAACTACTCCTACTTTCTCTGTGAACACTATTGCTTCTAGGTGACTCATTCAATTTAACAGATTCCCTAGGAGATTTTATGTGATTGACACAACTAGGTTTAACTTTTTCAGCCTTTTGTTCAGTCACTATAGGTTTAGGAACAACAGGTTCACACTTCTTAACAACCTTAGGTTCAGGATTCTCTTTTTCCTCATTGTTTGACTCAGATTTAGAGTGATCAGAGGAATTATCAATAGATCCTTCAGAGTCATTGGATTGACAAGAAGAATATCTACTAGATTTGTCCTCTGAGGTAGTTGATTCAGACACTTGAGGACCTTTCTTACCATACACAAAGAGTGAATCATCCAACTCTTCTTTTTCAAGAGGAGTATAGTCATCACTCAAAGGTGGTGGTACTCCCTTAAAATCACCAGTCTTAACAAACCTATTGTACAAAGGTTTATCAGCATAGTCCTCTTCTCTATTCTTAAATATATCCCTATTCTCATTTTCCTCATATCCTAAGCCACATTTTTTATTTGACTTAATTTGAGAATCCCAACACTTAAACAGGTTTTTATTTGAATTGTTCCATTGATCTACCCTTTTTCTCAGCTCATCCCTTTCCTTCTGAATTTTAAGCCCTAACTGTCTATACCTTTTAAGCTTCTCATCTTGTTCATATATCTTATTAGCTTGAAAGTATAGTTTTTCATTTAAAGCAGCATGTTGGTTTTGAAGGGTGACCTTTTGTGCCTCTAAAGTTTTCACAGCATTTTTATGTGCTAATAAATTTACTTCTAGATCACCTATTTGTTCTTGCTGCTCATCACATAAAGCCTTAACATGATTATATGAGTCAGTACATAATTTAGAGCATAATGATACCTCATTACCAATGGCCATGAGAGCATGATCAGACTCCTCATTTACTCTTGGATGCTCACCCCAATTGACTCCTCCAGCTTCCATTGTCAGCAGACTCATCTGATTCTTTTCCATCTTTCCATCTTCAATTCTTTTCTCATCAGCAGACTTCTTCTCTGGACAATCTCTTGAAAAATGCCCATGCTTGTGACAGTTGTAGCATTCAACAGTCCTCTTTGTGTATCCCACTGGTGATTTGTTGTTGAAGTTGATAGTCCTACCATATTGCTTCTGAAATCGTTTGACCCTTAAAGCAACCATGGCAATGTGCCATTTTATATCCATCTCCTCAACTTCAGCATCATTAATTTGTTCAAGGTCTTCACTAATAAAGCTTTCATCTTCCGTTTGATTGGCAAAGAAAGAATGTATGACCTCATCAGTGAAACTTGAAGCAGACCTTTCACTTGAAGGAGTTTCATAGTTACCAGACCTAACACCAGATCTAACCTTGTAAGTACTGCTTTTGTTTTGAGATACAAAAGCAACATTTGAGGAACTGGTTGAACCCTGAGTGTTGTTACTGATGTCCCTTTCAAACATCCTGAGATTATTGTAAAGGTCATCAGGTGTCATAGAGTCTACTTCCTCCTTAATCCTCATTGCCACAGATACATTGCCCCATTCTGATGGTAAAGATCTAAGGAATTTGTGATTTGCATCCTCATTCGAGACTGCTGCACCATGAACTTCCAATTGTGTTAACAGATGTTGAAATCTGTCATAGCCCTTCTCCAAACCTTCAGTCTTTGAAACACTAAATGTTTCAAATTGCTGTTTAAGAACAGCCTTTTGCATCTTCTTGGAGTTAGCATTACCTCCAAATCGTTTCTTGATAGCTTCCCACATCTCCTTAGCATCAAGAATGCCATGAAACCTTTGTAGATGCTCCTTAGGAATAGCCATAAGAAGCAAGGTTCTGGCCTTCATTTCCTTCTCCACAGCCCTAATCTCCTCAGCAGATACTGGTGGCATTATTCTGAGTTGCCCATCATTCCCTTGTGAAATTCTCTTCTTAGAATTTCCCTTCTGGATCACTTTCCATACATCACTATCAATGTATTCCAGATAATGTTCCATCTCCATGGCCCATATATCATATTCTTCTCTCTTCAGTAGTGGAAGTTTTATGTTTGAGATTGTGGTTGTGGAAGGGATGGGTTGTTGTTGTGTTTGAGAGTTACTGGTTTCGGTTTTTCCTTCATCTTCATGGTTTGATTGCTCATCCTCACTGTTATGGATTGAGAAAGTTTCAGGCTTATCGAGTTCAGACATTGTGAAGGGTGATTTGAGTGAGAATTAGGTTTTAGTGTTCTACGAATTCAGAGTCTCTCCCTCGCTCTGATACCACTTGTTGGTCCACAAATTGTATATGGATCACTAAGTAGTTTTGAATACCTAGCAGATGGTTAGGATAAATCCGAACCAATCTAAGTGAGAAACCCTAAGTGATTGTTAATGTTAATGCGGAATCTTAACAAGAACAATTTAGAACACAAGCAGGGATATCACTAACTTCGTATATTGATATTCACTATTATCAATTCGTACAACTCACACACTTGATAACAACCTTTAGGGATCCTTTTATAACACAAGGAAACCCTAGATGACACAGAAGATATACACAAATCTTCTATAAAGATACATACACGCAATGTATCTTTTCCTAATATATCTCTAACAAACTTTCCTATCTTCACGACCAGACCAGACTTAATAAGTCAACCAGACTTAACATATAACTACCAGACTTAATCATTACATAACCAGACCTAAAACACAAACAGACCTAACTCAGTAAACGACCAGACCTAAGTAGTAAACTACCAGACCTAAGTAGTCTGTTCTTGATATGCATCATAATTCCCAACACCCATTGACCAAAGTGAACTAGGTAAGGTTATGATGAAAGGAGCACACCCCTTTGAGCATATAATTCATCCACCAATCTTTCCTCACGTGGCATACTCCTACCGAGCTGGTATGTATCAATACTATCACCCACACTTAATCCTAAGTGTAGGGAAAACCTCCCGTATTTCCGTTAAATAAGGGTAGAGTCAGGCTCGTGACTCGAACAAAAACAAGCGCTTATTGGGAGGCAACCCAAGCTTTATTTGCTTTGTGTGTTTATTTATTTGTTTGTTTGATTTTATTTGCTTCCGTATGTATGTTTAATTTTTATTATTATTGATTCATGTTCGAAACTAAATTGTGAAAATGCTTTATCTTGTTTTTAACTTCGTCTTAACTACATATAAAGGTATTTTGCAAAAGATAAGTGTAAGGGAAATCCAAATCGGTTTATTAGAACAAATGAACATGAATCATAACAATATTAAATCAACATACATATTAGTAATTGTTTGAGTCAAATGTTTGTATCGAGTCATAATGATATTTTGCAGGATTTCCAGGAAATAAGGATTGAGTTTTTTCAGAAATTTTCCGGAAACTTAACATGAAAAATCTGTCAGATCACTTCTGACGGCGTCAGACCCCAGTCTGACGGCGTCAGGAACAGTTTTCTGGAATTTTTTTTTGAAAGTTTTGTTTTTCTTCCGGAATCATAAAATGCTTTATTATATCTCTAACTTATAAACTCCAGGAATCTGCAAAATAATCATTCCACAAGCATTATATCCTTATACAGATTTATCCCGCCGATGTTATGCAGGTTTTCGTGTTTGTTTTCTCAGGTTTAACAGGTTATTTTGGACAAGGAGATGTATGTGGAATCTAGCTTTTGGCGCTGCTTTAGTCTTGAAGCTTCAACATTACCTTGGAAGAAGATCTAACCATGTTACCTCTTTATCCACCGAGCGAATCAGGGGAGTATTTGATTTCATTCCTTTACCTTATTTACTTTTACATCTTGTTATTTGAACATTGGGGACAATGTTCATCTTAAGTGTAAGGGGGGGGGGGGAGGGGGTAAAGTATGATACCTTAGAGAATGCTATTACGCTTGATTTTTCGTTTGTTTAATGGTAGATGTGTAATAAAACTGAGAGAAATACCTGTTAAGGCAATTTTAGTGCCAAATTTAAAATTTTTTACAACATATAGGAGTGAAACTTTGGTCTTAATGAGCATCTCACGGATAGGAGTTATATGACTAGCACAAAACCGTACCACTAAAAAAAATTTCCACCCCCAAATATGTGAGGTTCGCCCCTAGAATTGGTAGGTAAAGCATTTATGCTATGATGTGTGTACCGGTAGCACTTAGATTCTAGAACTTGCGTTAGGACCATTCCGAGGCCACAAGTGAGACTACATTCGTGTAGTTAGATTTACTACACGATAAGAGGCATTAGGATTAACCCATTGTTTTACACATGTGTTTTTGTTATAATTACATTGGCTACATTGGTCAAGTAATTCTCCCACACCCTTTGCGTTGTACTCATTTTTAGTACACGATACCCCTAGTACACCCCTCAGAGCCTATCTTTTCGTTTCTAACTTTAAGCATTTTATTTAAAGTAAGAATTTGTTTACACCCCACTTAAATGTACACCCAAATCGCCTTAGCCTACCTTGTATGCACTCATTTTTAGTGCATTATTGTGACAACATTTGTTTAAACCCCAAGTTAATTATCTAATTGATTACATGGTTGCTAAGTCGAGTCATATCCTTGTACATATTGTTTTGGGACGATTGGAACTCATGGGTAAAGTACTAGTGTAATGGAGTAATGGGGAAGAACAACATTATTACCCCCCATATGTGCTAAATATTTTAAAAGTACTCCAAGTGTTTCGATTATCTTAATTCGAGTCATTAGAATAGTTAATTGTAAAGTTATGTAAAAGTTCAAGTGTAAGGGGGATACAACCCCCCCTACGATGTATTATTTTGGATGGTAGGGCAAGAGTGTATGCAAAAAAAAAAAAAAAAAAAAAAAAAAAAAAAAAAAAAAAAACATACGGACTACCATCCCGTTTCATTTTATGTTTATTTTATCTTTTTGTTATTTTTTTCATTAGCTTAAGTCGAGTCTAGTCTTGGCTTAGCAACGCCATATTGTACATGTAATTAATCAAGATCTTTAACTCGCCACCAGTAAAATATCCTTTATTCAACAAAACTGTGTTTATCATATCCCTACACCTAACGTTATAACCCGTTTAAAAGCCCTCTTTGATAGTTTATCTTAGGTGCTTACGCCTAGTGGAGGAGGTTTTTGATCCTTTCCCAAGCCTATGGTAATCTATTTACTATGACAGGTAGTGAGAGATATTATTCATTTTCATTTATGAGATATACTTTTATGACACCTGAGAGATGTGAGTATCTAAACACTACTTGTGAGGTGCTAGTTTGTAATCTCCGTGCTTATTATGATTAAAGTGGAACGACTATTTGTTGTAATTACTTTTATATTAGCGTTAAATGACCCCTAACTTGTATTTTGATTAGAATAAAAGCGCATTTGCTTGAGGACAAGCAAATCTCAAGTGTAAGGGTATTTGATGAAGCGAAAAGTGTACCGCTTTTAGGGGGTCATTTAAGCCCTAAATCGTATTTATTTGATCAAATATTGCCCTAAATCGTTCCTTTTGTCATTTTAGGAACTTTCGAGAAGAAATCTGGAAAAGGAAGCATTTTGGACGTTTTTGGAGCATAAAAGTGAAGAGAAAACGACAAAGTCTCAAAATCGGCTAGAAAAGTACCTGTGACAGCGTCAAGCACCATTGTGACGCCGTCAACCCTTGACGCGCCAGAGAGGATTTTGGATGATTAAAAGGGGACGGCGTCAAGAAGGCCATCAAGAAACCCTAACCGCGGCGAGGTGACGGCGTCAGCTCTATAACGTGACGCCGTCATATCTGATTTTCTATATATATTCTCATAATTTTTAGTCATTAGTGTGCAACTTTGTGAGGAGAAACCCTAAAACGATTTTTCTGCTACTTTTAAGGGTTTTATACCCTTGGATCTCCCATGTTCAATTGAAGATAAGTAATCAATTAATCATTCAATATGTCTATGTGTTGTTTGATTATATCTTGTTCTTGTCTTTTATTTAACTTGCTAGGCTAGATTTATCTTGTGTTTGCTTAGATCTAATGAAACCTAACTTTTGATTATTGGTTGTTGGTGTGTTATTAATTGTATTGGATGATTGTTTATCGATGTTAGGCTTAAGAAAACTGGCTAACCTCCTATACGGTAACTTGCTTGAACGTCTTAAGAAACATGAACCAATGCATACTAAGGTTTTTATGGTTGTATTTAATTCATGAGCGAATTCTAGTGATCCCATGTTAGGAGCTTCTTAGCCGGCTCGACATAGGAGTGAAGTAAGAGCTTATAGAGTTGGGGAAGTACGTACGCCACCCCACGATTGGTATTAAGGAATACACCCGTCATCCACGCAATTAATACACACTAATCAACCAGTAAAAGATAGTTAGGGAGTAAGGAAATCTAAGTAAACACATTTCTCTCCATATAAGTTCCACAACCTTTTTATTTTCAGTTATTTTATTTTATTTGCAATTGTAGTTATTTAGGTTAGTTGACTAGCAACTAATTCCGCCCACTCCTTCAAACCCGAGATTTTAATTGCTTTTATAAAAATATAAAAAATACAAAAAAAATCTTCCCTCACCCTTAGACCTATTAGAGTAGTTTTTCAATCCTAACGACACTATTCCCCTAGAGAACGATCAATCCCCCGGTACTTGCCACTATACTATACTACATCGGTCAGGTACACTGCCTGGTGGGGATTGCAAGCCTCTTGAGATCCCTCGAGAGGTAAAACCTGTTGTAAGGTCGCAAAACCACGCATCAGTATGGAACTCATCAGGTAGACTTCTCAAAAACTTCATGTTGAGATCTTCCTTTGCTATCTCAACACTCAATAAGCTTAGCTGACTGACAAGCTTGTGTAATCTAGAAAACAGCTTATCAAGAGATTCATTGCTATTTGAACTGAATTTTTCAAATTTTTTGTTTCAGCAATGTCTTTTGTGTTTTCTTGGTAGTTTCATTACCACCAAACCATGCAAAAATCTCTTCAAAAAGTGTTTTTGCATCTGGATACTTGCTAAAGGATAGCATCTGTTCACCAGGAATGGTCATAAGCAACAAGTTTCTTTCTTTTTGATCATTTCTCTTCTGTATCCTTTCTTCATTTGAAACTGGTCCAGTATTTCTTTGTCTTACTGTTTTGCCGTCAATGATAACATCTGAATAGCCTAGTGAAAAGGAATCACCATATGTAATGATATCTCAGAGAGCATAATCTTGAACCATAAAATATTGCTCAATTCTTAACCTCCATAGCTCAAACTCATTTTGTTTGATCATGGGCAACTTTGCAGCAACATTTGTAGCAGTATCCTGAACATCCATTTCTTAAGCTTTTTCTTCTAAATCAACTATATCAGCCTGCTCTGATACCAATTGTTAGGATTCGATACACTGTTAAGGTGGTTAAACCTTTTGTACTTTATGTATATGATATATTGAGTGAATATGATTAAGTATGCGGAATCCACTTAATCACACTTAGAAGGTTATTATGGTTATGGAAATGGAACAGTTGTGTTTGTTATATGAAAATGAACAATGAAAGCTTATCACCAAACGATTCAATATTATTAAGATAATAATACGATTGATCTTGAGTTATCACTAGGGTTACAACCTTGAATCTTATGTTTCTATATCTTGTGATATTGTTTTTGTTCTTTGTTTTTGAGAGAGATATTTTGCACTATAAGTTTTAACACATACACTTATATCTCTAGTCTAAGATCTTTCTTTTATAACATAAGAAAGATCTTTACATTAATGTTAAGTCTTGTCAAACAACTTGTTAGCTTATCTTATGTGTGTCAGTAACTAAGATACAACATGTATCTATGTTTACAACTTGTTCTGTGAGAATAAGATAAAGACTGAGCACATGGGGTAAGATATTATCTACCGTGTATTATTGACTTTTAGTCAACCAGACTTAATATCTTCATCAACCAGAATTAACTCTGATAGTCACCAGAATTAACACTTGACTTAACCACCAGACTTAACTTCAACGACTAGACTTTAACCAGCAGATAACCAGCAGACTTAACTTTGGAACTCACCAGACTTAACTCTCCTGCTACCAGATTTAATCACTTAAGAGATTTTCCCGATACTTAAACTTCAGAATATTTAATTCCCAACATGAACCTTCTGTAGTAACCAGCGAGACCTAAAAATTGACGAATCTCGGTTGGGGTTGTAGGAGATGCCCAACCTTTAACCGCCTCAATCTTTGCGGGGTCTACGTGGATACCTTGACTGTTGATAATATGGCCAAGAAATTGTACCGTTGGAATCCAAAACTCACATTTGGAGAATTTAGCGTACAACTTTTCATTTTTGAGCAACTCCAAAATAGTTCTCAAGTGTTCAGCATGTTCTTCCATGCTGCGTGAGTAGATTAGGATGTCATCGATGAACACGATCAAAAATTTGTACAAGTAGGGTTTGCATACTCGGTTCATCAAATCCATGAACACTGTGGGTGCATTGGTGAGACCAAATGGCATTACTTGAAATTCATAATGCTCGTACCGCGTTCTAAAGGCTGTTTTGGGAATGTCTTCTTCCCTGACCCTTAGCTGATGATATCCCGATCTCATATCGATTTTTGAGTAGACACTCGATCCTTGCAATTGGTCAAATAAATCGTCAATCCTGGGCAATGGATATCGATTCTTTACTGTGAGTTTGTTCAACTCCCTGTAATCAATACACATTCGGAAAGTTCCGTCCTTCTTTTTGACAAATAACACTAGTACAAAAATGGGATTTAGTCACACATGCTTTTTTTCGAACAACCACACAGTCGCCTTTTTATGTGACTAAATGTACCAGAATAAAATAAACAGCCACACCTGATCCGACTTGTGTGACCATTTCGGAATTACATCCGAGGCTACAGCCACACATTTGAATATTTTCGTGACTATACGTATCTGGTAAAAAAAATTTTGATTTTTTAGTCACTTATAATTTGGGACGTGTGACGGATACAAATAAGGTTGAAACATTAGTCACACTATATATATACATATGTGACAAATATATGTCACGCAATTGAAAAGTGTGACCAAAATCCATATATGGTCACACGAAGTAATTGTGTATGTGGCTAAATCATATGCTCAAGTTTGTCACACATTATTTAAGCATGACTGCTAGTTTTTGTTGAAAATTTAGCCACATATGAATTTGAAATGTGTGACAACTTAAAAGTAAGTTTGAAGCATAGTCACGATATGCATTTAAAAGTGACAAATATATGTCACACACTTGAGATGTGTGACCAAATGTCATATATGGTCACACTAAACCATAGGCATACATGATTAAGTGTGACCAAAATTCGATACAAATAGTCACGTAAGTTAATATGTGTGTCTAAAGTTAAGTGTGTGTTTGCCTGCCAATTCCTAATGTGTATGGTCACACATTTAATTGTAGCACAATCATGTGACTATAGGCAATAGTCAAATTTTGTCACACATTATTTAAGTGTAGTCACAATTCGATACATATGGTCACACATTTCTGATAACTTATGCAATAGTCAAAAATTTAAAAATATCAATGTTTTGGCTCCATTGTAAGCATTTATGTAAGCATATTTTGTCAGACTATACATTCTAGCAGTAATAACTATACATTCTAGCAGTAATAACTACACATGTTTATCTCATAAGCAGTAATGACTATACATGTTTAAGTCAAACTATACATTCTAGTAGTAATAACTATACTTCTATTTCTTGTCCTTGGGTCCTAGATACTCTTCCATCTTCTTGAGCAGTTCATATGCCATGTTATCATAATTAAGCTGAAGCTTGAGTATTTTCTTCCCACGCAACATCTGATGTAGAATGTCTTTGTGAAACTTTAAAGGGTAATCCTTTTCTACAAGCATGTAGATCACCAACTCATTCACAGTTAAAGCATGTACTCCACATCGTTGAAAAATTTTCCATTCTTTAACAGTATTGTGCGTTAGTCTTCTCCAACATTCATCTTCATGATTTGGTTCAAACATTACCTTCAAATAATTCCAGACTTCTCAATCATAAGCTTGTTCTGGTGTCTTATTACCAAATCTTTGTTTGAGTAATTTCCATAGAGCTATCATATCTCGTCTATCAAAATCATGAACCATGTGAAGAAAGCTTACAAACCTTCTAGAAGAACCATCATGCCTCTTAATATCGTAATAAATTGTTTCCCAATGAGATCCAGACTTATAATCAACAATGGGATGTTTGACAGTTAAAGGTTGTGCATCCATGGCTTCTCCTACAGAGTCAACTGCAAGTTCAGTGTGAGCTTGCATTTGTTCTTTAGCAACAGCTTGCTCAGTTTGTTCTTGTTTTCTCTTTTTACTGCTTTCTATTTCCAATTGTTCACCTGCTCTCTTTGAACTGTCATTCAAGATGAGTTCATTGTTTCTCTTGGCAATTGCATACAATTCTTCAATGCTTTTATCATCCAAGAATTTCAAATCCTTTAGTTTCCAACTGGCCACATTCTTCAAATATCTGCACATGAGTAGATGTTTATGATGTACATATTGGGTGTTGTTGATATTAATATAAATTTACCTTTGCAACAAAAAAATAAATAAATAAATACCTGCACATGAGATCTCTTCTTTGTTTTTGAGTGGGTGGCTTGTTCTTCTTAGCTGCATATCTTTGTGCTGCAAACTTCTTCTTTTTTGCATCAAAAATTTCTTTCAGCATCCTGGCTTTTTCATCTACTGAGTACTTATCTTGCTCTTCTTTATGTACTATTTTAGCAAACTCACAATCAGCTTCAACCTGAGCCCTTTCCTCCAACCATGAAGCTATTAACTCTGCATTTTTTTGCGCTTGTAATTTCTTTGCATACTCCTTGTCTGAAAGAATCTGAGCAGCTTTTTGAGCAGCTTCTTGAGCATCAAGATCAGCCACTTGTCTTTTCAATTCTTCATCTGTAATCATTGGTTGTTGTTGTTGTTGACTAGGTGACTGAAACTTAAATTTCTTCTTAGGTTTTGCACTCCTCATCTTTGTTAATATTTGAGCCATGGTCATATCATCATCACCTTGAGTAGCAGTAACCTTATCAATAGCAGGAATAAATTTAGTCTCAGTAGCACTAACATCAATAGCAGCAATACTAACTTCAGTCTCAGTATAGAGAACTAACCTTATCAATAGCAGGAATAGCAGGAATAACTGGCTCACTAGCAGGAATAACTGGACCACTAGCAGGAATAACTGGGTCACTAGCAGGAATAGGTGGCTCACTATCAACAGTTGTAACCTTGCCCAAACGCCTATCCATCACCGCTTCATTCCCTTGGTTATCAGCAACTAGAAATTCCATTGGATCACTCTCTTCACAAATACTTTCACCCTCTTTATCCTCCCCTGAAACTTTGCCTTCATTCCCCCCTGTTTGGGAGCATCCTTAGAAGCTTCAGAAGATTTAACCTTTTGTTTGGGAATTCTTGATCCTTTGACTCCTTCTAAATACCTAACCCTTCTCTTCAAAGCCTTTATCTCCCCACCTTGAGCTTTGATGACTCCATCTTGGGAAGAAGCTATTGCTCGCAGATCACCAATTTGTGCAGACAGCTTGGCACAGGTATCCTTCAATTCATTCAAAAGTTGCAGACTATCCTCACCACTTCGGCTTGTGTTACCTAGCCCGAGAGGTGGATCACTAGAAAAGTTAAGTTCAGCCTCACCCCTAGGATGAACATCCGAACCCCCCATTGTTTCCATGTGACTGGGACCTTCACCTGAATCAGTTCCAGAGGAACTTTCTTCATTAGAAGTTGTCTTGGTTCGGGTCTTAATGATGTTACCACTGTCCTGTGTTGCTGCTAAGCTAGACACAGTAGTGGCAGCCCTTGCCAACATGTCATTCTCCCCCCCAGTGACATCCTCATCTGCAACAGTTGGTATAGAACCACTAGCCTGAGGTAGCTCAGTGTTCTTGGTGTTAGTCCTACGTTTATAGGTCTGTTGTTGTTGTTTTGTGGGTGTGTGATGGGTACCAGCTGGGATTGCTGAACCTTCACCCATTTGGGTTTGGGCTAGTGCCAACATTGTTGGAAACAAAGGTGTCACTCTCCCTGAAAAATATTTCCAACCCTCCTCATATTAGCAAAAACCTTTTTGGTAAGGCAGGGAGTGGGAGAAACATTTTTGTGACTTTTCTTTTTTTTAAATTGGTTGTCCAAAAAGAGTTGCAAAAACCTTGGATATAGAAAATATTTAGCCAAAGAACTATCCAAGTTCCTAACCATATTATCAAAAATTAATTTTGAGAAATTAAATCTTTGAGTATTTTCAGCCAAACAAATTATAGCAGAAGCTAAATTACTGCTAAATTCATTCCATGCAGTGGTCTTTGGACTTAGACACACTAAGACAGTATGAATTAAGAATTTCCACTGAGGAGAAAAATTACCTTTTTGGAACTTTAAAGCATCTGTATATCTCTCATAGCCCATCAGTGAAAGTTTTTCAAAGATTGTAGTATTTGGAAGATTCTCAACTCCGTTAGCATCATCTAGGAGAAGATCTCTTCGAATAGACGCCTCTGTAATGATAATCATCTGCCCATCTACAAGGGCATGGATTTGTGCTTCCCCATTAATAGTATTGACCTTAGCAGACGACCAAAACTGGATAATGTTGGAAGTATATATAGTAGGTTTTACTGTTAATGCAAACTTAATATAGCTTGCATTAAGGAAATCAATGATCTCAGTAAAATCTACAGACTCATTGGATTTTTCTAAAAAGGCAACATTATTATGAGGTTCGGTAAAAGTTAGGTTCGACATTATGATTTGATTTGGGGGTTTTGCAATTTGACGATTAAAATTCGATTAGGGAGTGGAAGAGAGAGAGTAATGTGTGCGTGAATGTGATTGTGTGCAGCAATTGGGGGTTTATACCCTTTAAGTAAAAAGTGATACAAACTACCCTGCACTCCCAACCACTGCTAAAAGGATACCCAGCAGTACAACGTTTCGCTAGCAGTACAATTGTTTACCTAGCAGTACAATAATAATAACTACATTCAAATATCATAAACTTGTAATAATAACTGCATTCATATATTAAAACAAGTCAAAATAAGTTTACATTTGCATAGGCAAAATATATAAAGAAAAGATACATTAAGACACATATTTACTAGCTTCAATACTTCTGTAAACATCAACTATTTTCTCTCTTTCTTCTTCTATTTTTTTGTTCCTCTCCTCAATTTTCTTCTGATGCTCCTCAATGACCTCTAAATCTTTCTTGTTCCTTTCTTCATACATCTTTATACGCTTGTTGTGAATTTCTAACAATGCGTTTTCAACACCATACTGGCCTTTACTACATTTCTCCCAAATATTTTGGGATATGCCAATTTTTTTATATTTTTCAAGCATTGGTGGAGGAGAATCATCCCTTGGGCGTTTGTTTTTGTTGGAAGAAGGAGTTGAAGAGGAGTCAGCCATTGAAATTTGAAATTTATTTTCTAATGAAAATATCAAAGGAGTTGTATATGGTACGGTTGATTATGAACGGTTTTCCATGTCGAGTTGTACAAATAGGCTAGAGAGGTATACGAACGGTTCCCAATACTTTAGGCGGGAAGAGGGACCATCGAGAGGCGCCAAAAGTAAACAGATGGATAATATTGATCGGATTTGGTTTGTGTTTGGTTTGGATTTGACTAGTGTAGTTGATCTAGAAGTGTGTTTGGTGTTGGATTGACTAATTGACTTTTTCATTAGGGTAATTGATATTTTCTATATTAATGATGTTTAATGTAATTTGTGTGCTAACTTTAATGACTAATTGACTTTTTCATTAGGGTAATTGATATTTTCTAGTACATGTTTAATGTAAATACATGCTTTAATATCTATCGCAGTCTGAATGTGTTTGAGAAGTATGGGTATATTTAGGCCACTTCCAACAATAACTCAGCCTTAACAAATTAAAATTCAAATTCAAATTCAAATTCAAATTCAAACGTAAGATAAAGTACAACATATTAACGCTGTGTTAACGCAGGTTAGCCCCAACAATTAAAATTCAAAGTCACGTTAATAAAACGTGTGCATTTGTACCCTATAAATACCAATGCTTCTGAAGCACAAGTCACACAGAAACACATTCCAAACTTCTCAAATACTCAAGATCCAAGCATCTCAAATTCAAGATGTCTTCCAGAAAAGATTTCGGGCAACAATTTCCAAGCCCACCTCGCCAAAAGGATTTTGGCCAACAATTTCCAAGCCCACCTCGCCAAAAGGATTTTGGCCAACAGTTTCCAAGCCCACCTAGCGAAAATGAAAAATTCCATACTCCACCCGAGCATATCTTTCCGGTGAATAATCAACCTGAAAATGAACCGGTTCCCAACCAAGACCCAAATCCGTTTGGGTTAACTGAGGAACAACTTAGGCAAGAGGAAGCAGATATGCAAGTCCTCCTGGAAATGGAAGCACTTGAAAGAGAAGAGGAAGCTGATCGTTTGGAGCGGCAAGCCAGGGAGGATGAAGAACGTAGGCAAAGGTGGGAGTCTGGTTTTTTCACACCTTCCGAATCCTCTGAAGATGGTTACCCAGATTCAGATGATAGTTTTTATTAATCGTCCGTTGTTTATGTTAATCGTATGTTGTTTATGTTAATCAATCGTTGTTTATGTTAACGTAGTTTTTATTTGACATTTAATGTATTTCTATTTCATGTTTAATGTATTTCTATTTCATGTTTAATGTATTTATATTTGATACTTTATTTTCAATTTATAAATTGAATTGAATTTGAATTGAATTGATAAAATTTAAATATATCCCGCCCTTTTGTTTAATTTGAATTTGAAATTTTAAATTTTAAATATCTCGCTCGTTATTAATATGTTGTACTGTTACTTTACGTTTGAATTTGAATAATACTCGTACGGTTACTTTTACTTTCAATCTGATTTTTAAAATAGCCTCCAACGGCTAGTTTAACGGCTTTCCACTATCAAAGCCACTTTCACAACACTTCGTTTTCTCACACAACTTCTTATAAAACTCTCTCGCAAGTATCACTAATTTTAACACAAACACTGTGGCTAACAAATTAACTAGCAGAGGTGCAAAAGGCTATCCTCACCCGATTACACAATGAACAAGAAAAAGAACTCAAATTGATTAACAATTTGCTAGGTGAGATAACTCGTATTATGCTACAGATGCATAATCGTGCTGATCCAGAGGTCGAAAGGTTGCGTGAGTTGCCTCAAGACCATCCAGCTATCAGGGTTGGTCTAGAAATTAAACTCTTTTAAGAAATGATGAAACAGGGTCGAAAGGTTGCGTGAGTTATTGTTGGGTGTGTTTCTCATGTACAAACATATAATCTCGGCTCATTCGTTAAACATCTCGTATACAACCATATCATCTCGGCTCATTTAATTCGTTAAACATCTCGTGTATAACCATATCATCTCGGCTCATTCGTTAAACATCTCGTATACAACCATATTATCTCGGCTCATTCGTTAAACATCTCGTATACAACCATATTATCTCGGCTCATTCGTTAAACATATCGTATACAACCATATCATCTCGGCTCATTCGTTAAACATCTCGTGTATAATCATATCATTTCGGCTCATTCGTTAAACATCTCGTATACAACCATATTATCTCGGCTCATTCGTTAATTAAACATCTCGTATATATACAACCAAATCATCTCGGCTCATTCGTTAAACATCTCGTATACAACCATATCATCTCGGCTCATTCGTTAAACATCTTGTGTATAACTAAAGCTCAGTTAATTAAGGGTGAGTGTGTTAAAGCTGACGTGGCATTGTGTTAAAGTTTAAAGCTGAGTTATTGTTGGGAGTGGTTAGAGTATTTTCTTTTGTTTTTTCGGTGGATTTTAGCGTGACTTAATCTTAATACCGCCAATTTTGTTCATATAATATTCAACTACGTACGGATAACTGATACCCGCGGGGAAACCCGAAAAACCGATGGATAATATTAATCGGGTATCCGGTGGGATATGGGGCGGGTACGGGTATATTATAAACGGGTTCGGTTATGGGTATACTAAAACCCGCCCCGATCCCGAACCGTTGTCATCCCTATTTACCGGCTATAGCCGGATTTCACCGCCACGTCATCACCATTAGTTTTTTTTTTTTTTTTTTTTTTTTTTTTTTTTTTTTTTTTTTTTTAATTTATAAACAAATCTTGCCACGTCAGCTATAGTTAAACCAACCCACAAATTCAATATTCAACCAGCAATTAATCCCTTTACCCGGTCATTTGTAAACACACACAAAAATCAATAAACCCTAATCAACACACACATTCTTATGGCAAACACAAGCACGCAAACAATGAAACCAAATAACAAAAAGGTAATTAGTAATTTGTGTTTTGTAAATGTAATTAGTAAGGGTACAATAACTAGTAATTATGTAAGTATTTTGGTTTGTTAAATGGGTAGTAGTTTGTACTGTTGATGTGATGGTTGCACAGTATGATACATTATTTGCGATTATTAAGATAGTACTCTATAAAATTTGGAGCAAAAAATTTGATTTATTCAAGTTTATGCTTTAATTAACAGGTTCAAAGGGAAAATTTTCAAATAATTCAATTGTTAATTTCAAATTACAACTTGGAGGCAAATTTTTGGATCGAAATTTTTTGAATCACAAACGATTCATATTCTTGGTGTATAGCCTCTTTTCTCTCCTTAAAAAAAAAGACTGCAAATAAAAAACAAAAATCAAATCTTCTCTCACCATAATCATTTTCTTTTACCCTTTGTTGCTCAAGAGTCATGGAAACTGAACCCATTGTTGATAACCATACTTTGCTTCCTCTTGATCATATTGTACATGATGATAACGCCTTAGAATATGAATCCGAAAAGTCTTCTGATGAAGAAGATATAGATGAGCCTGTAACCAACCAAACACCTGAGATAGTAGCTAAGAGGGGCTCAACCAGGCTAGTAAAGTTTCGCGCCTTCGATGCATTCGATAGGGTAACAGGGGAAAACAGAGCAGTGTTTGTGAGTTTTTTAGGAGATGTGGCTCGTGAGCAGATAGGTGTGAAGATTCTACACTGGAAGAAGGTGAATAAAGAATCAAGAGATAAACTATGGGATGAAATCTTGGTACATATATACTATTTTGTAACCCAGTACTACATAAGTTTATGTATGCAGTTACATTATGTGCAACTAATTAACAACATTGTGTTAATCTTTTCAGAAATTTTTTGTTGTTGACGTCAAATACAGAAAATTGATAATGATTCGTCTTGGTAAAATGCTAAGGAATTACAGAAGGAAGCTCAAATTCAACTACATTTTGCCCAACCTAAATACACCTTCCAAACTGAATGAAGTCCCGGACTTGTATAATACAATAATGAAATCAGAAGACTGGGTCGAGTATGTTAAATACACGACCACCGAAGCATACAAGGTTTTAATTAGTCATCTTTAATTAAGTGTATATGTCATTTTATTATTTTCAGTTTGCAGCATTACCGCATCTAAACGCCTTATGATTTTGTGTTTTTAGGAGAAATCTGAGAAAGGTAAAATGGCGCGTTCCCAAAATATTTATCAACATAAAATGGGACGAGGTGGATATGCTTATGTCAAAGAGAAAATGGTAAGATTACACAATGTTTGTTTTACCAATTAAGAGACGATCAGTATGAGAAATGAATCTGTTTACATTGCCCAATTTGCACATTTGCATTAATACCCTCATATTTTTGATTATCTTGGTTTAACTGTACATGTGTAAGCATCCTCATATTTTTGTTTATCTTGGTCTAACTTTACATGGGTATGCATTTGATGTTTATTAGATCCAAAATAAAGAGATTGAAGCGGATGAAGAACCCCCCCGTGATGTAATGTGGGTGAAAGGAAGGGTAAACAAAGACGGCGAATACCCAAATGATGATATTAAATCAAAGGGAGATGAACTTGTAAGTTTGACTGCTAATTCTATTATTATGCTTATATAGCAGTAACATTTAACTGTGTACTAGCAGTAGTTGCTTGTATACCAGCAGTTACTCTAACATCATCAAGAAGACTTTTAATCCCAACATTTCCTATATTTTTTGTGCAGAAAGAAGCTGATGACAAGATCAAGGAAGGAACATCGGGTTTTGATGATGGCACTGATGCCATGACATTTGTATTTGGTAAGGAAAAGGGCGGTTATGCCAGAGGAGTGGGAGGTGCAGTAACATACAAAGAGTATTTTGGCCTTCCTCGAAGAAAACAAGAAGCCAATGAAAAAATTGCCTTACTTCAAACTCAACTGGATAATGAGAGACGCGAGCGTGAAGAAAAAGATAAATTGATCAAGAAATTGTCCGCCGAGATGACCGAAAAAGATGTGCAGGTCAATAAATTATCCGGTGAGGTGGAAAACACAAATATAATGCTTTCTCAAATTCTGCAACAGTTGAATAATAAAGGGATGAATATAACTCTGCCAACTGAACCATCGCCAATAGCCTCAGTTGTTAGCCATTTTTTATGTTGTTAACAATTTCATTTTCTAATGCTAACACTACTGATGCTAATGATACTAGGCATTGAACATAAACTGATGAGTGACTGTATTTTTTAATTTATATTGCAGGTGACTCCAATGGCCATTGACAATATTTCAGGTGACTCCAATGGCACTCAGACAAGTGGTGTTGTAAGTCCTAAAGATGCGGGAATTGAGGTGAAATCCAATGGCCTTGAAACTTCTAAAAAGGTAACGGAAACAATGGTAAGTATAGTAATAAAAGATCGCCCTTTGATTTTTGAATTTTACATACATGATCGACTAATGTACCGTGTTTTATATATACGTATAGGAACCTGCTGCTAAAACTGTCAGGCCTAAGCATAACCTTAAGTCACGACGAAACGGGTCTCCAGATTCCCAATCGCTACAAAATGTGTCGTCTCCAACACAACCACTGCCAACAGTATGTATTTCAACATGTTTCTTGTTACTCTTTTGTTTAAATAATGTAACGTGTTTTATATATACATATAGGAACTTGCTAAAACTGTCGGACCCAATAAGCCAAAGCAAAAGAAGCGACGAAACGGGTCTCCAGATTCCCAATCGCAACAAGATGTGTCTCTAACACAAGCACTGCCAACAGTATGTATTTCAACATGTTTCTTGTTATTCTTTTGTTTAAATAATTTCTGATATATACATAAAAATTCTTTTTTTGTAGACACTTAAGTGCAAACTGTGGATTATAAAGCAAACAAATATTGTTGCTTTGGGTACCGTATACCAGTCTCATGGAAAGCAAGTGCTGCATAACCGGCCACTCCCAAGTGATTGCTACAAAGTGTCGATTGATGAATCGTTAGTTGATGCAGCATGCGTACCGGACGTAGCAAATAATGGGTTAAAAGTAGTTAAGAATGTTGAAGGTAGTTTTGTTGCATGGCCAAAGGATCAAGTTATTTTTGAAGAGGTGGTACGTACATGTGTTTTTTCAACCTACATATATAATTATTCATATGTAATTCAATGTTTGATAGAAGCGTCTTTTGTTTACTACAGGTTACACCAACAAACCATGTGACTAAATGTGTACCACAGGCACCATTGAAGAAACAATATATATCTGCTAACGACTTAAGGCAAACTGCTAAGGGGGTGAAGGTTCAAAAGTCTTTAGATATTTGATTAATTAAGTACGACATTACAATTGTATATTCTGTCCAGTTATATACATTCGAGTTTAATTCAATTTGAAATTTCTTGTGTTTTTTAATATTGTTTTATATATAATATATATACTCATTCCAGCAGCACTAGCATAGTACTAGCAGCAGTAACTCTGCTTCAGCAGGACTACCTTAGTACTGCTAGCAGTAGCAACTCTGCTCCAACATTATTGGTCACTCTTTGTTTAATTCGATGTGTGACTAAATAGTACCAAAGGCCACACAAAATAAAAATTCATGTGACCATTGGATGAACAATAGTCACGCAAAATACACAATTCTTCACTTTACACAGCATATGGTCACACTTATTAACAACTTTGGCCACTTTATGCTTAATTGTATGTGACTAAATACCCAAAACAAGCATGCTTTGTGTGACTAAATATTATAAAAGGCCACACAAACATAAAATTCAAGTGGCCATTGGATGATCAATAGTGACACAAAATACAAATTTCTTCACTTTAAACAGCATATGGTCACACTTATCAACACTTTTGGCCACTTAATGCTTAATTGTATGTGACTAAATAACCAAAAAAAACATGCTTTGTGTGACTAAATATTACAAAAGGCCACATAAACATAAAATTCATGTGGCCATTGGATGATCTATAGTCACACAAAATACACATTTCTTCACTTAAAACAACATATGGTCACACTTATTAACACTTTTGGCCACTTTATGCTTAATTGTTTGTGACTAAATACCCAAAACAAAGATGCTTTGTGTGACTAAATATTACAAAAGGCCACCAAAACTAAGAATTCATGTGACCATTGGATGATCAATAGTCATACAAAATACACATTTCTTCACTTAAAACAGCATATGGTCACACTTATTAACACTTTTGGCCACTTTATGCTTAATTGTATGTGACTAAATACCCAAAACAAACATGCTTTGTGTGACTAAATATTACAAAAGGCCACACAAACTAAGAATTCATGTGACCATTGGATGATCAATAGTCACACAAAATACACATTTCTTCACTTAAAACAGCATATGGTCACACTTATTAACACTTTTGGCCACTTTATGCTTAATTGTATGTGACTAAATACCCAAAGCAAACATGCTTTGTGTGACTAAATATTACAAAAGGCCACACAAACTAAGAATTCATGTGACCATTGGATGATCAATAGTACACATTTCTTCACTTTAAACAGCATATTGTCACACTTATTAACACTTTTGGCCACTTGTTTTTTAAATTGTATGTGACTAACTCGAAAAAAACAACACACGATGTGTGACTAAATCATCACAAACGTCACATTTATTATATTTTCGTGTGGCCATAGGATGGGAAATAGTCACACATACTGATGAATCCAACAAAACTTGTGCCTAATTAGTCACACATATTCGGGTTTTGGTCACTCTTTTTCGATGAAAACGGACACAAACTAAACTATGTGACCATATGATACCTACGGTGGCGCGACTTTTTGTCACGCATTTCCAGTTTGACGATAGGCAATATCTGTACCAGTGTAAGACCGGTGCTCCCCAAGGTGATGAACTTGGTCGGATAAAACCTTTATCTGACAGCTCTTTCAACTGCTCCGACAATTCTTTCATTTCGGAAGGTGCTAACCGATAAGGTGCTTTAGCAACTGGTGCTGCTCCAGGCACTAAATCAATTTGAAATTCTACTTGCCGAACTGGGGGAATACCCGACAAATCTTTCGGAAATACTTCATAAAAGTCCTTGAAAACTGGCACTTCTTCGAGTTATTTTTCTTTTGATTCATTCTCCGTCACCTGAACCAAAAATACGTGGCATCCTTTGTTCATGTACTTCATCGTCTTGATATATGAGATGATGTTGAGTCGGGTTTTGCTTTGATCGCCATGAACGATAAGAGTTTCACCATTAAGTGGAATTTGGACGACCTTCTTGTCACAGATGATTCTGGCATGGTGCTTGGATAACCAATCCATGCCAATAACGACGTCAAAGCTACCGAGTTGAATAGGTATGAGATCAATGGGGAAAGGTTTGTTTAGAAGTGTTAGGGTGCAACCTTTGATCATTGTGTTGGTGCCTATGAGGTTTCCGTTAGGTATTTCGATTTTGTATGTAGTGTCTAGTTCTACTGGGGCAATATTAAGCAGTGAAGCAAATGAAGTAGACACAAAGCTCTTATCAGCTCCAGAATCAATTAATATTTTAGCATTGTGTTGGTTCAGTAAGAATGTACCTGTGACGACGCCGGGTTCCTGTGGTGCATTCCCGTCACTGAGCATATATGCTCTCCCACGAGCAACGTTGTTCTGATTTTCTTTTGGGCAGTTGTTCTTGTAGTGCCCTTTTTCACCACAACCGTGGCACATAATTGCTATCGGCTGTGTATTTGTACCCGTGGCTCTGCAGTCAGTGGTTTTATGACCCACTTTTCTGCAATTGCCGCAAACTGCACGACAAGGCCCAGTTTGATGTCGTTTACATTGGTTGCACTGGGGTTTTGTTCCGGTATAAACTTTTTCTTCTGTGGGTGCAGGAACATAAGCTCTAGCAGCTTCCTGTCTACGATTCTGTTGGTGGTGGTGGTTGTTGTGATTCTGTTGGTAGTTATAGTTACGGTTGTTGCTGTTGTTGTTATTGGGGGTCCTGTTGTTGTTGTTTTTGGGGTTCCTGTTGTTATTGTGGTTGTTGTTGTGGGTGGTGGTTCCACGATTATCTAGACTTCGTTTGTGATCATTGTTTGCGGAGGTAGAACTCCGTTTGATTTTCCGTTCCAATAACCGTTGAGCTATTGTGATAGCTTCCTCAAGAGTTGTCGGTTTTGACGAGGTGACATTTCCCTCGATGCTTCAAGGCAGTCCCTCTACGTACTTTTCCAGTGCTCTTTCAACATCTGGCACCATGGTTGGACATAGTACTGACAGTTCTTGGAACCTTCGGTTGTAGGTTCTTAAATCGTTCCCCTTTACAATCAACTGGTGGAATTCCTCCTCCAGTTTCCTGATTTCTGTTCGAGGGCAGTATTTCTTTAGTATCTTTGTTTTCAGTTCGACCCAAGACATCCGATACGCTTCTTCCATATCCATGGTCTGGGCGGTAGAGTTCCACCATGATGCTGCATCTTCCAGAAGTGTTCCCGTAGCAAATGTAACCTTGCTATTATCTGGACAGTTGCACATCATGAATACCGTTTCGGTACGTTCAAACCACTGAGCTAGTTCGGTGACTCCTTCGGAACCTTTCAAATAAGTTGGCTGGCAACTCATGAAATCTTTGTATGTGCCATTTGCGAGACGCAGATGCCTCGCTTTCAGCTCTGGATCGGTTGTTGTTACTCGAGCGGGCTATAGTAGCTGCTTGAGTTTCTAGAGCTCATCCTCACCCTGAAGAATAGTATGATACTCACGCTCATACCTCTGCTGTTCGGATAGCAGGAAAAACTGTAGAAAGAAAAGGTCACAGAAATCATTCCATGACAAAGCAGCCACATACGACTCACCACCCTTTGCCTGCTTATGAGCCTTCCACCAACTCAGAGCATCGACTTCCAGCTTATAGCTAGCCAGCCTAGCTTTAAATTCATCCGCACAACCCAAAACCTCAAAAATCTTTTCTACATGGGCAATCCAATTCTCGGCATCCACAGGAGTAACAGCCGAGCTAAAGGATCACGGCTTCTGCTTCACAAATTTTTCTAACCAAGTGTGGATGTTGGTGGGCTGACCACCACCAGAACCTCCACTACCAAATGCCTGTCCCTGACGGACCTCCTCACCAATTTGGGCGGTAAGATTCGGTAACAAAGCATTTACAGCATCTTGAATTGCTGCAGCATATGCAGGGTTCGAGCTAAAGTCTTTAGCAGAACGGGTGTTCACCATCTGAACGGTCGACAAACGGATTAGTAAGATAAAAAGAGCATAATATCAAAGTATGGAAGGAAAATATCAAAAGGAAAGAGCATAGCAAGGAAGCCTAATGTCTACCCAAATCCTCACAGGTCATATTATATGTGGAAAACTAGAAGGGGTGTTGAATAGTTTTACGTCTTTTTAATTTTATTATGAAAACTTTGTTTCCTTTTAAAACCTAATATTTGAGTTTATATGAAAAATGATACTTGAACAATATTATTAATTATATGTGTATCCTTTTAGATTTGTTATAAAAGTTTTCTTTTTATGAATGGAGTTTTAAATTGATCTTTATGTGAAATCAACTTCTAATTAATACTAACAGTTATATATGCCTATATGTATGAAAGTAATGACGATATAAAGAAATAAGTAAGAGATGGAAAGATCAAACCGAGACACGAGGGATTTATAGTGGTTCGGCTAAAAGGACACCTTCCTTGCCCTACTCCACTCCCCGAGCACACCTTGCTCGAGAGTTTTCTTCACTACTTCAACAAGCTCCCTTATGGCGGAGAAAACCTTACACACTTTCGCTTACACCGGTTTAACGACACAAAGCTAAATGTCGAGTTCTAATCATAGCTAGAACCAATCTCACAACTTCAATCACAACTTGTTCACGACTTATTCACGACTTCTTCACGACGGCTTCACGACTTCAACACAACGGCTTCACGACTTCTATAACACGACTTCACAACTTCTAAGCTACGGCTTCACGACTTCTATACAACAACTTCACACCTTCTAAGCTACAGCTTCATGACTTCTACACAACGACTTCACAACTTCTACATGAGGACTTCACGACTTCTAAGCTACGGCTTCACGACTTCTACATGACGACTTCAAAACTTCTAAGCTACGGCTTCACGACTTCTACATGACGACTTCACAACTTCTAAGCTACGGCTTCACGACTTCTACATGACGACTTCACAACTTCTAAGTTATGGCTTCACGACTTCTACATGACGACTTCACAACTTCTAAGCTACGGCTTCATGACTTCTACTTGATGACTTCACAACTTATAAGTTATGGCTTCATGACTTCTACATGACGACTTCACAACTTCTGAGTTATGGCTTCACGACTTCTACACCTTCTACACCACGGCTTTACAACTTCTACATGACTTCTTTACACCACAACTACTTATACACCTTCTTCACTACTTACACACTACACTAATCTAATCACTCATGTTCACACCTACTATACACACCTTATACACAAATGAATGAATGATTTACAAACTTTACTAAACTAACAACTTAAGTAACAAGATGACACTAAGTTGTAATACTTCTAGTCTTGATTGATAGAAGTATTCTTCTTTTGCACAAGGATGGTGGAAGCTTGGATCACATGGAAACCAATGCTTAAGAATCTATGATCAAAGGATTTTGGAAAGGATTTGGAAAGAAAATAGGAGATTTAGAACAGAAGGTTTGAGGTGCAAAAGGTGAGAAAAAGTCCAGGGGAAGTCTAGTATTTATAGGAAAAAATGGACAGGCTGGAGGAGCGTGCCGATCCCCTTAAATAGGGGGGCGGTCCCCTTAAAATTAAGGGGGCCGCCTTGTATATTTAAGGGGGCCGCCCCTCAAGACCGTTGCCCAGTTTTGTCTTTTTGTGAGGAAGGTTTTTCTGGAACATTTTTACCATTTTTGGTTGAAAATTTGAATTCATAATTTTATAAAAGATTAAACATTTTTATTTAATACCAAAAATGATTTTCTAAAAGATATAAAATGTTTTGGGTCATTTTATAAAAAATCTAGTGATTAAGAAAATGTTCCTTTGATCATATAATGCATTAAGCATTTGTTCATTCATACCTTAAGTGATTAAGTTGTAGAAATGAATATTTCCAACTAAATACTTGTTTACTTAATAAGTTTATGTTTGATGAGTTTACATTTTGTGATCATCAAAACATAGAGATATGAATAAGTATTGTTAATGTTTTTAGGCATTATTTATATCAACAATCTCCCCCTTTTTGATGATTACAAAGCTTAAACTCATTAAATCCAAAACATTATTTTTGGACAAGTATTTAGTGAGTTTATATTCACTTCTCCCCTTTTTGTAGAATCAAAAAGGTTATGCTGACAAGTTTTATAAATAAAATTTGACGGGACGAGAACTCCCCCTTGATGTGTACTCCCCCTCGTTTGAGGGCACCAAGGAATCGAGATATGGAATACTTGCAAGAAAAATATTAGAAGCACAAGCATATATGTAGCATAGTATAATAGCATGGCAATCAAAATATTAGAAGAACAAGCATATATAATAGCATAGCAATCAAAATATTAGAAACACAATCATATATGTAACATATTATAATATCTTAGCAAACAACTATTAATAACATGAACCAAAACATACATTAATTCAAAATGATTATGTGGAAAACATAATCAATAATACAACATTTATTATGCTTAGAGCATACAATAGGTAGAAAATTCTAATTTGCCAAAGAGAGCCATCGGACTTGCTTGCAACATAAAAACTTGGACTATTTTGTTTGAGAAAATATAAGCATATAGTATGCTTGGATGGTTGATGGTGGAGTGTTTGAAATTAAGGTGGTTAAGTGAGGGTAAAAATGATGGATTAATGGAGGTATGTTTTTGGGTGCATGGATGTTGGAGAGTTTGGTGGTGGAGATATTGGAGGTGAAGAGTTTGGAGAGGAAGATGTTGATTGAGGGTTTTGATGTTGTTCAAGTGAGGGTGTTGGATGAGATTTAGTGAGAAGATACTCAATCCAAGTGAGGTGCTCATTCAAAGCAATGGTTTGTTTTTGGAGAAAGATGCAACAAGGACAATTGTTGACATGTTTCTCAATTTGACTCAAGTTGTGGGGTGATGATGGAGAGCTAGATGGAGGTTTATCTAAGTTGCTTTGAGCAAGGTGTAGAGCAAGAAGAGCACTAAGCTCATGGGCTTCCTTGAGTTCTTCAATGAACTTCAAGTGTTTGGTGGAAGGTGATAATGGTGGAGTGTGGTTGATGGTTAAGATGAATGTTTGGACATGTAACATAGGAGCAACATGTGAGATGGTTGGAGGTGGTGGTGACACTCTTGGTGGTGAAGACATTTGTGAGCTTGGGTAATCATAAGAGGATGAGGATGGAAATGTGGAAGAAGAGGGTATTCCAAGAGTGATGAGTGTTTTGGATGGTACATTGGTAGGTTGAATGAGATGTGAGGTGTTGTGAATGAGATTGGGATTGTTGTTTTGGGATTGATCTTGCTCTTCATATGACTCATGTGGGTGTGATGAAGGTGTATTTATGGAAGTAAGAATGGATGATTGGTTATGTTTGTGAAAGGGTTCATTTGGATGATCATGAGACTTAGGTGTTGGTTGATTTGGGTGAGTATGAGGTTTAGGTAGTGGTTGATTTGGGTGAGTATGAGGTTTAGGTATTGGTTGATTTTGAACAACATCATTTGTTGAGTTGGAGTTATGACAAGTGTCAAGCTTCCGTCTCCAAACGGGCCTTACAGAGATTTTAGCAACTCTTGAAGGCTTGGATCTTGGGTTGTTGGGAGATGACATGTTTGGATGGATGAGCATTAATGATGGAGAGGGGTATTTATAGTGTAGAAATGATGTAGTTGAGGAAGGTAAATTTTGGTGTGAGGTTTAGGACAAAACATGTTTGTGAGTTTTGGGAAGTGTAGGATAAAATGGGCTAAAAAGTGAAAGAGAAAACAATAACCCGGACCAATCAGATGGCCGGTCCCCTTAAATAAGGGCCGGTGCCCTTAATAATTAAGGGGGCCGCCTTATGAATTAAGGGGGCCGCCCATCTGATGATTCCCAGGTTGCCAAAAATGGGTTTTTTGGCAGAAATTTGTAGATAAGGTTGTGTTTTTGGGTTTAGTTTCAAGCAAGTCCAATCTCTTTGAGGCAATTTATCATTTAATAACTTATGTATGCAAAGCATGTTTCATAAGGACATTAAGCACTTCTATCTAGCATGCAACCTACTTATTAAGCAAGTAATATATATAAATTTATGGACGAGAAACATGATACCAAGTAATTCCTAATATGATTTTTAGGAAGATGGCTTTAAGTTAATGAATCCTAATGAGTGTCTATGTGCAAAGCAATGGGGAATTGTGATAGCATGGACTTCTAGACTTGTACCAAGCAAGATCTTAATGAGAAAACTATGGTTTTTCAGATTTGATTTAGTTTACTTATAAATGTCATATACATAAATATAAATGACAAATATGAGATCACCATGCATGATTTAAATAAGCGTTTTTGGCATTATTCAACAATGTTTGAGAGTAGGTTTTTATGTGGATGTGAAAAATATTTTAATGAAATAGTTTTGGTTTTATTTCAAAATGTTTTTATGAGGAAAGAAAACATATTTTTCCAATCTTTGGTTTTGATAAACATGTAATTATGGACACAAGTTTGGAAGAAAGGTAGGATGGTGAAACATGTTAAATAGAAAGGTGTCATAATCTTTTGAAAAATCATTTTTCCAAAATGTGAAGTTTTTGCATATTTAAAAACAAATCCCATTAGTTATGGGTTTAAAAATAGTGGTTATAAAAGATCTCATGCTCAAGGGTATTGGTTAAGTCTATTGTCACATGCTACCCTTTTCTATATTTCCTATGGCATTTAAGCATGTATTATGACTAAATACATAAATACATCATATCAGAATAGTTAGAGAAAAACAAAAATTATTATAATAACTATGCATTCAACAACTAAGCAAATAATTACAAAGGCATGCAATCAAATCACATAGGAGCAAGTAAACATCTAGAAATTTAATATATGCAAGATGACATAAATCTAGGAATGAAAAGCTCTAATGAAAAACAAAGTTCATAAAAGTAAACTAGCGTTAGGTATATTTAGGAAGAGTAATGTAATCAAGTTGGAGAATGAGTATGAGACTATTACTAGTGATGCTCAATTCAGGCTAAACACGACCATTTTTACGGGTTACACACACCCAACTTCTCACATAGAAGCAATTCAACCGTTAGGTCAAATTGAGTTTCTAGTCAATAGATTCTCCAGTAGTCATTCTCCTTTTAGAAGAAATTAAGTTCCTAAATTTACCTATCGAAGAGTACCAAATATGAAGTTTGCTTGGTTTACTAATACTTGACTTAATGTGATTCAGACATTATCCTTTTATGAGGGTAAATCTAGATGATATATTTTACTCACGATCCTAATAGAGACATGTTGAATGAGGTATAACTTAACATCTTATAGTTCCTTTGTTGCAGCACCTTTATCTAACCTAATGCCATATTCTACAAGAGGTTGTTACATACATAGTTTTCTAACGCGAAGAATCTAATCTTACTTCTATGTTAATGATTTATCCACTTAACTTAATTTACTTTATTATCAAGAGTTTTCTAATAGTGGACATAGAAGATTTCCATTTTAAATTTGAAAATGCTAAATGAGTTCGACAGTGAATACTTCATTTAATACTTAGGAGGCTAACTAAAGGGTTTCTAGTTTATTAATTCGCAAAACGGATATAACTAAAAGTGTAAAGCTAGTGCAACCTATCAAACTAAGCACGTCCTAACGAAAGAATTAATAAGTTTATATGTATGAAGTAACTACTCATGAAATATAAAAACAAAACTTACCTTATGTCCAGCTTCGCAGACTTCTCAAGATTTCCGATTCAGGAGTAGAGATATCTTCAATAGCCGCACCATAAATACTCCACCATGTCATTAGCTATTTCGGATGGTGATCTTCTTCTTCGTCTGTGTCACTCCATGATTTTTGATTGAGTTCACTTTGGAGTTGATTCATGTAGTCTTCGTCATTAATACCTTCATTAACAACGTTTGAACTAGTAGCACATGGATCTATTTTATCTAAATGTTTATCTATTAAATTTTCTAAGATAACTAATTCATGTACAAGATCAAATTCCTCATCTTTGGCTTGACATTTTTCTTGATGAAAGTTTAAGAGATTTTTCCAAATATCATTTGCCGTTTGACAAAAGGATATTCTTTCATATTCAACTATCGGCAAGGTTTTATAAATAATTATTTTAGCTTTATTATTTATGTCATTCTTTGTTTTGAAATAATTATTTTGATTTTCAAAATTCGTTTTTGTTGATAGAAAATCACCAATCGAAATGACATGCCAAAGATCTAGATCAATTGATTTCACATAAATTTCAAATTTATTTTTCCATTCAAGAAAAGTATAGTTTTCAAATAGCGGTGGCTTTTGCATAAATTCCCATTCTAAATATTTTTCGAATTCCATAGATCGATTCAAGTTTTAAAATACAGTATATTTTAAAAATCTTGTTTGACGTGGCTCTTGATACCAATTGTGGAAAACTAGAAGGGGGGTTGAATAGTTTTACGACTTTTTAATTTTATTATGAAAACTTTGTTTCCTTTTAAAACCTTAGATTTGAATTTATATGAAAAATGATACTTGAACAATATTATTAATTATATGTGTATCCTTTTAGATTTGTTATAAAAGTTTTCTTTTTATGAATGGAGTTTTAAATTGATCTTTATGTGAAATCAACTTCTAATTAATACTAACAGTTATATATGCCTATATGTATGAAAGTAATGACGATATAAAGAAATAAGTAAGAGATGGGAAGATCAAACCGAGACACGAGGGATTTATAGTGGTTTGGCTACAAGGACACCTTCCTTGCCCTACTCCACTCCCCGAGCACACCTTGCTCTAGAGTTTTCTTCACTACTTCAACAAGCTCCCTTATCCGGGAAAATCCTTACACACTTTCGCTTACACCGGTTTAACGACACAAAGCTAAATGTCGAGTTCTAATCGTAGCTAGAACCAATCTCACAACTTCAATCACAACTTGTTCACGACTTTTTCACGACGGCTTCACGACTTCAACACAACGACTTCACGACTTCTACAACACGACTTCACAACTTCTAAGCTACGGCTTCACGACTTCTACACAACAACTTCACACCTTCTAAGCTACGGCTTCACGACTTCACAACTTCTACATGAGGACTTCACGACTTCTAAGCTACGGTTTCACGACTTCTACATGACGACTTCACAACTTCTAAGATACGACTTCACGACTTCTACATGACGACTGCACAACTTCTAAGCTGCGGCTTCACGACTTCTACATGACGACTTCACAACTTCTCAGTTATGGCTTCACGACTTCTACATGACGACTTCACAACTTCTAAGCTACGGCTTCATGACTTCTACATGATGACTTCACAACTTCTAAGTTATGGCTTCATGACTTCTACATGACGACTTCACAACTTCTGAGTTATGGCTTCACGACTTCTACACCACGGCTTCACAACTTCTACACCACGGCTTTACAACTTCTAAATGACTTCTTTACACCACAACTACTTATGCACCTTCTTCACTACTTACACACTACACTAATCTAATCACTCATGTTCACACCTACTATACACACCTTATACACAAATGAATGAATGATTTACAAACTTTACTAAACTAACAACTTAAGTAACAAGATGACACTAAGTTGTAATACTTTTAGTCTTGATTGATAGAAGTATTCTTCTTTTGCACAAGGATGGTGGAAGCTTGGATCACTTGGAAACCAATGCTTAAGAATCTATGATCAAAGGATTTTGGAAAGGATTTGGAAAGAAAAGAGGAGATTTAGAACAGAAGGTTTGAGGTGCAAAAGGTGAGAAAAAGTCCAGGGGAAGTCCAGTATTTATAGGAAAAAATGGACAGGCTGGAGGAGCGTACCGGTCCCCTTAAAATTAAGGGGGCCGCCTTGTATATTTAAGGGGGCCGCCCCTCTAGACCGTTGCCCAGTTTTGTCTTTTTGTGGGGAAGGTTTTTCTGGAACATTTTTACCATTTTTGGTTAAAAATTTGAATTCATAATTTTATAAAAGATTAAACATTTTTATTTAATACCAAAAATGATTTTCTAAAAGATATAAAATGTTTTGGGTCATTTTATAAAAAATCTAGTGATTAAGAAAATGTTCCTTTGATCATATAATGCATTAAGCATTTGTTCATTCATACCTTAAGTGATTAAGTTGTAGAAATGAATATTTCCAACTAAATACTTGTTTACTTAATAAGTTTATGTTTGATGAGTTTACATTTTGTGATCATCAAAACATAGAGATATGAATAAGTATTGATAATGTTTTTAGGCATTATTTATATCAACGTTATAAGTTCTACAGGGCATAACCTGGCGTTCTGGTACCATAATTTTAACACCCCAACCCGAAAAAGGTCGAAATGCCACATTATGGTGTCAAATCAGAACATAATAAATAACGCAAGCGGAAGATTTGTTAAATAAATACCAAAGTCATAAAAACCAAAGGCTTCCCAAGTACTAAATCCAAACGATGTCTAAACCAAAGGAAAAATATCCAAAACTTATGTCTAATAATTCATAAGTATAACATATGAAACCCTAATCCCTCTTAATCCGATTTTAGTAACATGCAAGACCATTAGTTTTAGACACAGATCGACACACAAAATACTCACAACACCCCCAACATTCCTGAGTCATACAAACAACACAATACCACCTAAAATTACAGCCCAAACTACCCCTCATCACACCATAAACACGCCTAGGTTTTTATCAGATTTTAGCATCTCATTTATTATGTATTAATGAAAATCTTAGGGCTTGTATTAATTTAGCAAGTCGACCATGAGTTAGACTAGATTCGACATCAAAATAACCACATACACATGACACAAACCTGACCATATGTGGTGTATACTCTTCTTAGTACATGTATGATTTTATGTGGCCCTTTTTTTTACATGTTTTAAATTCCTAGTCGCATAGCAAAATCAGATCAACCCTTGTTTAGTATGCAACGAATTAGTTTCATGTTATATATATTCAGATTATTGATGTATATATGTCGAAAAGAAACATAAGGGTGACAATAATACCTTGATGAATCGATTCACAGGAAGGAACAAAATAACGCCCCATAATCAAACCCAAACCCATGACTACCACCAAGAACACACGATCATACACCCTCAACAACACTTTTAAGGATCACGAACACAGCGATAAGGCCTTCGAATATTTGGATTGATAGGAAAAGTAGCAGCTTTGAATGTATTTTTTTTATCTCTTTGTGTCATACGAATGAAAGGGGAGAGGACCAGGAAAAATGTTATATCCTAGAGTTTAGGGGGGGAGCATGGGTTTAATTAGGAAGGTCATAAAGGTCATTAATTTTGATTGATTGTGTCGTGATTTAGGTTAAAATAGGGGAGGGGGGGCCGGTTTGTTTAGGATTAGGATAGGTTTAGGATTTGATTTTTTTTTGTAACTTACTTTTATTATTTACCAAACTTAGGTTAGTTTGTTATGATTTAATTATAACACATAATATATAGTTTAGGGTTTAAATACGTCATTACAAAGTTTAGGGTACAATTCAAAATTTGTGAATTCAGAATTTTTGGGTTTTACAATTGAAGACTCTTGATTGATTCATATATTTTGCTTTGTGGGATTGAAAGCGACCAGCTATGGGGAGAGTGTGGACTTAGGAATCTACCTATTTGCTTATTTTATGTTTGCATACAATCAAGGATCTAAAAGGCGCGCCATGGCGGCGCTAAGGCACCGCAAAGGCGCGAGGCGTGACCTCCACGCTACACAATACACCAAGGCGTGGCGAGTGATGAGGCGTGAAAAGGCGAGAGGCGTGACACCTTTTTTAAATTTAACTTTGATGAAAAAGGTTTTTTAGAAAGAAATGAAGAAGTTTACATGTAATGATAGTTTTTTGACTTAATTTCTTGTGTATAACACTTTTTATAAAATCGATATATATGAAATATGATATAATATATAAATCTATAAGTATTTTTATATTTTATGCCGCTTTAAATCTCGCCTTATAAAATGTTATGGCTTCGCCATAGCTCCTAAGGCGTGAGGCTTGGCTATGCTGCCAAGCCATGCCTCATGCTATTTATAACTTTACATGCCATAAATGTTTTCCCACGTCAATATCATGCCCTTTTCATTTAAACCTTTTCGCATATATGTTAAATGTGTAGGAACCCAATCGTATCAAGAATCAAGCACACAAATATAGATATAAGTTCTAAAGAGAGAAAGTTGGCGGGAGAAAGGTGGAAACTTGTATTATATCAAAACCATACAATAGTATCAAAATGAATTGGTTCCCACACCCCTTCAACATATGGAAGGGGTTTATATACTTCTAGTGCTCGGCTTAACGGGCCTCTATGGGCTGGCCTATTGGGCTACAACATAGCCTAAATGATTATATTAATATAAGTCCAAAATACAAATAAAATCACCACTTTTAATGCAAGCAATTTCTCCCTAAGGGGTGATCTAAAAATAAAACCTATAGTGGTCAATCTTTGAAGAATTCACCCCTTGGCATATCTTTAGCTCATATAAACCCTTCAATTCTTTTCATCTGATCACGATAACTGATGTGCTTCTCGATAGCAATCTTCATATGTCCTAACAAAGTAATGTGCAATGATATCAATGGAGGTTGTACATGTTCCCATCAGTTCTCTACAAGCTTACCTTTAATCTCTTCATATACACGCTTCAATGTGCTCGTATAAAACTTGTGAATCTCATCAAGTGCCATGAAGCGCTTTTGTTCGTTACTATTGAGATAGACAACCCCAACCATTGGTTGTTTAACAAGTGTTTATGGTACCTTATCTTCAATTTTAGGTACTGTCATCATTGGTTGCGTGAGATTGAGCTTCTATTGGTTGCTTTCAATGCCCATCTGGAAATCAGTGACCCTTTCTTCTATGACTCTATATCTCCTGATTCGTACAAGAGGAATTAAGAAGTCTGTCCAGAATTCATAATTCTACCGCATCCTGTTCTGGTACATGTCTTCCAGATCATTCATATTAAGATTTATAAAGTCAGCTTTTGAAAACATGTACTCTTTGTCATCTTTTCGTAGCACAGTGATCTTATCCAAGTACTTATAATCACAGTGCTCTTATATGGTTATATTGCGGATTTCCTTTATCTTGTACTCTGAATAAACATCTTTTCTTGATATTCGTTTTAGATGATGGAAAAGGTAGAAGTTTCTTCTGAGATCCGGCCAACACTCAACTAGATAGTAAGCTTTATGGTAAAACTTTCTGACTTCCTTCTCTCTGTACTTGCTTACAAAATTAGGAAGCTCTTCTAGATCATCTTCATCAAAGTCAATTGCCTTCATACTATCAATGGATGGTTTAAGTTCTGGTCTGGCATTTCTACCTTTTCTTAGATATAACAAGTCGAATTTGTTGTAGGGAAGAGCATGTTCTCGTGGACGGTTTGTTGGACCATATACAAGAAGTTGTGGACGTTCAGGTAAATGATATAGGTAGTTGAGAAGAATTTCAAAGTTAAAATATTTCGGGTCTTGATTATCCCAACTGCCTTCAATGGCATTCCAAGTATTGTGCAACTGTTGTATCATATAGTCTCTTTCAGCTCCAGTTCTAGGTGGTTTGAAATATTCCCTAAGAAATTCTGCCCTCGCCTTATCAATTCAATCAGTTTCTTTGAATGACGTATCCTACTTTCCAAAATCACTCGTGTACTCTTCCATAAACTTAGCCGATGCCCCCATTATAATCAATTTCCCCGATTATAGCCCCTTCTTCTGGTGTAGGTTCTTTCAAATAGTTTTCATCATGCACCCATACCGTTTCATTGCTTAGATCTTTTACCTCTTCAATCATGACTTTGTCGTTCTCTTCTTTAGACACAACTTTATCTTTCACTTCATCATATACAACTTTGCTAACCGCTTCATCACCTTCAACCATTTTACCAGCAAACTCTTCAAATACTTCAGTAGTAGCATCACTTAAAACATTTGTTTATCAACTATCTCAGCATCCCTTGTACCATGCTTTTCCTCCTGAATGTTAGCATGCTGTGTAGGGGGTGTAGATGATTCACTAATTAGTCATTGCCTCTTCGCATTCTTCCCCTCAGGATGATCGTCATGATGATCATTATGGGGAATCTTGCGAATTGCATCGCCCCTACATGTATCATTTCATGCTCGAACCTTTTCGGTGTTCCTGCTCAGTGCTTCAAACAATTCAGGATCCTGTTCCTTGAGTTTTAGATCTGAAAGTATTTCAACAAATAGTATCTTCTTCTTTTCAGCATAAGGGATTTTTTGATATTGTTAGTACAAATAATCGTGCAAAAACGTTATTTCTATTTTACGATTTTGCAGGTTTTATTGATGACAGATATAAACTTATTACATAAAGTTTAAAATAAACAAGTTTTATACGTAAAGTTTTAACATCGTCATATATCACTAAAGGTATGAATAATTAATATCTAAACCTGGGTAATGATCAAGGAACACATTAAACATACTTTTTAAATTTGCAAGTACTTTTCAAACAAGTGTATTACTTTCTTTTTAGCAAGTCACTTACACATTTGTCTCTACACATTTTTAGTAAGTTACTTACACACGTAACTACTTATTTTATTTTTACAAGTGACAACATAATTTTAAACAAGTCACTTGTATATTTCATTTTTAGCAAGTAAACTAAGTTAACTTGCATCTTTTATTTTTAGTAACTAAACAATACATTTTATTTTACAAAGTGAATTTTGTTTTAATCATATAACTAAACAATTTCTACCTCATGGATGACATCATATAAGTTGACTTTCGTGTATTGTCACTTCAAAAATGTTTCCAAATCCGAAGTTGACTTTTGAAGATATGCTAAAATTGTGTAAGATTTCTTGAGTATAAATCTTTCTAAATATAGTCTGTCATAACAGACCTACGGATCCCTTCTTAAAGAAGGATGGATCCCTATGAAAGGGATCCGTGGGTTCTGACGAATTTTTGGCTATAAATAGCAGCCTCTTGCCCACTATTTTTCTCATTCTTTACACATACATTTTATACATTCTTTCCTGCATTCTTAGCATCAACTCCTTGGTCATTATTTAGTGTTTACATATTCATTCTAGTGATTGTTCACTAACCATTTTCTTGCAAGCCAAGATCACCTGAATAAGCATTCAAGACACTCAAGCTTCAAGCCTCTTGTTGCTAGTCTTCATATACATACTTAGATCATCTTGTTGTTCTTTGCATTTGATTAGCATACACATACATTGTACCATACACCATACACTTTTGTAGAGAAAAGATCGGTTAGATCTTAGGTTGGATCTACCTCGAACTAGAACTCAATAGTTAGCTTACTATCCAAAAAAGTGTAAGCAACGTTAGGTTGGTTCTACCTTAAACTAGAACTTGATATCTAGCTTTGTATATAAAAAAAAAAAAAAGTGAAAGCGACGTTCTAAGGTTTCTCCACCGGTTAAAGAGCTTGTTGATATAGTGTTTATGAACTCTCGAGTTGGGTACTCGGGGACTGGAGTAGTGCGAAGAAAGGAGTCTTCGTAGCTAAACCACTATAAATACTCTTGTCTACGTTTGATCTTTTCATACTATTATTTATTAACTTGCATCATATTTATTATCTTTATTATAGTTTATAGTCTCATATTTATTTTTAATTATACATACATATCTTCATCGGAAGATTTCACATAAACTTGAATATAATTATTCGAAACTTAATCTTAATCGGTAAAACTATTCAGCCCCGTCAAGTTTTCCACAATTGGCATCAGAGCTACGTTACCCAAGATCTTTTTAAAGTATATTGAATTTTAAAACTTGAAACGATCTATGGATTTTTAAAACTACAAAGATGGGCAATCTATGCAAAGACCACCATTTTTTGAAGCTAATGGTTTTATATATTGGAAAAATAGATTTGAAACCTATATGAAATCTAAAGATATTGATCTTTGGGATATTATCATTGATGGTGATTATAGACCTATAGGTAGAAATCCTTCTAACAGCAGAGACGATGCGGTTCCTTTTAACCTCAAAATGATGAACAAAAGAAAATGCTTTCTAAGACTAGTGAGGCTAAAATGGTTTTATATAATGCTCTACCTAAAAAGGAGTACAAAAGAGTTTTTATGCATAAGACTAAATAAATTTGGAATTATTTAATAATCAATCATCAAGGTAATAGTCAAGTCAAAGACAATAAAATTGATTACTTGTTCAACAATATGAACAATTTTCTATTCCCGAAGGTGAAAGTATTGCTAGTGCATTTGCTAGATTTAACACTGTTATTACTTCACTAAAAGCACTTGACGAATCCTCTTCAAGCAAAAACTATGTAAGGAAATTTCTTAGGGCTCTTCATCTGAAATGGAGAACGAATGTAACCGCTATCCAAGAATCAAAGAATTTGTTGGCTTTATCAATCGACGAACTCATTAGCAATCTAAAGGTATATGAAATAGTCTAGTAAAAAGATTTTGAAATCATCAAAGGCAAGAAAGACAAATACAAGTCGCTTGCTTTAAAGGCCAAAAAGAATCAAGCGATGATAATACTTCCACCTCGCGAAGTGAAGACGAAGAATATGCCATGGCCGTGAGAAACTTTAAAAAGTTCTTGAAAAGAAGAGGATGGTTCGTTAGACAACCGCAAGAAGAAAATAAATCTTTCAAAAAAGCTCGGTATGACAAGAAAGGTAAAAGCGAAAGAAAGTGCTTTAGATGCGGTGATCCAAATCATTTCATCGGGGAATGCCTAAAACCTCTACAAAAAGATCAAAAGGCTTTTATTGGGTGATCTTGGAGCGATAGTGAAGAAGAAGACGAGGACCCCAAGAAAGACTAAATTTGTCTCATGGCTCACGAAACTGACGAGGTACATTCCAAATTTTCTCATAACAATTCTTCTATTGGTGATAACACTTTACAATGCGCATATAACAAACTATGTGAACTTAGTCTCAAAATCATTAACAAAAATAAAATTTAAAAAACTAAAAAGGAATTTTTGGAAAATGAAGTTTATAAGCTTAAAGAGAAAAATAAACGTCTTGAGAAAAGTAAAGCAATAGACGTAGGATGTATTTCTTGTGAAGAACTCAGTCTTGAATATGACAAGCTCAAAGAGACACAAACCGTTCTTGTCAAACAAGCGTCTAAGTTCACAAAGTTTCAGAAAAGTACTCACTATTTAAATGAAATGTTAAGTAATCAAAAGGTAAAAAGGGACTAGGTATTATGGATTATGAAACTTCAACAAGTAAAACCAAGGAAATAAAATTCACAAAAGAAACAACTGAATCAATAAGTGGTACGGATCCCACGGATCCCTTTCATAGGAATCCGCCTAGTGTAATAAGGGATCCGTCCCTTCTGTTACAACAGACTCGACATCAAAACCTTACACCTCTTCGAGAATGGATGTTGTTGTCGTGACTAAGAAAAAGACACCCAATGTCACTGTTAAAAATGTAAAACAAACACCCACTTTGAACACAACGATTTGGAATTGCAAAAATTGAGCCTAAAACAAAACCACCTCAACCGAGATCCAAAACGCCACAACCTACGAGACTAAACACGGTATATCCTAAAAGCAACTACAAGAACCAAGTAGGCTGGAACTACAACCCGCAAAACCAATACCAAACGCCTAACATTGCACTTTAGGGCTCATATCCACCATTCCCATTCATAAACAAAATAAATAGAATGTTTAACTGATAAGGATTTAAACATACCTTTTTAAGGGGTCATTAAGTACCTAAACTCGTATGTTTTTGATCAATTATTGCCTTAAATTGTTTCTTTTTGCATTTTAGGAACTTGGGACGCGAAAACAGGATATTGACGTATTTTTGGCTATTTTGGATGAAGAAACGAAGAACAACGACCAAATCGCGAATTCGTCAGGAATAGGACCCTAACGGCGTCACAAGATACAATGTGACGCTGTCACTTGTATTTGAAGATGATTATTTGGTCACCTTAATGATTCAACACAAGTATATCTAGTGAGAGAAAGTTAGAGAGAGAGAGAGAGAGATTGGAGGAACACGTTTAATATGAATAAGAGAGTGTAACTTGCATAAACATGAACCAACACTCTCAAATGAGAGTTTACATTTGTATATATAGCCATTCACTAGGGCAACGCCCCTAGTGGGCTTTCAAGAACTATTGACAAGGCCCATAGACTTAATATGTAAGCTTTGAACTAATTATAAACATATAAGTATAAATGATAAAGCAACCTATTACAAAAGTAATGACCGACACTTGATATAATTAAAATGCATTCCCAACAATCTCCCCCTAAGGGTTTGTCATCAAAGGTTGCTTGACGTCATCGTTGCTTCATTGGTGTGATGTCTTCAAGAAAAAATTAAATCCTTGTTCTTTATTCTTTGTTCTTGTAGTGATCAAGTGATGGTATTCTCTGCCTTTCATCAACGTCTTCATCTTTGGTGTCTTTACGTCTTTCCAACATTCTCATACATCTTTTGACTATGAAACTTCATACTCACGTAGCTCTCAATTCATTTGCTTTGATCTTTATCTTTCAACTTTGTAGATTCTTTTGCTTCACGTAGAATCTTTCTTTGAACCTTGCTTTGCTTTGATCATTGTAAGAACTTTCTTTGACTTTAACTTACTTTGTGATGTGGGTATGAGCATGTGGAAACTGTTGTGAAGTTGATGATAATAATGGTGGTTATGGAACTTCCGGTCTGCATGAGTACCTGCACAAAAACATTTAGCAATAAAGCTTCCAGCACTTACAGGTTCGGACTTCGAGATTATTAACAGAATAGTGTGAAAACTTTCTTTAATCCTTACCAAGGCTGTTCCTGAATGGGATACCCCCAAGAGAGCTTACACAGATACACCAAAGTGCATCAACAATTCAGGTGAGCCGCTGAAGTATACCGAAGTACCACTCCACGACTGTAGACCGTTTGAAACATAATAACAACCACCATGATATGAGTGGCAACATCCAAAGATCTCATAAAAGACTCTTACAACTTGTGTTCCTTTTGGCGAACACAAGTGTATGCTTTGGAAAGTGTATCCTAAGAGATCTTTTGATAAATCTCGTGGCTCTAGACTCGATGAAGTGCATTTTGGTTTTAGTAGTCGGAGGCATGGTGCAGAGTGCCTCCTTTTTAATATCAACACATCTCGGAGTGAGAGGTCGATAGATTATGCGAGGTTCTCCATGAGAAATGAAACAAGTATCTTTTAAGAGATACCTGAGTGGCTAGAAGGTTAAATGCAGTGCATCACTGGGTCCATGACGTCTTGTCTTCAATACTGGCATCACCTTGGTGATAACCAGTGGCATATGAATTGAACCCGGTTTCTGCCCTAAGGTTGAACATTTGGAGGGCTATTTCTTTTCACCCTTTCATTTACATTTCTTTTTAATTCTTCAACCCTTTCTTTCTCCTTTCGTTTCTTTACTCCTTTTTCAATCATACCTAAGGACTTCTAGTACTAAACTATTGTTATTATCCATGGGTAGATCCCTCCGGTCCCGGCGGATCATAGGACTTATTTCCTAGCCTTAGTCACCTTATAACTCTATGACTACCCTATGTTGCCATAAACCATTCATTTGAAAATCTCTCAAAGTGGTTATCATTATAAAACATATTTTGTTAACACTTTGAGAGTTTTCCATTTTCAGAAATACTCCCCCTTCACATGTGCTCATAAGTTTTAAAGATAAATTTGCACATGTTGGGTGGAGTTTGCACTTTTGAATTGATTGATTTTCAGTGAACATGACCGATTCGAGACACGCTTACATCACTAGTTAGACTAGCTTGAAATTATTACCCGTCCTCGTCACATTCAAAGAAAATCTCTCAAAACGGTACACTCTACTCAGACAAGTCCTATTCGAGACACGCTTACATCACTGGTTAGACCAGCTTGAAATTATTACCTGTCCAGGACAAGTCCTTTCGATTAATGACAGTTAAGTTTCGTCAATTCATTGGTAATATCTGAGTCGAGCTCATACGAGATTCCATACATTTGAGACCATATTTTAATCACTTTATATTCTCACCCTTAAAAATAGCATATTGATGTTGTTTTTGGAAAATATTTTGATTAAAATATGCTTTTTGAGGTTTGTGGGAAGAAATCAATAAGAACTTTTTCATTGTGAACAAAGATTGTTTCAAATACTCCCCCTCAATAAGTGAAATAACTTTTTTAGGTTTTGATTATGAGAGGGAATACTTGTTCTTTTGAGCAGAATTATGAAAAACTCAAAATTTGATTAATTCTACTCAAAAGTAAGAAGCTTTCGCTCCTTATATTAGGATTGAGGCACTGAAGCGTACCTCAGGGTCTTTTCTTTACAAAGAACGAGTTGTGCACTATTATGTGTGCACAAGCCATAGTTTTTTATACAAGTTTTGTTTTCTTTTAACAAAATACTCCCCCTAAAATAATGAAGTTTATTCGAGAGATAGTCTTCTTGAGCAGAATTTTGAATCGTATTTAAAAAAGTACTTTTTGAAAAATCATGAGATGATTCTGCTCAAGGTTTTAGAAAACACAATCAAGTATTATACAACAAAGAATGCTTGAATATTAGATTAGACAACAACCTCGGGAACCCATTTAAGCATGGCGCCAATGGGTTTACTAAAATTTGAAATCCTTTGTAGGTTGCGTCAATCTGATTAAAAGATGTTGAATTCCAACGAGGACTAAAATCCTTTGTTTCATTTTGAAATAACACTCGTGGAATCAATGGAAATTTAACTCTTTTTCTATTGAAAATTGTTTGAGAAACCCAGTGTCTTTCTTTGAGTTTTAAAAAATCAGAAGAAGAAGATTTTCATCTAGAGTTGAATCTCATGGGTTCTTTTTGAAGAGTTGTTTTTGAGATAAATGGAAATCTTTCGGTATTTGGGATGTTCAAAGCAAAGTCATTCTTATATTGTAGCCAAAAGCATTCCAGATTTTGAAACTTTGAAAGGTTTTGAACGACTTTGCTTTGGTCTCCACACTTGCTTTACCGGTGTAAAACAAGAATGTGGAGTTTAAAAAACTTTTTTCTCATCATTTGATTCCTTTTTCAAGTTTGGCCGTTTGACACATTTAGCCCGTTGAAAATATGAAACTACATGAACGAGCTGTTTTTGTAACAGTTGACTATTTTTTACCCCCTCAAAATATGTTCCATAAGAAACATTTTGAAAATTGTTGAAATTTTGACGAAACATATTTCGACTTTAAATGGGATGATATGTACTTGCACACAGAAAATGCATCAGGCACAAACAAGCATACAGATGAATCAAAAACTCATTCTAAATCTTCCTAAGTGTTCAGAATTCTCAAATTAACACATAAGATCACAGATTAATTCATTCTTTCACTCAAAATTTTCCGATTATTATCATGGTTTGGGGTTATGATATGAGACTTTGCACGCATGTTAGCATCATAATGCCTGAATATTATACAAACTAACGCCCTATTAGTAGCAACAAATACATCGACATCTTAAACCCTAAATCACTTGATTTCAAACCTATGTTGTTTCTAATCGTGCAAACACCCAATCGAACATTCTTTAGTGTTCTCTAAAGCTATATGAACTGATTAATTAGACTAAAACACATAAAAAAGAAATGCCCCAATCGATAATTACATAAGCCCTAGTTTCTGATTATGCCTTTTTGACCATTGAAATCATTTGAAACATTTAGGGAACGATTAGACAACAACCATGAAGAAAAATAGAAACTCACAATCGTGAAGAAAATCAAGGATAAAAAATCTTTAGTTTCAATCGTTGAGGTTTTTTATTTTGTGTGATACTTTTGAGAACATTTGTGGAAACATTGATTAGTGTCACAAAGTGTAGAGTAAATTTTGATTGTTTGACACTTGCAGTCCCTGAGCCCGTTTTGTTTTCCATGCAAGGTCCTTTTACCTAAGTTTAAGACTATTGTATACTTTACTCATTAAAGGTTAATTACTTTTCCATTTGAAGTCAAAACATTGTTAAATTGGGATCATTGCAGAAAAATTTCTTTTCTCCCCCTCGAATTAGCATTTATTTTGTGAAATCTTTTTGCACATTTTAGTTCGAGAGATCATAGAACTTTTGAAAATGAGTTTTTAATACAAATGATGATGAAACAATTTTTCTTGAAAACTTATGATTAGGTTTGCAAACTTCATAATGTTGTGAAAATTTTGTCCCCCTCAAAATATGTTCCATTTTGACAATGTAAAGTAAAATTTGTTTTAATGGAGGAACATAGTTTTGAAGATAAGAAGTTTGTACATGGAGAAAGAAGATTCTTTTTGCAGTTTTTGAAAGTTTTATATTTTTGTATTTTGTTTTTGATAAAATATTTACAAAATGTTTTGGTGTTTGACTTTCTCAGTTGTGTTTAAGAAAGTTTTTCAGATCATCTGGAGGCAAACACCGCATACTAATTTGGTGAACTAATTTCACAAATCTTGCATGGGGCAAAGCTTTGGTGAATAAGTCCGCTAATTGGTATTCAGTACCCACAAAGTATAATTCAATTGTACCATTTTTAACATACTCTTTGATGAAATGATATCGGAGTGCGATGTGTTTTGACTTTGAATGTTGAACCGTGTTGCATGAAATGGCAATGGTACTCTTGGAGTCGCAGTACATGGGAATCTTATTGTAAATGTAACCGTAGTCCATCAGCTGTGATCGCATCCAAATGACTTGAGCACAACATGCTAACATGGCTACATATTCTGATTCTGTTGATGACAATGATACGCAATCCTGCTTCTTTGACTGCCAAGATACAAGTTTGTCTCCTAGAAACTGCACTCCACCAGATGTACTTTTGCGTATGTCTAAACATCCTGCATGATCAGCATCTGAAAAGGCTATTAGTTCAAAACCAAAATCTTTCGGATACCAAATCCCCAAATGAATGGTTCCCTTTATGTATCGAAGGATTCTTTTAACCTCAGAGAGGTGTCTTTCAGTTGGGCGAGACTGATAACGGGAGCATATATATACATCAAATACAATATCTGGTCTGCTGGCTATTAGATACATGAGTGACCCAATCATACTTCGGTATTTGGTAGGGTCAACGGGTGTCCTATGTAAATCAGCATCCAGCTTTGGTGATGATGCAGACATAGAGGTATTATAAGTATCACAACTTGTCATGCCATGTTTCTTTAAGATTTCAAGAGCATATTTGGACTGACTTAGAAAAATTCCACGGGGTGATTGATGAACTTGGAGTCCTAAGAAGAACGTAAGTTCACCAATCATGGACATTTTAAAATTTTGTTTCATTAATCTTGCAAAAGCATTTGAATATTTAGTTGGGAATTAAACCTAACAGTACAAACTGATAAGCTTAAGTAGAAGACTGCTGAAGATTACACTAGCAGTACTAACTGACTTAGTACTGTTAGCACAAGATGTTTGTACTGCTTATATTCTGAATATGTATAATATGATAAGTATAGAAAATATTTAGTGAATATTCTATTTAGTTAGAGTTATACGGATATTATAGTTATCTTGTAACTGACTCCTTGTTCTATAAAAGGAGATCCTAGGTTAGGTTTTTCATATAGAACAATACGATTGTTTAGAGAGATTCAAGGTTGTGTAACCCTAGTGATAACATAGATCACTCGTATTATTCATCAATAATATTGAATCATTTTTGTTAAACATTGTCTTCATTGTCTTACATAATCACTGTTCCATTCATACATCATACACAATTATTCTTCTAAGTATAACTAAGTAGATTCCGCATACTTAGTTATATCCACTCAAAGTATCTCATACACATTATATAGGACTAACATCCTAAGTGTATCATCAATCCTATCAATTGGTATCAGAGCCAGGTTCTGATACTTTGAATTAGAAGATCTAGAAGAACTCTTCCTCTGTCATCAAGCAATGGACATGGAGACATCTACAACCAATGTGGCTGCAAAGTTGCCAATACTCAAGCCTAATGAATTCGACATGTGGAGGTTAAGAATTGAACAATACTTCCAGGTGCAAGACTATGCACTCCGGGAAATTATAGAAGAAGGGAATTCATTCAAGCTTACAACCACAACATCAACTGAAGATGATAAAGTTGTGACAACTGTGCAGACAAAGCCAGTGACTGCAGAAGAAAGAATTCAGATGAAGAATGACATCAAGGGAAGGAGTATGCTAATGATGACAATACCTAATGATCAACTCTTGAACTTCAGCAAGTTCAAGGATGCCAAGTCATTATTTGAGGCCCTTGTTGCTAGATTTGGTGGGAATGAAGCCACCAAAAAGACACATAAGACACTTCTAAAGCAACAATTTGAGAACTTTTCTGCAACAAGCAATGAATCATTGGATCATATGTTCAACAGGCTTCAGAAGCTTGTGAGCCAACTTGCAGTTCTTGGAATTGAAATACCTCAGGAAGACCTCAACTCCAAATTCCTGAGAAGTTTACCATCAGAATGGGCCATGCATGTTGTTGTCTGGAAGAACAAACCAGACATTGATTCTATGAGTCTGATGGATTTGTATAGCAACTTCAAGATAGTGGATAAAGATGTGAAGAAGGTTGCTGGAACAAGCTCAAGCACTGGGAATATGGCATTTGTGTCAACTCCTAGTAACTCAAGTTCTGAAAAAGTGGAGGTTGGTGCAGTAGTTGGTACTGCAAGTTCAAAAATTGGTACTGCAAGCACATCAAGCAGTACTAAAGGCATTATGGATGAGATAACTTGCTGTGCACTCCTGACTACCCAGCATAATGGATCCATGTTGACTGATGCGTGGTTTTGCGACCTTACAACAGGTTTTACCTCTTGAGGGATCTCAAGAGGCTTGCAATCCCCACCAGGCAGTGTACCTGACCGATGTAGTATAGTGAAGTGGCAAGTACCGGGGGATTGATCGTTCTCTAGGGGAATAGTGTCGTTAGGATTGAAAAACTACTCTAATAGGTCTAAGGATGAGGGAAGATTCTTTTTGTATTTTTATATTTTTTATAAAAGCAAGTAAAATCTCGGGTTTGAAAGAGTGGGCGGAATTAGTTGCTAGTCAACTAACCCAAATGACTACAAATGCAAATAAAATAAAATAACTGAAAATGAAAAGGTTGTGGAACTTATATGGAGAGAAATGTGTTTACTTAGATTTCCTTACTCCCTAACTATCTTTTATCGGTTGATTAGTGTGTATTAATTGCGTGGATGACGGGTGTATTCCTTAATACCAATCGTGGGGTGGCGTACGTACTTCCCCAACTCTACAAGCTCCTACTTCACTCCTATGTCGAGCCGGCTAAGAAGCTCCTAACATGGGATCACTAGAATTCGCTCATGCAATAAATACAACCATAAAAACCTTAGTACGCATTGGTTCATGTTTCTTAAGACGTTCAAGCAAGTTACCGTATAGGAGGTTAGCCAGTTTTCTTAAGCCTAACATCGATAAACAATCATCCAATACAATTAATAACACACCAACAACCAATAATCAAGAGCTAGGTTTCATTAGATCTAAGCAAACACAAGATAAATCTAGCCTAGCATGTTAATTAAAAGACAAGAACAAGATATAATCAAACAACACATAGACATATTGATTGATTAAGTGATTACTTATCTTCAATTAAACATGGGAGATCCAAGGGTATAAAACCCTTAAAAATGGCAGAAATTCGTCTTAGGGTTTCTCCTCACAAAGTTGCACACAATGAATAAAAATTGCAAAACTATATATAGAGTTTAGTGGCTGACGGCGTCACGTTGTAGGAGGTGACGCCATCACCTCGCCGTGGCTAGGGTTCCCGGATGGCCTTCCTGACGCCGTCCCTCTTTAATCCTCCAAAATCCGCTCTGGCCTATCAAGGGCTGACGCCGTCAGAATAGGGCTTGACGCCGTCTCTCTTTAGCTTAAACCGTGATGGCCTTGATCACCTTAAAGGGTGACGCCGTCAGACTTTCCATTGTAAAACTCTCTGGCGCGTCACGTGTATTTTGTCATATCCACCTCTTTTGCCAAGCCATGACGCCGTCAGGAGCAATCCTTGACGCCGTCAAGTGTACTTTTCCAGCAACTTTAAAGACTTTGTCGTTTTCTTCACTTTTATGCTCCAAAAACGTCCAAAATGCTTCCTTTTCCAGATTTCTTCTCCCAAAGTACCTAAAATGACAAAAGGAACGATTTAGGGCAATATTTGATCAAATAAATACGATTTAGGGCTTAAATGACCCCCTAAAAGCGGTACACTTTTCGCTTAATCAAATACCCTTACACTTGAGATTTGCTTGTCCTCAAGCAAATGCGCTTTTATTCTAATCAAAATACAAGTTAGGGGTCATTTAACGAATATAAAAGTAATTACAACAAATAGTCGTTCCACTTTAATCATAATAAGCACGGAGATTACAAACTAGCACCTCACAAGTAGTGTTTAGATACTCACATCTCTCAGGTGTCATAAAAGTGTATCTCATAAATGAAAACGGATAATATCTCTCACTACCTGTCATAGCAAATAGATTACCATAGGCTTGGGAAAGGATCAAAAACCTCCTCCACTAGGCGTAAGCACCTAAGATAAACTATCAAAGAGGGCTTTTAAACGGGTTATAACGTTAGGTGTAGGGATATGATAAACACGGATTTGTTGGATAAGGTATATTTTACTGGTGGCGAGTTAAATATCTTGATTAATTACATGTATAATATGGCGTTGCTAAGCCAAGACTAGACTCGACTTAAGCAAAAAACAAAATAACAAAAACATAAAATAAACATAAAATGAAACGGGATGGTAGTCCGTATGTTTTTTCTACTTTTCTTTTTCTCATTTTTTTTTTTTTTTTTTTTTGGTATTTTCTTGATTTTTTTTTTTTTTTTTTTTTTTTTTTTTTTTTTTTTTTTTTTTTTTGCATACACTCTTGCCCTACCATCCAAAATAATACATCATAGGGGCGTTGCATTCCCCTTACACTTGAACTTTTACATAACTTTACAAATAACTATTCTAATGACTCGAATTAAGATAATCGAAACACTTGGAGTACTTTTAAAATATTTAGCACATATGGGGGTAATAATGTTGTTCTTCCCCATTACTCCATTACACTAGTAATTTACCCATGAGTCCCAATCGTCCCAAAACAATATGTACAAGGATATGACTCGACTTAGCAACCATGTAATCAATTAGATAATTAACTTGGGGTTTAAACAAATGTTGTCACAATAATGCACAAAAAATGAGTGCATACAAGGTAGGCTAAGGCGATTTGGGTGTACATTTAAGTGGGGTGTAAACAAATTCTTCCTTTAAGTAAAATGCTTAAAGGTCGAAACGAAAAGATAGGCTCTGAGGGGTGTACTAGGGGTATCGTGTACTAAAAATGAGTACAACGCAAAGGGTGTGGGAGAATTACTTGACCAATGTAGCCAACGTAATTATAACAAAAACACAGGTGTAAAACAATGGGTTAATCCTAATGCCTCTTATCATGTAGTAAATCTAACTACACGAATGTAGTCTCACTTGTGGCCTCGGAATGGTCCTAACGCAAGTTCTAGAATCTAAGTGCTACCGGTACACACATCATAGCATAAATGCTTTTCCTACCAATTCTAGGGGCGAACCTCACATATTTGGGGGTGGAAATTTTTTTAGTGGTACGGTTTTTGTGCTAGTCATATAACTCCTATCCATGAGACGCTCATTAAGATCAAAGTTTCACTCCTATATGTTGTAAAAAAATTTAAATTTGGCACTAAAATTGCCCTAACAGGTATTTCTCTCAGTTTTATTACACATCTACCATTAAACAAACAAAAATCAAGCGTAATTGTATTCTCTAAAGTATCGTACTTTACCCCCCCCCCCTTACACTTAAGATGAACATTGTCCCCAATGTTCAAATAACAAGATGTAAAAGTAAATAAGGTAAAAGAATGAAATCAAATACTCCCCTGATTCGTTCGGTGGATAAAGGGGTAACATGGTTAGATCTTCTTCCAAGGTAATGTTGAAACTTCAAGATTAATGCAGCGCCAAAATCTTGATTCCACATACATCTCCTTGTCCAAAATAACCTGTTAAACCTGAGAAAACAAACACGAAAACCTGCATAACAACGGCGGGATAAATCTATATAAGGATATAATGCTTGTGGAATGATAATTTTGCAGATTCCTGGAGTTTATAAGTTAGAGATTTAATAAAAAAATTTATGAAAACAAAACTTTCAACAATTTCAGAAAATTAAAACCTGACGCCGTCAGAAATGATCTGACAGAATTCTCATGTTAAGTTTCTGGAAAATTTCTGGAAAAACCTATACCTTACTTCCTGGAAATCCTGCAAAATATCATTATGACTCGATACAAGCATTTGACTCTAACAAATAATAATATGTATGTTAATTTATTATTGTTATGATTCATGTTCATTTGTTCTAATAAACCGATTTGGATTTCCCTTACACTTATCTTTTGCAAAATACCTTTATATGTAGTTAAGACGAAGTTAAAAACAAAATAAAGCATTTTCACAATTTACTTTTGAACATGAATCAATAATAATAAAAATTAAACACACATACGGAAACAAATAAAATCAAACAAACAAACAAACACACAAAGCAAATAAAGCTTGGGTTGCCTCCCAAGAAGCGCTTTTCTTTATTAACGAGTCTTGTAGCTAGACTCAAAGTCCTTCTACCCTATGTAAGTGAGTTCGTCATCGAGGACGTCTTTAGGGTTAAGCTTTGATTGAAGTTTCCTATTGGTCCGCTTAGTACGATATATCTTTTCAAACTTCTCTCCATCCGGGTCATATAATGTCATCTTAATATGCCATGACCCATCTCCATCTTTGGGTGGTTTGTCCCAATCCCACTTATGATCATCGTCCTCACAAGTCCACTTATTCATCCCTAGGTTAATTGGCAAAACTCCTAGGAACTCAATCATCTTCCTAAAAACTAGAGGGTCTTCAAATGGATCCAATTCGGTGTCCCTAGCCAAGAGTTGCTCTACCGTATGTGTTCGGTTCACAAAGTCCTCTTCTAGGTAAAATGGGTGTTGGGGTCCTATGAAGTCTCTATCGATCCAAGGTCCATATCTAGATGGTCTCCCATTTAATTCTAACCAATGGGGTGTTGGTTCCTCACTAGTATCATAGGCATGTTTCTTCACATCATAGACTGACCAAGTATCACCTTCTCCTACCACTATCTTAGATTTCTTACAATCAATCATAGCACTAGCGGTCGCCAAAAATCCTCTACCTATCAACAAGGGGCATGTAGGGTCGCTAACCATATCAAGGACGTGGAAATCGGCTAAAATGGTTAGTTTTCCTATGTGTACTAACACGTCCTTGACTACTCCAACCGGGTAAGCAACACTCCCATCCGCTAAGCCTATTATCACCTCGGTTTCTTCAAGTTTTCCTAGTTTTAGAGAGGTGTAGAGAGGTAACGGAAGTAGGTTAAGGCTTGATCCAAGATCGGCTAATGTGTCATAAGCCTCCGAATTACCGATCTTGCAAGGTAGAACAAATAAGCCAGGATCATCTAACTTCTTAGGTAGCTTGTTTTGAACAAAGGCGGTCCCTTTTTCGCCAAACTTGAGCTTCTTCTCATCCAACACATCAATAACCGGACTTTCAAGGTGGAGCTCCTTGAATTCTTCGTCAAGGTTTTGAGTGGGAGGTGTTTCAACTATGTTGTTGACCAATTTAGTGTTGGATATCATAACTTCTTGGTCATTTTGAACGACTTGGGTTTGTTTGAAACACGTGCTCATGGAATTGACCGAATAATATTGTGGACAAGAACTAGGAGACGAAATTGATGAAATGGCGTTGACGTTTAGTTTCGGGTTCTTGACTGTGTTGCTAGGGAGTGCTCCCATTTCTCGGTCATTGAGGGCTTTCAATAAAGTGTCAATCTTATTGGTCATCTCGCTTTGTTTTTGTTTGAAATCGGCTTCAAACTTGGCCAAACGAGCTTCTTAAGATGCCATAAATTGGGAAATCAATCCTTCAAAGTTATTGGTACTACCATTGCTGGAAGGATTGTTGTTGAAAGTACGGTTCGAGTTGGAACCGCTTGATTGGAAACGATTAGGTGGGTTGGAAGAATTGGTTTGTTGTGCGTTTTGGTTTTGTTTCCACCTAAGGTTTGGGTGATTTTTCCATGAGGGGTTGTATGAATCACCGTAGGGGTTTGGCTCGGGTTTGAAAGTGTACCACTTGTCTCCCGCTCCGTCGGTACGCGAGGATGCGTAGTCCGCAAAAGCTTGTTCGGGGAGTTCCATGTAATCACGAGTGTCGTGTGGTCATAGAAGATTTGGACTTGGAGCCAAAGTTCTATGCCATGGTGAGGGACTTTTTGGAGTAAGTCCTTGAATCGAGTCCATGCCTCGTAGAGGGTTTCGCCTTGACGTTGTTGGAACATCAAGATATCATTCCTTAGCTTGGTAGTTCTTCCTGGTGGGAAAAACTGAGCGAGGAAACGAGTGGTGAGATCATCCCAAGAGGTGATGGATCCTGCGGGTAGACGCTCTAGCCATTGACTAGCTTGGTCCCGCAGAGAGAATTGAAAGAGACGTAGTCGGGTCGTCTCTCGAGTGGCAACATCAAGGTCTATAGAATCAACGATTTTGAGAAAGTCCTTGAGATGTTGATTAGGATCTTCGGAACGAAGTCCATGGAATGCGCATCCGCTTTGCACCAACCGGATGGTGTCGGATCGCAAGGGAGTGACATTGGCTCCTTGAGTGAGCTCAATGGTGTTTCGATAGCCATGGTGGCTAGGACGGGAGTAGTCTCCTAAGGTACGGGCTCTAGGAGGTGGGTGTTGTTGTGGTGGTGGGTTGTTGGGATCGAGGATATTACCACCTTCCATGATGTCGGATGGTAATGGTTACGAACAAAGAAACGAAGAAAAAAGATAGACTAAAGAAAAACCTAGAAAAATAAAATAAAAATCTTACTAGAAAGGAATCTAGTGAGTAGACCTAATAAAATAAAAATTCAACCTAAACAATAACTATTCCCCGGCAGCGGCGCCAAAAACTTGATGCGTGGTTTTGCGACCTTACAACAGGTTTTACCTCTTGAGGGATCTCAAGAGGCTTGCAATCCCCACCAGGCAGTGTACCTGACCGATGTAGTATAGTGAAGTGGCAAGTACCGGGGGATTAATCGTTCTCTAGGGGAATAGTGTCGTTAGGATTGAAAAACTACTCTAATAGGTCTAAGGGTGAGGGAAGATTCTTTTTGTATTTTTATATTTTTTATAAAAGCAAGTAAAATCTCGGGTTTGAAAGAGTGGGCGGAATTAGTTGCTAGTCAACTAACCCAAATGACTACAAATGCAAATAAAATAAAATAACTGAAAATGAAAAGGTTGTGGAACTTATATGGAGAGAAATGTGTTTACTTAGATTTCCTTACTCCCTAACAATCTTTTACCGGTTGATTAGTGTGTATTAATTGCGTGGATGACGGGTGTATTCCTTAATACCAATCGTGGGGTGGCGTACGTACTTCCCCAACTCTACAAGCTCCTACTTCACTCCTATGTCGAGCCGGCTAAGAAGCTCCTAACATGGGATCACTAGAATTCGCTCATGCAATAAATACAACCATAAAAACCTTAGTACGCATTGGTTCTTGTTTCTTAAGACGTTCAAGCAAGTTACCGTATAGGAGGTTAGCCAGTTTTCTTAAGCCTAACATCGATAAACAATCATCCAATACAATTAATAACACACCAACAACCAATAATCAATAGCTAGGTTTCATTAGATCTAAGCAAACACAAGATAAATCTAGCCTAGCATGTTAATTAAAAGACAAGAACAAGATATAATCAAACAACACATAGACATATTGATTGATTAAGTGATTACTTATCTTCAATTAAACATGGGAGATCCAAGGGTATAAAACCCTTAAAAATGGCAGAAATTCGTCTTAGGGTTTCTCCTCACAAAGTTGCACACAATAAATAAAAATTGCAAAACTATATATAGAGTTTAGTGGCTGACGGCGTCACGTTGTAGGAGGTGACGCCGTCACCTCGCCGTGGCTAGGGTTCCCGGATGGCCTTCCTGACGCCGTCCCTCTTTAATCCTCCAAAATCCGCTCTGGCCTATCAAGGGCTGACGCCGTCAGAATAGGGCTTGACGCCGTCTCTCTTTAGCTTAAACCGTGATGGCCTTGATCACCTTAAAGGGTGACGCCGTCAGACTTTCCATTGTAAAACTCTCTGGCGCGTCACGTGTATTTTGTCATATCCACCTCTTTTGCCAAGCCATGACGCCGTCAGGAGCAATCCTTGACGCCGTCAAGTGTACTTTTCCAGCAACTTTAAAGACTTTGTCGTTTTCTTCACTTTTATGCTCCAAAAACGTCCAAAATGCTTCCTTTTCCAGATTTCTTCTCCAAAGTACCTAAAATGACAAAAGGAACGATTTAGGGCAATATTTAATCAAATAAATACGATTTAGGGCTTAAATGACCCCCTAAAAGCGGTACACTTTTCGCTTCATCATTAACATATGAAGATCTTCAAGAGATCAATGATGATGATCTGGAGGAGATGGATATTAAATGGCAAATATCTCTTCTTAGCATGAGGGCTAGGAAATTCCATTTAAGAACAGGAAAGAAGATTACCATAAACAGCAATGATACTGATGATTATGATAAGTCAAAGATTGATGCTATAATTGCCATAAGATGGGTCATTTTTCAAGGGAGTGCAGACGGCCAAGACAACAAGATGGCAAGAACAAAAGCTATAGTAGCAAGACCAAGGAAGTGGATATCACTGACTCAAGCTCAAAGGCTATGGTAGCCATTGATGGTTTAGGATTTGATTGGAGCTTCATGGATGAAGAGGAAGCAACACCTACTGAGATGGCACTCATGGCTTTCTCAGACTCTGAGGTAGAAATTTCTAAATGTTCTAAATCATGTGGTGCTTTAAATGAACTAGAAACTCTTAGGAAATATTATGATGAACAAAGAATAGAGCTAAACAAGACCAGTTTTAATTTGGCAAATCATAAGAGGGGTTTAGCTGTCTCAGAAGAGCAAATTGTTCATTATAAAAGCAATGAGTCTAGTTTTTCTGACACTATAGGATTGCTTACAAGAGATTTAATGTTTAGAGATGCTGAAATTAGCATGTTAAAAGCTGAGGTTGATAGACTTAAACAGGATAAAGAAAACATTCAATTAAGTGTTGACACTCTTGAATACACATCAAAAGGAGTTCAGAAATTAATTGAATGTCAAATAATCAACAAGGCTAAATCAGGTCTAGGTTATAAGTCTATTCCACCTCCTCATAGAGGAATACCTGCACCTCCAGGTATAGACCTAGAACACACAGGTTTGCCTGAATTTCAACTACCCAAGCTAGAATATGGTCCTCAATAAAAGAAAAATGTAGTAGTTGACAAGCCTGTAGAAGTAAGTGAAAGCTTTGGGAGTGCAAGTGATAAATCACTCTCTGAGGACAAGGTGTCCTCTGCTAGAAATTCAGATGCTCCAACCATAGAGGATTGGACTTCTGATGATGATGAGGATGATCAGGTTAAGGTTAAACCTGATACTGTTAAGGTAGAAGGAACAAGAGTTCCTAAGGTGGTCAAAGTTAATACTGTTAGGCCTAAAACCAATGTTAGGCAACCAGTAAGATATTGTGAAATGTATAGAACCACACACAAGCCCAGAGGTAACCAACGGAATTGGAACAACCTCAAGTCTCACCAACTAGGTGATGACTTTGTCTTTTATAGAAAAGTTTGTTTTAATTGTGGATAGTTTAACCATCTTTCAGCTTATTGCAACAAAAGCGTAACTGGGTATTCAAACCATAGAGTGAACTTAGAAAGACCTCAAAATCACTCTAACTTTGCTAGGATGACACCCAGAGCAGTTCTTTTAAAGTCTGGCCCAAGACCAATTCATACTGCTAGATAAGCAGTTCATACTGCCAGACCATATAAGACTTTTTACCCAAGACAAGCAGTTCAAAGTGCAAAAATATTTTTCAAATCTGCACCATCAACTGCTAGAAGGCCATTTCATAACAAAGCAGTGGTAAACAACCAAATTTGGAAACCAAAGGTTACCATTGCAAACCCAGCAGTTCATACTGCTAGGCAAGCAAATAATACTGGTAGTTCTAAAAACACTGCTAAGGGAAAGATGGGCAATGGTATTAATGCATCAGCATCATGGGTTCGGAGACCACTTCAATCCAATGGTGCACCAACTGTTCTAAAAAGGTTTAATTATATTGATGCAAGAGGAAAACCAAAGTCAGTAATGGCTTTGGTTCCCCAAGGAAATTAATTTCCTTGTTTATGTGCAATGTTAGTCATATACTTATAATGTTATGAGACAAGTGGTTTGCACTTTGTCTTCTATTTTTGGACTAACAATTGCAGGTTGATTGGAGTTTGTGAATTGAATGCTTTGTGTTTTGGATGATGAGGTGCTTTGGAATTTCAAGTGTGTGATCTGTGAACACAACAAATGGTAATTGGTTCACCATGTCTAACCCACATTAAGAACCAACTAGTCCAGAGCAAACCGTTTATGGTAAAGACTTCTAAAATCCGTTCATGGTTGATAGTTTACCAAAAACTATATGGTTATCAACCCACCATATCTCACAGTGAAGAGTTGGCTAGTCCAAAGCAAACGGCTATTGGTAAAGACACATCAAATCTGTTGATAGTTGATAGTTTGCTAAAAAACTATGAGTGGGCAGTTTTGTTTTTAAATCATTAATAAGTTTATACTGCTCATTAAAAATTTTCTTAAAAAATTAGTACTGCTAGTGTACGTTAAACTTTGTACTGCTGAACTAGCCGTTGGAACTGTTGTGTCAGTAACATATTTTTTAACTATCTGTTGGGTAAAAACCGTTATTTACCATATATATAGGGTTTTTGTTTGGATAATTATTTTCTTTCCATATTTTACTCTAAATCTTTCTAAAGATAATTCTTATCCCTTACGCAAAATTCTCAAACCCTAACAGTATCTCTATAAAAACCCAATTGGCTTTTCACACCTTTAATTGAACCTCAAACGATCAATTTTCTGTTATAACTTGGGTCATTAATAATGGCTGTTTTGGAGTTTGTTAAGACGCATAATCAGGTTGCTTTTCTAGAGAAAACAGAGGAAGGGGATGGACCTAAGTTCTATGAGATTGTGGATTTTCTCAACAATTCCTACATAAGGTATGCTTTAACTATTAATCCCACTCTCTATTCCTCACAAATCAAACAGTTTTGGCAGACTTCATCTGTCATAACCCTTGATGAAGATGATGAGGATACACCTATTACTGCACTTAGTGCAACTGTGGATGGGCAAACCATCTATGTTACAGAAAAATCTTTAAGGAGACAACTCCATTTAGATGATTCAGATTGTATCATAGACTTGCCAAACACAGAAATTTTACATCATATTTCAAATATTGGGTATGACATATCCAACAGACTTTTAACTTTAAAAAACGGATGTTTCTCACCTCAATGGAGATTTTTAATACATACACTTCTTCACTGTATTAGCCCTAAAAGAACCTCATGGGAGAAATTTAGTAGCAATATTGCTATTGCTCTTGTGTGTTTATCCACTAACAGAGTCTATAATTTTTCAAAAATGATTTTTGAAAGTATGGTGAAGAATGTGACATCTCCAATAAAATTTTTGATGTACCCAAGGTTCATTCAAACCATTTTAAATGCAAAGAAAAGAAAGTTACTTTCCCATAAAACTATTTTTCCTACTCTTTGCCTGCAACAAAAAGTGTTTCAAAATATGGCAATGGCAACTAGGGGTTGGAATGGGAAAATAACACCATTATCTCAAGATATGCTTGCTCAAATTCAAAATATACAGGGTGAAGGGTCAGTAAACCCAACTGAGCCCCAACACACACCCATTGTGGTTCCAGAAATAACTCATACACCCCCAGTCACCACAACCTATAGGAGAAAAACCAGAAAGGAGAGTATGGTTGCTCAGCCTAGTCCTCCTACTCAAACCTTTGAAGCAGATGAGCCTATCAATTTTGATAGTATGGATGGGGCTGGCACTACTGTCTCTGGCTTAGTAGCTGGGCAGGCCAGTGTCAACATAACTAAGACCGCTACCATGGCAACATCTAATGTGCCAAGTCCTCAAAGACTTGTCACAGGTGATGAAATCCCAGGCCAAATGGAAAATTTGGGTGGTTCAGGAGTATATCCTAGTCCAACTAGGGTAGAAACAGAATCTATGCACCTTGATTCACCTCTCCTAGCAGGTAATTGGTATGTGCTTATTCACATACCTTTTATTTGCCAAATTAAGACCAAAACAACCAAAAACTAACCAAAATGCCAAAGATATTTGTGTTTTTGTTTTTATTTATGTGCAGGTACGGATATCGTGAAAAAGGGACAAAATCAAGCAAATACCGGGAAAAACGAGCACGAGGTTTGGAAAAGGTTAAAAGCCGGAGCCGGGGAGGAAATTATGGTCAAAAAGTCAACCGAGGTCCTCAAATTATCAGAAGTTGTCAAGATCAGCCCTTGAAGTTAGTTTTGATGAATGGCAGCATTGGCCCCTTGAAAAATCAGAATTTACATAAATGGTCCCTTAGATCAAAAACCTTAAATCCTTAAAATCATTTATACCCGGATCCCACCATTCCCTTATCCAATATTCAACCCAACCCACTACACACTAAACCCCCTAACCCACCTATTATCTACCCCAGCCCATACTTAAATCCCTGTCCCGATCCAAAATATAAACCCGGTCAAACTATATAATCCTGCAGTCAAATTATATTAAAAAAAAAAAAAAAAAAAAAAAAAAAAAACACACACACCCTCAAACACACGCGCGCCTAAAATTCACCGTACAAAAAAATTACCTCATACCCAATTATTACCTAATGATTAAAAGTTCTAGAAGGGTCTGACAGCTAAAAGGGGGACACGTGGAGGCCTTGTATTGGAGGGAACACATCATCAAATTGATCTAACGGATGAGATTTGAAGAGTGGAGAGCAAGGGTTGATCAATGGCTTGGATTGCTTCAAGGAGTCCCTGGAAGCTTCTGATGATGGCTATAAATAGCCTCCCTCAGTCACATATTGAAGGTGTTAGATTTTTAGGTTTAGGAGTAGGGTAATATAGCTTATTTTAGTTTTGCTGCTTATTGTATTTTCTTTTCAGTTGTTAATCATTGTACTCAAATTCAGATTCCTATAAAAGTCAAATTCAGTCAACATCTTTGTTCATCTACTTATTATCTTATTGCTGGTACTGTTCTTCTCTTTTAAGCTTTATTTTATCTTATGAAGTTAGTATAATGATAATGTCTTAAATTGGTTTAGTTTTATTACTTTTTACTTAGAGTCTTAAAATCTCTTGAAAGTTATAAAGTCAAACTGCTTTTTAGCTTATTACTAATGTTTCAGTCCTGATAAAAATAGTTTTTCTAGTTTTAATCTAGTCTTTTGAACTCTTGTTTGGTCCTGTCTCAGCTTAGTTTAAATCAGATCTATGACATTATCTCAATCAGACAAGATATAGGGTGTTTGGATAAGGCTTATTCTAGTTTTATTTCTAATGTTACTGTTCTATTGCACTTTCATGAGATTTGGTTTAGCTTTTTGGTAGGGTAGATTAGATGTTTCAGTAGGATTTAGTGTTTTTAATGCTTTGTTGAGGATGATGAGTTGATAGGAACTAGGTTTAGAATCATTACTGCCTTCATTAAGTCCACAATAAGGTGAACTTCTTTGATGTTTTTCTTTGGTATAATTAGGTGTCTATTAGTGAGTTAAGTTTATCTCATTGAGTTTGTAGTATTTCAAATAGTTTTGCTAAGTTTAGACCATAATTCTTCACTGCTGCACACTGATTTGAATGTGCAGTTTTGCACTTTAGTGATTACCTCAGTTCTTTCATAGCTTGTTACTGCTTATTCCCTTAAGATAATGGCCTGAAAATTGGTGTGCTTATAGCTAGTTATATAGAGTTTAATTTTTTTTTTATCTGGGATTCCACTTTTCAGCTTATTTACTAGCTTTTAGATAGTCTGCATTTAAGCTCTTCACAACTGCTCTGAACATGCACATTTTCAGTCTCCAACATCATCTGTTTATGGGCTTAATCAAAGATCAATTGAGTGGTTACAATTAGGGCTTTTAGTATTTTAGTGTAGCCTTTAGTACTGAGATACTTTTGCCCCCATAAGTTTCCATTAATTAGCTTTTCTGAGGTACTGATTTGACCTGCTAAATAGGTAGTTTAGCCCTTGTTTCTGTCCCACTTTGTTACTGTTCTTCTGAATTTCTGCTTATTTCTATAGCTTATTGGTACTTTTTCAGTAGTTTCTAGCTTATTGTAGTGTGTTTATTGATATTTGATCAGTAGATAATTTTTGGTCAACTTTAGCTTATTTTTTAGCTTATTTCCCATTAGCTTGTTGCACTGTTCGGCTTATTTAGGCCTAGTTAGCTTCTGAATTTATTTTTCCTAGATTAGTCATTTAATTTCAGATTTAATCAAAAATTCTTAGATTTTTCCAAAGTGTTTTACTATTTTTAAATCAATTAATTAGTTTAAAATAGTTTTTAATTCATATAAAATAAAATAAAAGTCAAAAAAATATTTTTCTTTTTCCCATAATTTTCTTTTGTCATATAGAATGTAGGAAAATTGTTTTCATGCCCGTAGGATTAGTATTTCTCTAATTTCACTTTTATAGTTGCGCTAGTACGTAGTTTTTGATTATTTTGCGTGTTTTTAGTTTTGACTATGTTTTAGCTTAATTGTTCTTTTAGTTATCATTTCATATGCTTTATTGGTTAATTTTTAGTGTTGATTTACTTTCCGTAGTGATAATTACCAATCATTCACTTTTATCTCTCATTCACTGCACAAATCACGATCCCGAATCACATATTCCATTCAATCTTCGTCGAGACAAACGAACTCGGGGTTTTCACATTATTTACCTTTTGTGATTTCTCCCTTGATCTATAATTGACTCATCAATTTTTGGCGCCACTGCCGGGGAAGGTTGAAGTGAGTGCGTGATTCCGTTTATCGATTCGTGTTTTGAAGACCCTTCCTCGTGGAGTTATCGTTTTCATTTGTAAATATTTTTTATAAAAACCCAAAAAGATTTTCTCTTCAAAATTTATTTTCCTTTTTCTTTTGTGATTTTCCATGTTGAGAAAATTTAAAAATCCAAAAATATTCTTCTCAATCCTCTTATCCGTTTGATTCTTTATCTCTATCCCTCTATCCGTTTAATTCATCTTCTCTATGTCTTCATCTTACCATTATGGTTGTCAATGGTGTGGCGGTCCTCATAATGGTGGGAATTTTCCCGGTTGTAGCATGGTGGAATCAGGAAACGGGTTTGTCTATGACCAAAATCCTTATTCTTACCATGAAACACCCGATTATTTCAACCAGCCACCACACCATGAGATGGAAACATATTCTTGTGAATATTGTGGAGGTCCACACCCGAGTTTTGATTGTCAAGGAAGGAATACGTTTGTCTATGAACAAGTTCCATGTAATCAAAACTTCAGGTATGACCATTATTCACATAATTCACCGAATAAGTCACAACAATCATATTGTTGTGAGTACCGTGGAGGTCCTCACTATAACTCTAATTGTCAAACAAGGAATCCGCTTGTCTATGAGCGCGGTCCTTGTAACAATTATAATTATTCTTATCATGACCAACCTCCACAGTACCAAATGATTCAACCGCAACCTCAGCCATCTCCTCAAGAATTATTAGAAGAAGAAGAAGAAGAAGAAGAAGAAGAAGATGATGAACTTCTCATTCAGATTCTTGATGTACTAAAAGATCTTAAGGCTTTACGTACCCCAGAAGAACCTCATCAGAAAACTTATGGAGAACTGCTAGCTGAAGAACAAGCAGCTAGAGTAAGTTCCAATTATCGTCAAACTTTCGTTTACGATGACGACGATGATGAGGATTCTATGTGGGGAGTTTATGAGAATTCGTCAGCAGAAATCACTCCCGTCTTACCTTCTATGGACCTCGAGGACTCTCTAAAAATGGGGGACGAGCATTTTAGCACTATTCCTGAAAAGGAATCAGACGAATTCAAAAATTCTAGTGCTGAGAACCTCGTCCCAATCCCAAGTGAGTCCGAGGAAATATCTGACAGTGAAAGTGATTTTCAATTTTATGGTGAATCTCTTGACGTTTCTAAGGTTACTTCCGGGATTTTCTCTAACCCTCTTTTTGAATTTAATGATGAGTATACTTCTTGCAAAGTTAATCCTCTTTACGATGGAGGGTTAGAGAACGTTGAGGACGAGGACTCTACATTTGATGAGCCGATTTTACCAATACCTCGCCCCGACGATTCCCATGACTCAGAAGGGGAAGTTCTTTTTCTTGAAAGATTGCTTAATAATGATTCCCTTTCACTTCCTGAAACTGAGTCATTTCACGTTGATCCATCACCCACTCGTCCACCTGCTAAACCACCTGATGATGAACTTCTTTCTGATATCGAGCCCGATACGGATGTTGTGACTTCTAAAGTGGTGGATGAGATCTCCGAAGAGTATGTTCGTATACCAGATAATTTACCCACCCTTTTTATCTCTTCCGGGTGTGAGGATGACGATTTCTTCACAATTGTTATCAAAATATTTCTTCCTTTTCTCACCTATCCGGTGATTTCTCCTCTGTTTCACTCCTTCGGGAGTGAAGACACCATCTTTGACCCCGGCATCTCTCCTTCTTTTAAGCCGTGGGTATCTCATCAGAGTGGAACTTTCGTATGCTTCAATGTTTATCCAAACATCTTGAATGAAAGTCCGATTGAGATTATCTTTTCCACATGCTCCCCCAAGAACAAATGAATTCGGGGCGAGTCTAAGCTATACGACTCGGTAAAAAACAAGCGCTTCGTGGGACGCACCCCATGCTTATCCATCTATCTTCTTATCTCTTTTCTAATAAGTGACGTGAGGAGGGCTACCTCTTCCATATCTTGTGTTTCGTGGTTATATGTATCCAGGATTTCCCCGATTTATGAAGACTCTCGTGCTCGTGGTTTGCTTCTCTCCACTCGAGTTTCATCATTCGTTGCTCATCCGATATCCTTAATCTTATCGTTTAACGTTTATCTTTGGCATAATTAATAAACGGCCTTAGATTTATGTAGGAGAACCCTTACCTTTAAGACATTGAGGACAATGTCTCGCTTTAGTCTGGGGGGTAATCTTGCGATTTGATTTTTGCCTTGCATTTTTGCCGTTTACTCATGCAACCCCGTTTTTCCTCCAAAATTGAAAAAAATCCTAAAAAAATGAGAAAAATTTTTAAAAAATTTGTGCAAAAATATAATAAGTTTTGACATTTTTGTTGACTTTCCGCTGGTGAGAGTAGGAATAAAATTCTGACTTGACCGGGCGTGTTGAGCCCTAGCTTGTCCCCTTAACCATTTATAATCTATAAGCTCGTGCTAGTCTTTTACACAAGGAACTATAAAATGCGAATTCTTTTTAAGAGTTTGCAAGTTCCCGTATCGACTTTATATATGCATGGCTTGATTATTTGGCTTGATTATTTGGCTAAGCATTCGCGGATCTTATTATTTAAGATTTTAAATTTGCGAAGAATGAGAAATGATAGAGTTGTTTATAAGTTAGATTGCTAAACATGGAGTAGTTGGATCTCTTTAAAGCTCATCAAAGTTACTTGTGGCTTTTTGTTCCCATAAGCTTGTTTCACTCAAAAATAGTAATCTAGGAATAATTAAAGGTATTTTGGTTTTGGCGATAATTAGTTTTTATTTCTTCCTTAGAGAATCCTTGCTTATGAAAGTTGGGTACACATCAAGGTACTGTCAGTGTTACGGTGTAATAGGCAACTGATTACTGATAGTACGTGATATTGTCTCTATTGCTATAAAAGCCGTAGGACTCGGGATTTGGCAAAATATATAGTGAATAATGAATAATAATAATAATAATAATAATCCAAAGCCGATAAAAGTTTTCTGTTTCCTGACGGTTCGCTCCCGTTGACTCAGACTTCAAAAAGGCAGAGGAAAAATATCCAAGGTCAAAATAAGACTCCCGATTCTTGACGGTTTGCTGCCGTTGTCTAGGTTGTTTAAAAGGCCGAGGAATAATAATATGTGCTTAATAAATGTTAATAAAAATGCCAAATTTCGACTCCGGGGGTATCCTAATAAAAGCTTCTGTCTCTGGACTCGTAGATGAGTTGTTTCGGTCGTATATAAAAGGGATATCCTCAAAATCATGTTAAATCAGAGACCTTGATGTGGACCTCATTTTTGTATGCAACGGTTTTCGAGGGAAGGTTTGGAAACTACTTAGCGTCTAAACTAGGTATCTTTATCGGACTAAAAATTATCGAAATAAGAATTTGAAGAAATTCATTTCTCGCTAAAAATAAAATAAATAGAGGAAAATAGGAATTTGGGAACAAAGAGTCCACAATTAGCTTTCTAGGTAGTGTTGGCAATCTAACTTGTAAATAACAATGATTTCGTTTTTAAGCTTAGTTTGGGGACTCGTGAAAAATCAGGAACGACGAATTTTATCCGTAAGGTCACTTCTTTATGAGTCGTGTTTCCTGCTCGTTGACCCTAAAAGTTATCGTGAGATAACGATTGTCAACAAAGCCGTCACATAAATAAAGAGAAAAATACAAAAATAGAATAAAATGGAAAATCGGGGAGTTTTTAAAGCTAAAGATTTCTTAATCTCTTTTGAAAATTTTGCTACTTTTCAAAGTTAGTAAAAGGATATTGGAAATTTTCGGTTTTAAAAACGTGTTTTTATAACATTGCATGAGGACATTGCAAAACTTAGTCTGGGGGATTTTGGTATGTGCTTATTCACATACCTTTTATTTGCCAAATTAAGACCAAAACAACCAAAAACTAACCAAAATGCCAAAGATATTTGTGTTTTTGTGTTTATTTATGTGCAGGTACGGATATCGTGAAAAAGGGACAAAATCAAGCAAAAACCAGGAAAAACGAGCACGAGGTTTGGAAAAGGTTAAAAGCCGGAGCCGGGGAGGAAATTATGGTCAAAAAGTCAACCAAGGTCCTCAAATTATCTGAAGTTGTCAAGATCAGCCCTTGAAGTTAGTTTTGATGAATGGCAGCATTGGTCCCTTGAAAAATCAGAATTTACATAAATGGTCCCTTAGATCAAAAACCTTAAATCCTTGAAATCATTTATACCCGGATCCCACCATTCCCTTATCCAATATTCAACCCAACCCACTACACACTAAACCCCCTAGCCCACCTATTATCTAACCCAGCCCATACTTAAATCCCTGTCCCGATCCAAAATATAAACCCGGTCAAACTCTATAATCCTGCAGTCAAATTATATTTAAAAAAAAAAAAAAAAAAAAACCACACACACCCTCAAACACACGCGCGCCTAAAATTTCCCCAAAATATACTGTGGGATAAACCCTAAAATTCACCGTACAAAAAAATTACCTCGTACCCAATTATTACCTAATGATTAAAAGTTCTGGAAGGGTCTGACAGCTAAAAGGGGGACACGTGGAGGCCTTGTATTGGAGGGAACACATCATCAAATTGATCTAACGGATGAGATTTGAAGAGTGGAGAGCAAGGGTTGATCAATGGCTTGGATTGCTTCAAGGAGTCCCTGGAAGCTTCTGATGATGGCTATAAATAGCCTCCCTCAGTCACATATTGAAGGTGTTAGATTTTTAGGTTTAGGAGTAGGGTAATATAGCTTATTTTAGTTTTGCTGTTTATTGTATTTTCTTTTCAGTTGTTAATCATTGTACTCAAATTCAGATTCCTATAAAAGTCAAATTCAGTCAACATCTTTGTTCATCTGCTTATTATCTTATTGCTGGTACTGTTCTTCTCTTTTAAGCTTTATTTTATCTTATGAAGTTAGTATAATGATAATGTCTTAAATTGGTTTAGTTTTATTACTTTTTACTTAGAGTCTTAAAATCTCTTGAAAGTTATAAAGTCAAACTGCTTTTTAGCTTATTACTAATGTTTCAGTCCGGATAAAAATAGTTTTTCTAGTTTTAATCTAGTCTTTTGAACTCTTGTTTGGTCCTGTCTCAGCTTAGTTTAAATCAGATCTATGAAATTATCTCAATCAGACAAGATATAGGGTGTTTGGATAAGGCTTATTCTAGTTTTATTTCTAATGTTACTGTTCTATTGCACTTTCATGAGATTTGGTTTAGCTTTTTGGTAGGGTAGATTAGATGTTTCAGTAGGATTTAGTGTTTTTAATGCTTTGTAGAGGATGATGAGTTGATAGGAACTAGGTTTAGAATCATTACTGCCTTCATTAAGTCCACAATAAGGTGAACTTCTTTGATGTTTTTCTTTGGTATAATTAGGTGTCTATTAGTGAGTTAAGTTTATCTCATTGAGTTTGTAGTATTTCAAATAGTTTTGCTAAGTTTAGACCATAATTCTTCACTGCTGCACACTGATTTGAATGTGCAGTTTTGCACTTTAGTGATTACCTCAGTTCTTTCATAGCTTGTTACTGCTTATTCCCTTAAGATAATGGCCTGAAAATTGGTGTGCTTATAGCTAGTTATATAGAGTTTAATTTTTTTTTATCTGGGATTCCACTTTTCAGCTTATTTACTAGCTTTTAGATAGTCTGCATTTAAGCTCTTCACAACTGCTTTGAACATGCACATTTTCAGTCTCCAACATCATCTGTTTATAGGCTTAATCAAAGATCAATTGAGTGGTTACAATTAGGGCTTTTAGTATTTTAGTGTAGCCTTTAGTACTGAGATACTTTTGCCCCCATAAGTTTCCATTAATTAGCTTTTCTGAGGTACTGATTTGACCTGCTAAATAGGTAGTTTAGCCCTTGTTTCTGTCCCACTTTGTTATTGTTCTTCTGAATTTCTGCTTATTTCTATAGCTAATTGGTACTTTTTCAGTAGTTTCTAGCTTATTGTAGTGTGTTTATTGATATTTGATCAGTAGATAATTTTTGGTCAACTTTAGCTTATTTTTTAGCTTATTTCCCATTAGCTTGTTGCACTGTTCAGCTTATTTAGGCCTAGTTAGCTTCTGAATTTATTTTTCCTAGATTAGTCATTTAATTTCATATTTACTCAAAAATTCTCAGATTTTTCCAAAGTGTTTTACTATTTTTAAAGCAATTAATTAGTTTAAAATAGTTTTTAATTCATAGAAAATAAAATAAAAGTCAAAAAAATATTTTTCTTTTTCCCATAATTTTCTTTTGTCATATAGAATGTAGGAAAATTGATTTCATGCCCGTAGGATTAGTATTGCTCTAATTTCACTTTTATAGTTGCGATAGTACGTAGTTTTTAATTATTTTGTGCGTTTTTAGTTTTAACTATGTTTTAGCTTAATTGTTCTTTTAGTTATCATTTCATATGCTTTATTGGTTAATTTTTAGTGTTGATTTACTTTCTGTAGTGATAATTACCAATCATTCACTTTTATCTCTCATTCACTGCACAAATCACGATCCCGAATCACATATTCCATTCAATCTTTGTCGGGACAAACGAACTCGGGGTTTTCACATTATTTACCTTTTGTGATTTCTCCCTTGATCTATAATTGTCTTATCAGTAATACAGCTAGAAGTGATGAGGGCAGGTCTACACTTAATGAATTGATGGTTCTTTGTACAAATCTGTCTAAAAGGGTGGTATCTCTGGAGGATGAGCTTAAAAGCCATAAAAGAAACTTTGCCCTGGTGTATACAAAAATGTTGATAAGAATGAAGAAATTGGAAGCTCAAGTAAAAAGGAACAAGGGCAAAAGGTCAAATCTGGTACTATCTTCAACTTCTTCAAGTTCTGATGATGATGATGATTCTCCCAAATAGGGGAGGAAATCAAGGAAAACAGGATCTCAAACTCAGGGGAGGCATTTGGATTTTGAAGAAGGTACTGGTGGCAATGGTGATGAACAAGAAGGTACTGATGGTGATGATGTTGATGTGGAGAAAGATCAAGCACAAGAGCCTATGGATGAAGATACTGCTACAAGTTCAAAGGGAGCAGTAAAAACTGCTGAGGTAGCAGTACAAACTGCTCAGGATAAGGGAAAGGGTATTCTAATTGATGAAGAGCCACAACCAAAGAAGATCAAGCCCAGAACACAAGCACAGATTGATTTTGATAAAGAAGTAGCAAGAAAAGCTCATGAAGAAGAAGTAGCAAACTGGATGGAAGCTCAGAGAATGGAGAAAGAAAGAATTAGATCAGATGTCATTATTCCTCAAGAGTCACTTGAAGAGCAGATACAACATTTGATAGATACTGATCCAGTTGTAAGAGAAAGAGCTTTGGAACTACTTGCAGATGAAAGACTAAGTGTAGAAGAAAGGTCAGCCAAGCTTGCAGATTTCATTTACTCTAGGAATGAAGAAGTGGCTTTAGATGACATCATGGAGAGTATTAGATCTGGTCAGAAGAGGAAGAGGAAACCAACAAAGGCTCAGATTATAAGTGGAATGAAGATGTATCTAAGAAATCAAGCAAGGTGGAAGGCATATCAGTTGAAGGGAAAATCAAATGAAGAGATTGAGTATTTGTACTAACTTCTTACAGAAGAGCTCACAATTATATTCCTATGGATTTAGAAAGAAGACCTTCAAAAAGACTCAAGACTGCTGAGACAAAACCAACTGAGAAAGTGAAATCACATAGAGAGAGAGTTGAATTGTCACCAGAACAGATGAGCAACATGTTTGTCACAGTGCCTGAAGTTCTATATGTTGATCCACTTCAAGCAAGACATCCTATCATGGATTGGGAGATCTACAGAGACAAATTTGGAAAAGCTTGGAAGTTTACTAGAGTTGGTGGAGAGTCAACAGTCTGCAAGAACTTTGAAAATGTGGTGAGAACTTGTGATAGAGAAGATTTGGACACATTGTGGAGACTAGTTCAAGAAAAGCTCAGTACAAAGAAGAAGATAGATGTGAAAGAGCAAGAGCTATGGGTTGAATTTAAGAGACTATATGAGCCAGATCCTACAGATGTTTATTGGAATTTTCATTATTATGATCTGACTACATCATGGGAGTTTTATAGTACTTGCAATGTACATCATTTTTCAACACAGAGTGGAGTAGATATCTTTATGTTAGCAGAATTGGAGTATCCGTTGAGTTATGAAGTGTTAGCAGTGATGATTTCTACAAGGCTAAGATGTGAAGAAAATACTGAGGTAGTTCAAAATCTGATACAGAGGATATATGATCAGTATGAAGCTCTGAGGAAGAATGGAAGATGAAGTGTTTGGAAGAATCCCCCCCATCATCAGTGTTAAAGTTTAATTCAAGAAAAACTTAGTGATTTGGAGAGAAATCATAAGTTTAGGGGAGGATTGTTGGGAATTAAACCTAACAGTACAAACTGATAAGCTTAAGTTGAAGACTGCTGAAGATTACACTAGCAGTACTAACTGACTTAGTACTGCTTATATTCTGAATATGTATAATATGATAAGTATAGAAAAGATTTAGTGAATATTCTATTTAGTTAGATTTATACAGATATTATAGTTGTCTTGTAAAGGACTCCTTGTTTTATAAAAGGAGATCCTAGGTTAGGTTTTTCATATAGAACAATACGATTATTTAGAGAGATTCAAGGTTGTGTAACCCTAGTGATAACATAGATCACTCGTATTATTCATCAATAATATTGAATCGTTTTTGTTAAACATTGTCTTCATTGTCTTACATAATCACTGTTCCATTCATAAATCATACACAATTATTCTTCTAAGTATAACTAAGTAGATTCCGCATACTTAGTTATATCCACTCAAAGTATCTCATACACATTATATAGGACTAACATCCTAAGTGTATCATCAATCCTATCATATTTTTTGTTTGTTGACACAAAAATAATGTCATCGACATAGATTTGAACAATTAAAATGTCCTCCCCGTGTTTTTGAATAAACAAAGTTGGATCCAATGAACCTTTAGTAAAATGATTGTCAAGCAAGAAAGCAGTTAGTTTATCGTACCATGCCCTTGGGGCTTGTTTAAGTCCGTAAAGGGCCTTCCTGAGTCTGTACACATGATTAGGATGATCTGGATCGACAAATCCCTCTGGTTGACTAACATAAACTTCCTCACGTAATTGACCGTTTAGAAATGCTGTTTTCACATCCATTTGATAAACAACCATATTCTTGTGTGCAGCGTATGCCGGAAAAATACGGACAGACTCAAGCCTAGCTACTAGAGCAAAGGACTGTTCAAAATCAATTCCTTCTTGCTGAGTGAATCCTTTAGCTACTAGACGCAATTTGTTACGAATCACTATGCCTTCTGCATCTAGCTTGTTTTTCCAAATCCACTTCAGTCCGATGACAAAGACCCCATCAGGTCTTTCAACTAACTCCCACACTTCTAGAGGTTTGAATTGGTCGAGTTCTTCTTGCATTGACTCAATCCAGTTGTCGTATGTCAGTGCTTCTTTAATGTTTTTGGGTTCATCTTGACAAACTGTGAGTGCATAGATGCAGTTTTCAGCATCGGTGTGAAGTTTCCATCTTGTCATAACTGGAGCTGAGGGTTGCCAATGATATTTACTAAGGGGTGATCTTTAGTCCAATGATGTGTTGAAGGGTGGTGTTGATAGAACGTATGCAAATTAGACGGGTCCATATTGCGTGTGGACGACTCTGCAATATCAGGAACGGTTGGAGTCGGTGCAAATGGATTAAAGAAGGCATTTGGGTCATAATTTGCAGGTTCGGGTGCTGATTGTTGTTGTAGTAGATCTTCAACTGTATTTTTAGTGTTGGAAGCAGTTTTTTTAGCTGTTGATGGAGATTCAATTAGAGGTGCATCTGTTACAATGGTTGTTGTTGTAGGAGCAGGTGTATCAGGTATTGGAACATTATCAGGTTGTGCAGCGGAATTAGTAGATACATCTGGTGCACGACTTGCAAAAGAATCATCAAACAGTGGAGCAAACAATGTTTCCAATTCTTTACGGTTAAGTGAAAGAGGTGCAGCTGATTGATCTGGAAAGTTTAGACGGTTGGTTACGGGTCCTAAGCTGTTATGCTCGGAAGCCATATCTGTAAGCTCATCGAAATTCGCATGAATAGTCTCCTGAATTTCTCTAGTACGACGATTCCAGATTCGAAAACCTTTGGAGTTTTCACAATATCCAATGAAGATACCAATGTCGGCCTTTTATTTGAGCTTTCCAAAATCACCACGATCATTATTTGGGTAGCAAAGAGCACCAAATACATGAAAGTGTTTTATATTCGGTTTGCGGTTGTGAACAATCTCATAAGGGGTTTTATGATGGCGTTTGGTTATCATACAATGGTTTTGGGTATAACATGCAGTTGATACAGCTTCTGCCCATAAGTAATCTGGTAATTGAGCATTGATTAGCATCGTTCTTGCAGCTTCCACTAACGTCCTGTTGCGTCTTTCGACAACCCCATTCTGTTCTGGACTTCTTGCAATGGATGTTTGATGTTCAATTCCCACTTTCTCAAAGTAAGATCGAAGAGTTTGATTCTTGAATTCAGTTCCATTGTTTGTTCTAACTTTTCTGACCGTATTACGAAGCTGAACTTGAATTTTTGTGAGAAAGGTGATGATCATTGAAGGAGCTTGAACTTTGCTTCGGAGAAAATAGACCCAAGTCCATCTGGAGTAGTCATCAACAATTACTAGAATATAGCGTTTACCGTTTATCATTTGAACACACATAGGGCCACACAAATCCATATGAAGTAGTTGAAGAACGTGATCTGTACTGTGTTCTGTTTTTGAAGGGAAATGTGCACGAGTACTTTTTCCTCGTTCACAAGCTGGACATAAGTGATCTTTTGAATATCGAAACCGTGGAAGACCATCGACTAGTTTGTGACGTGCGAGTTCAGTCATGGTTTTGAAATTCAGATAAGACAGTCGTTTGTGCTATAACCATGATTTTGTCGAATGTGCTTTGGAGAGCAGACATATAGGAGAAGAAGCAATCATATCAGACATTGAGATGGTGTAAAGAGTTCCACAAGTGCCCGACATTAGATCATTTCCTTGTAAGTCACGAACGAAATAAGTTTTCTCCCGAAATGCTACTTCCAAATCCCCATCACAAAATTGACCGACGGAGAAAAGGTTGTGACCAAGGCCTTCGACATAATAGACACGACTAATTTCGATATTGCCATTGACGTAATCTCCATAGCCCATGATAGCAGTGAAATGATCATTCCTGAATCTGACAGTGCCGATGAACATTGAAACAAAGTTTACTAACAATTTGAGGTTGCCTGTCATTTGTCGGGTACAGCTGCTATCAACAATTCATAGAACAATTTGTACCACCTGCATCACACGAAGACGACAAAGATGGAGTGATGGTAAGGGTAGAACCTACATAATCTGTGGGTTCCGTTGGGTTAGTAACATAATTATTAATAACTTTAGGTAGCCATGTAAAACTAGGTTTTCTTTGTAGCCAACGTTGCCATGTCCAACTAGTTCGTGCTTTCTTCTTAGTGAATTCGCTAGGTGATGGCACTGTCTTAGGATATGTATTCGCAACTATGGGAGTGTCTAAGGCATTTTTAGAAACTACACTTGGCGGTTTTCCTAGCACAGACTTAGAAGCAATAGTGGGCCTAGAGGGAATGCCAGATGTACGTTTCTTGTTACGAGTTAAAAAGGAGCTATCTACACATTTTGTATGATCACCAGATAACATACTATTGCGAAAAAACACACAAGATGCATTAACATTCAAAATATTCAAAGGTTCATCATTCGTTACACTGATAGTATGATTACAATTTGCCAAATTAGAATCTAAATCAGATGCAACATGAGTTTTATTCAAATTCCTAAGTTGATCTTCTACTTCTGGGGCTTCTAGTGTTCCGCTTCTACGTTGCAAGATCCTATTCTTCCATCTGTTGCTCTTAAGCTTTGATCTGCTAACGCTAGTAGTGGAGACTATTCCTGTAGAAGTGGAAGGATTCAAATTAATAGTTCGGGTGGATGTTTGCCTAGTTGTTGTGTCCATTTTGTACATTCCAGGTGCAATCACATTTGTGTTAACAAACTTTCCTTTTTCAAGTAACTGAATTTTCTGTTTTAATTCAATGATTATGTGTTTCTTTTCTTGTATTTGACTCTTAAGTTCTTTATTAAAGCAAACAGTGTCTTCACGGTTTTTTCTACAGTCTGCATTTTCTTTCAAAAGTTGAGACCGAGTCTTTTTCAAAAAGTCATAAATTGTTTTATACTCATTTTTTAAATTCTCGATTTCCTTTTCATATTTGAAAATTTGACATTTTAAAACAACATTTTCTTTATCAAGTTTCTCGACTTTGGATGTGTGACTGTTTTGAATGGATATCGTTTGAAAGTTTTGAATGGATATCGTTTAAAATCAAGACTCTGAGTTTGACGCCATTGAAGCTTCTGAGTAAGTTGAAAATTTTCATTTGAAAGTTTACTTTGCACATCATCATTGTGCTTCATGATTATCTCATTTTCTCTTTTTAAAGTCTCAATTTCGTGTTTCAATGTTTCAGTGTCAGAAGTGTGATCATCAACAAGTATAGAATTGCAAGAGTCGATCAGCTTCATTTTGTAAAACTTTGTTTCGATGTTTTTGTTTTGAGATCGAGTATTCTGTTGCATTGAAAGTGTTCATCATGGATGTTACTTCTTTTTGGAGTTCCTGTTCCCAGTGTGTAGCACAAAGACGCAAATGTTGAACGTGGGTAAAAATTGTGCTTGAAAAATTTCTCTCTTTTCTTTTTCGTAAGCGGATTGAAAAGTGGAAACTTTTATCTCTGAGTTACGTTCAATTGCTTGTTCTAAAAATTTGATGTCTTCCATAAACGTATCAAAATACCTGAGTACAAGACATCGTTTAGGTAATGGTGCAATTTCACTAGAGGTTGGTAAAGGGCCATTTATTTGTGACACTGGTTTAACAGGACCAACATCAGAAGAAGATTCACGAATTTGTATTACAAACCATGGTTGTTCTGTTTTATCTCTTTGAGGAACGAAGGTGTCAGAAATATGAGGCACGTTTGAATAATCAAAAGGTATAGCATATGGTTTAAAGCTCATTTTTTATCGACTCTCTTCTTCCTGTTCCTGTTATTCCTCATAATCATGTACAACAACACGCACAATTGATTCATCAAATAATTGGTCTGCACTATACAACTTGGATTTTCTTTGAGTGGTGTGTGCAGAAAACGTGGTTTATTATCACCTAGAGCAAAACCATGACCTTTGGGACTTGGTTTCAAAGTGAACTTTTGTATTGTTGTGATAGACTCACCAGTTTTGTAAACAACGTTTTGAAACTCTTTTAATTTGCATTCCAGTTCGACAATTTCATCAAGGTAATAATCAATTTGTTTCCTTGACTTTTGTTTGTGTTCAGAAAAACTAGCTTGACAATTGGACATATGGGTTGTTGTTTTCAAAAGTTTTGAATTGAGATGTTCAACTTGTTGTTTGAGCTCACTTTTTTCTTGTTCCAATTTAGAAACCAATTTACTGTTAGAAATAATTAATTCTCGTATTTGATGTTCTAAGTCTTGTTCTTTGACATAAGCTTTTTGAAATGCAATTTCAAAACTTTGTTCTCGTTTTTCTTGTGTTTTAAAATTGGTGAGTTGTATTTTACAGCACTCAAGATCCGCAGTTAATGATGAAATTGTTGCTTTTAATATTCTGTTGATTTCATTGCATTTTTCAATCTCACATTTTTGTGCGTTTAATTGGGATTAGGTGCTCAAAAATACGGTCATGAGTTCTGGATCTGAACCGAGTGAAGGTTCATTTTGTTCAATTTGATCATTGTTATCGTCATCAATTGGATCATCAAATGAAACAACTGGGTTAATTTGATCATCATCATCAAATGTAACAACTGTGTTCATTTGTTCATCTTCTTGAGGAGATAATAATGAATCATTTTGAACAACTTGCTCCTCGTCTGATGCAGATGCAGATGGTTATGGAATTTCATGTATTAGACATGTGGTTGGATCAGGTACCTGAGACAGACCATCAGTGTCATACACTGGGCCTGTGTCACTCATGTAAAGTTCCTGCATGTTTGCCATTAGCATCACAACTGCATTTGCTTCCAAATCTTCCATGTCATCATCTGAATATGCATTTGCCATGAAGCTGTTTTCTTTGTCTGTGAGAGTGCCCCCTGATTCATCCTTTAGAGCTAGAAGTAGTGCCTGCTTATGAAACTTACTTCCTCTGACTCTAGGTTTGGGACATGAATTAGCCAGATGACCTTTCCCATTGTAGTTATAGGACTTATCCATAGTATTCACAGTCTCTGTATTCCTAGTTTCCACAATTTCAACCCTTTTCTGAGGAGCACCTGCATTGTTCCTACTTCCACTAGCTGCATTAAACCGTTGTCCATTTCCTGAATTTCCCATATAACCTCCTGATCCAGTTCTTCCATAAGTACGATTCTGTATTTTAACCCGTCCATCTTGTACAACAGCTTGATTCCTTGTGTTAGATGAAGTGCGGAGACGATTGTTGGATTTGTTTGAAAATTTGTTGAAAGCACGAGCAATGAGTGCAAATCCTTCATTCAAAGAGTTGAATGCATCGTCTTCGTCATTGTTTGTATTTGTGTAGAACATGGTGTCAGTGTTGTCATAGGGGACTAGTTGATTTTTAGTTGATTGCTGTGTCGAATCATATGGAATGAGTTGGGTTGAAGAGGTTTGTTGAGGGTAGTTAAAGTGATGTTGTTGTTGGACATAAGCATGGTTTGACTGTATAGGTGGAGCAAAGTGAGATTGAGCTATCAGTGCCAATGAATTTGGAGCTGTAGGAGGTGAATAACTTCCACGAAGAGCTCGATCTTTGTCAACTTCAGATTGATGGTGCTTCAGATAATCATACAACAACCCATAAGATGCATTGTGTAGATTTTTGGCTTGACGAACAAACGTGACATATTTTTGCCAATTAGGACCAAGACAGCTGAGGAACTTAGTGTTGATTGCAATCCTTGGTAAAACAATGTTGTGTCTGTCCAAGTCATTGATGATGTTTGTGAACCGATGGTAATAAGACTCTAGGGACTCCCCTGATTCAATCATGAACGTTGTATATTCGAGGTAAAGTTTGGATTCCATGTCTTCTTGGTTCAGTTCAGTGCCTTCCATTAAGAGATGAACGTGTTCCCACATATCCTTAGCAGTTTTCTGAGCATCAATGCTTCGGAAAATCGGATTAGGTATTCCTTGAAGAATATATGACATTGCAAGTTCATTTGCTTCACGATGAAGTATTTGCTCTGTAGTAAGTTGAGTCTCAGGAATAGGGGTCACAGTTGCTTCTCTTGGAAGAATAGTGGTTGCGTATCCTGGAACCGTTGTAGTTGGCATTTGGAAAGGACCTTCAAGTATAACCTTTTTCAGATATTTACCATGAGGTTTCTTGAGTTTAATGAACCTTAAGAATCAACTAGCCCATTGAACATAATTTCCAAGAGTGAGCATTGGAGGTGTGTCAAGTGATCCAGCTTCATGTCTAGATTGTTGGCTGCTGATGGCCTCACACATTTGATCGAACCAATGTGGTTGTTTTGCAGGAAGTGGGAAAGATTGCATTGATTTTTGTTGGTATGGTTGTTGTTGAGGGAATTGTTGTTGTGGATAGAATTGATGTTGTTGCATGAATAGTTGTTGTTGAGGATACGGCTGTCGTTGAGGATACTGCTGTTGTTGAGGATGAAAGTAATTGTACTACGGTGGTTGAGACATTATGTTGATGTAAAGTAACTTGTGTGGATAATGGATCTTTGTAGTTAATTGAAATGTGAGTTCCTTAGTTCAAAAATCTGGTCTTATAAGTAAACTGGTTCTTAGTCGTAAACTTGGTGCTTACACACAAACTCTGGTCTTACGCGTAAACTTTGAACTTACGCGTAAACTTTGGCCTTATGAGTAAAGTTAAGTTTTTACGCATAAGGCTTTCAAAACCAACGAAACCTTTCAAACTTATCCAAGCTTGAAGGATATCACAAGTCGAAGTATTCGACAAGCTTATCCAAGCTAGGGAAGTACTGAGTAACCTTTGCTCGTTGAAGAAACTGAAGATTCACACTTAGGCGTAAACTGGAGACTTATGCGTAAAGTAAGGGTTTTGTGGCTTTATGCGTAAAATCAGGGTTTTAGAACTTATGCGTAAGATCAGGGTTTTAGGACTTATGCGTAAGATCAGGGTTTTAGGCAGCTTACGCGTAAACACTGGTACTTATTCGTAAAGTGACCAAAGTTTTTAAGATACGTTTTATGCATAAAAGACACGATTTCCACAAGTTTCTTTTGGTCAAATCTCGTCAAAAACACTTAAGGAACAATAAAGTTTAGGCCTTTAACACTTAAAATGAAATTTGAGCTTATTCGTAAAGAGGTACGAACTAAGAAACAATTAGAAAATCGTTATAAAAACTATAAAGTTTGATACTTTATGCTAAATCTAAGCTTCTAAACACTATATCAACCTTAAAACTTTCCAAGCTTCAAGATTTGAGTGTAAGAACCGAAGAATAACGCGAGAACTTTGAAGAAAAATACGAACTAAGCTACGAATTAACCAAAAACTCACACTTCAAACAACTAGTAGGCGATTGATATGAATTAACCAAAAACACACACTTCAAACAACTAGTAGGCTATTGATACCACTTGTTAGGTCACCTCAATGATTCAACACAAGTATATCTAGTGAGAGAAAGTTAAAGAGAGAGTGAGATATATATATATATATATATATATATATATATATATTATATATATATATATATATAGAGAGAGAGAGAGAGAGAGAGAGATGGGAGGAACATGTTTAATATGAATAAGAGAGTGTAACTTGCATAAACATGAACCAACACTCTCAAATGAGAGTTTACATTAGTATATATAGCCATTCACTAGGGCAACGCCCCTAGTGGGCTTTCAAGAACTATTGTCAAGGCCCATGGACTTAATATGTAAGCCTTGAACTAATTATAAACATATAAGTATAAATGATAAAGCAACCTATTACAAAAGTAATGACCGACACGTGATATAATTAAAACGTATTTTGAACAATGATCATTTGGTGTAAATTCTACACGTGACGGCTCAGACTTTTTGGACAGCTTAGAAGCTGACGGCGTCACAAATCATATAGCGACGGCGTCACAAAGGCGACACATCAACCGATGAAACCCTAATGACGGCGTCACAACCTATAATGTGACGCCATCACAAGTGTAATCCTATATATATTTTCGTATGTTTTCCTTTATTCGTGTAACATCTTGGAGAGGTAAAACCCTAGACGATTTACAGAGCTTTTGTAAGGATTTTCCAGCCACCATACTCATGTTTATTGAAGTTAAGTGATTCCTCTTTAATCATTCAATATGTCTATGTGTTGTTTAATTATATGTTTTTCTTTTCTTTACTTTAACATGCTCGGCTAGATCTACTAGTGTTTGCTTAGATTTGAATAAAACCTAGTTGTTAATTATTGATTGTCGTCTCTTGTTGAATTGGTTACCTTTTATTAGGAGTAGGAAAACTAGCTTAATTCTTATATGTAATAGCTTGTCCATCTTACTAAACACGACACCAGAGTGCACTAGTAGTTTTTCTTGTTGTATTTGTTGCGTGAATTGCAGCTTGTAGATCATAGGAGACTTAATAGACTTTAAGCTTTTTTAGGGGAGACTTATACGTTCATAGAGTTAGGGCATTTGGCACCCCCCCTACCACCAATATAAGGAATACAACGCGCCAATAAAAACAAGGAGGTGACAATTCGACTAATCAATAAGAGATAAATAGGAAGTAATGATAATCTAGGTGAACACATTTACTTATCATCAGAGTTACCACCAAATTACTTTTCCGCATAATTAGTTTAATTTATTTTTAATTAGTTAAATTAGTAGTTAAAACACCCACTCTTCAAACCTCGAGATTTTACTTGCTTTTATAAAAAACATAAAAAAACAAAAAAGAATCATCCCTCACCTTTAGACCTATCTCGTCATACTCTTCGGCCTTCACAACACTATTCGCCTAGAGAATGATCAATCCCCTGTGTCTTGCCTATACTACACTACAACGGTTAGGTACACTGCATAGGAGAATTCTAAAACTTTTGAGGTTTGCAATAATGAGCATCATTAATGCAAATGGACCCATAAGATATTGGGGACTAAACGTTGATTTTTGTATATTTAGGTGTGGTTAAAGATCGACTTGGAACCAGACGAGTGGATCAATGACAGTAGATGCATAAGACATGTGACCGGGAACAAAAGCTTTTTCTCCACTTACCAAGCCTACGATGGAGGTAACGTAGTGTTTCATAGTAACGCGAAAAATCAAGATCATTAGCAAAGGTAACGTAGTGTTTCATAGTTACGCGAAAAAGCAAGATCATTAGCAAAGGTACGATTCATCACAACTCTCTCACTATTAATGATGTTAATCACGTAGATAACTTAGCTTTTAACTTAGCATAAGTCAAATCTGTTATAAAAAATGCAAGGTATTATTTAGTGAACATGGTAATTAAATACTTAAAGACGGGATTACCATAGGTAGAGGGATTAGGAAACACAGTCTTTGCTAGAAAGTGATTTTGAAGCAAAAATGATGCAAAGTTGTACTAGCAACAAATTTGACCCGCAAGGGACGAAAAATATATATGATTTGCCTAGCTTGATGAAATGCATCTAATATATGTATATGCATCTAATTCTTTGCTAGAAAATATATTAGGGTGCATCTAAGAGATTAGGGATGCATCTAATTCAAGTCGATGCATCTCTAATGTGTGGTTATAGTTATTTATTATCCTTCTCGTTTTAAGATTTCTTCTCATTTGATCCTAAGTCAACATACACAATGGCCATTTCTTCAAACAAACTGAAAACCTCACGGATCTAAAAACCATTGAACGCACTCTTACGAGCTCATTTAAAAAACACAAACCTATTTTCACAATATAAAAAACATATATTTGATGAACACAAAACCAATGACCTCTATGGTTTCAAAGTTAGATTTGAATGGTGGTGACGATTTTCAGTGGTATGTGGCGGGTTGTAGATGGTTGCGGTGTCAACATGTTGCTCATGGTGGTGTGGTCACAATTTTGCAGTGATAAGATTGCAGGTGTAGGTGATGGTGGCAATGGTTTGCATGTGGTGTTTGTGGTGGCGTTGGCGGGTTACAGGTCCAGGATGAGTTTAATAAGGACTCTGAAATCTTAAATTATGATCCGGATAGAACTATGACGGGTTTTGATAAGTCTAGAGATATTTTGATTTATGGTTTTCGGTTCTTAAGGATTTATGATGAACTTTTTTTTTTCATGTGTATACTTTCAATGGGAAAGATCTTAGAGATTTAATTATTTATTTTTCATATATGCAGTGAAAATGAAGTGATAATATGTTGTTTGCTTAAATATGTGGTCTACAAATGAAGTGAAAATATCTGTTTTGTTTGTGTTTTTAAAGTTTTGGTTGATTTGGGTTTTTAATGAGGTTTGAATGTATATGCGAATAGTTGAAAAATTGATTATTAGAAGAAAAAAAGTTGGCGGCAATCTAGGAAGGTTGTCGAATTCTGGAGATGAAAATGGAGATAATGAAAGTAGGTGGGAAGTTATGAGTTACATTATATATATATATATATATATATATATATATATATATATATATATATATATATATATATATATATATATATATATATATATATATATATATATATATATATATATTTGACAGGAGGTGGTGTGCATCAAAATGTTGTTTGCTACAGTGCTAATAACAGTACCAATGCTACAACCATTTGTACTCGCCAAATGTGTAGCTGTAACATCAGGAGTTTACTGTTATTAGCACTGTTCATTGATTAAAAAACTAATTTTTTTTCCCGGGTTATAATCTTCTTCTATCTCTACACACACCATAACATAACATAAAGAAAGTTCCAGACCTATTTTTCCCCGGGTTATAATCTCTTCCATCTCTACACACACGCCATAACATAACACAAAGAAAGTTCCAGACCAAAAATAAATCCACGCATCTCTACCATTTGGAGTTCGGCTTAGATCAGTTATTTGGATTTATTTTTTAAATTTTGGTTTTTTGTTATATTTGTTATATGTGGTTGATAAGAATTAGGGTTTCATGTTGGTGATGATTACAGTTGTGTCTGATCATGGGTATTTTTTTTTTACAGCTTCACAACCCCATAACGCGGTGACTCTTCCTCCGGCGACACCACCACAGTCCACAGGTATCTTTTCTGATTTAATTAATAATTTTTTTTAATGTTGAATGTTTAATTATGATTTATTCAGTTATCAAAGGTTTCATGGAAAATACGGCACGTGTTCGATGAAATGCCTCAAAACAAAGGTACATGTTTTCCCCGTATATGATGTCGAATTCAGTTTATTTGGTGCAAATGAGAATGATATTTGTTAGAATTGTGGGTTGGTATCATTAACTTTTGTTAAACTTGATTAATGTTATTATCAGTTGGTGCATTTATTTAATGGCAACATTAACAACCCACCAACTGATAAATGCAATGTGATACAGACATCGATGCTCCATGACATACTGCATACATTAAAACGGCATGTTTTAGAAGTTATTGATATGAATTCATGAATCAAGGCCATGTCTGTATCACATTGCATCTATGCAGCATGTCATGGAGCCTCGATGAACACTTGATGAATTTTTTTTAAGGTGTCATGTGATATGGAAATCGCAGATCATTCTGAATACTAGAAAAAATGTCATTTAGTGGCACAAAGTTTTTATGGCAGAAGTAATATGCAACTAAATTACATTTTTGGTGGTATCATGTGATATGGAAGTAATAAGTGGCACGAAAGTGTACAAGAATTAGTAACACTTTTTTGTATGCGAAATAACTATAAATTGTTGTACTACATATTCTCTGCCAATAGAAGTTTTGCGTTTTTTGTGGCTGAAAATAAGTGGCACGAAAAGTTTTAAGGAATTAGTAACACTCTTTTGTAAGTGAAATAAGTATAAATAGTTGTACTAAATATTGTATGCCAGTAGAAGTTACAGTAGAAGTATATCTTTATAAAGATATACTTTATAAAGATATCTGTCTTTTAGTATGTGTTATACTTTATAAAGATATCTTTAGGATTTTCTTTTTCGTAAAATGACAATAACTGAAGCGAAGAAGTCGAGCTGCAGAACCCTGACACAATTGAAGCTTTCAAAATGCTCAGACCAAGTTACCAAAAAAATAAAATGGAGGAAATGGGGTTGACTCAGGACGAATTTTACGCGAAGCAGTTTGAGATAAAAGGGGAGATTCTTGAGAAGCTGAGGACAATGTGGGCAGGTCCGTTGGTTGTTAGACAAGTGACGCCCCGTGATTGGCCTCCTGTTGGGTGGAAAGTTAATCGGAAGGAGCTGGAGTTTATACGAGAGGCACATAAGATGGAGGTTAAGGTGGGAATTGAGGATGTGGTGAATGGTGCTAAGAAAGATGTTGACAGGTTGTGTTTGGATAGGTATAAGGTGCTTTTGAAGCAGTATAATGAGTGGGTTGAGGCCATTCGGGATAGGTTAGAAGAAGAGTCTTATAAGGTTCGTTTTGAGTATTCAGTATTAGGATAATTTGAAGTAAAGTGATTATCTGATTAATGCGTTTCAAGTAATAGTTAATCAGTTTTTAGTGTATTGGTATTATGAAGGTGAATTTTATTATCTGATTATTTAGGGGCCATATATTAATTTAAGAATAGCCTACAACTAAACTTATTCTGGCTATTAAATTTTGCGGGGTCGTTTTACACGTAGATCGTTAAGCATAGTTTGTAAACAACCGCTCAAACAGTTAGTTATATGATCATCACAACTTTAGATACTGGAACCATATCCAAACATTATCTCCTGCAGCCGGTTTCGTTTTGAAGTAGTTAAATATTCATTAGGATAAATGTATAATTTAAATATTTATTACTTCTAGCACAGTTATCTGAATAGTTACTTTAGAAATACACATTCAGAGACCCCTTAGTTTCAAATGATTCATATTTATATACTAATGGAATTCATAACTTTTATATAGTATGATCAAGATTATTTTCCTGGTAGGAGGAAAAGAGGCAAAGATTATAAAGAAAGAATGGTAAGATGGCTATCCGTTTTAATTGGTATAATGCAACCGATATCGATGATCTTATGGTTTCTTATTTATTTTACCTTTTCTTTTTCTGCAGTATGAGCTACCATTTTACTATCCAAGACAAGTAAGTTTGTTGCTCTATAATTCTTATTGTTTCTACTTAGCATGCATTCACAAATGTGTGTGTGAAATTTTGGGAGAGATATTGGCAAAGAAATAGGTAAATTTAATATCTTATGCAGATTTGTGTTGGTAAAGTGACTACTTTGCATCTTTATCAAGGAGCTTTCGTTGACATTGGAGCTGTACGATGGGTAAACCTCCCTCTGTATAAGCTTTACGTGAAACGACTCAAATTTTCTTTTGATTGAAGAGTACAGTTTATATTTTGTAAATATGCATATCTTTTGAAAATGCAATTTAAATAAAATGTTAAATGATCGCAAACTAAAATAAAACAGATATAGTTATCATGAATGTGATCCCGTTTTTAACATTTCAGGTGGGTTCCCATAAAACGTAATGACTGGTATTGGATTTGACATCATATTAAAGTTGGCATTCACGTTATCGTTAAAATATTCTATTATGCATTTGGTTGTTCTGACATTCGGCTATTATGCAGGCAAAACGAGATCCGTACCGTTTCCAAATTCCCATCGAGATGCGCTTTGTTGATCCTAATATTGACCACCTTATGTATGTGGAAGTTTCTTTCTTCTTATATCGTAAATAATTAGTTAACCAACTAAACATTACAATCTAAATATTTGATTATAGTAATGTGCTGCTGTCTTTCTACCTGCAGTTTTAAGAGATTCAAGTACCACCAATTTCCATCGAGAGGAAGTACTAATATGGATGAGTTACGCGTAAGTATGATCTTTCTAGAAATGCAGATGGGCATGATGGGTGTGAATAAAAAAAGGTAGTTTTGGTTAGCACTGATGAGTGTGTAAATACTCATCATTTCTTTTACATTTGAGCTACAGAAACAGTCAAAAATACTTTAAAAAGTCTAAAAATGTATAAAAATATCATCTGACTGTGTTTTTATAAGTTTCAGGGAAAAACAAACAATAAATGGCATAATTTGCATTTTAGTCCCTGAACTTTCAGAATTTGGCAAATCTAGTCCCTAGAATCTAAAAAAATGGAATTTTATCATTCAAGGTCCCTAAAATAATCTTAATTATCAAAATTGGTCCTTGAATGATTGTTTGAGCAAATATTACAAAAAGGTCCCTCAATTTTGAAAAGTGTCAAAAATGGTCCCTGGGTTATTTAAAATGGAAAATAAATAATTATAACCCTTGTATTTTTTATCTTGGCAATATTGGTCCTTTTGAGTAACTTTGGAAAGATGACAACTCAAGCCCCTCAAGAATGAAAGAATTACAAGTTTAGTCCTTGTGATTTATTTAAACCTAAAACCAAATCCAAATCCGGACCTTAGCTGCTTATCTAAACCCAAAATAAAAACACAACCATCCCACCCCAATTCATTTACCCATAACCCAAGCCCAAATCTAAACAAGCCCAAACCCTTAACTGAGTTTAAAAACTCAGTCAAACCCACTTTGACCCTTCTTCCTAAACCACCCATCCCGCCAATACCAGACACTCACCCCCCAGCTCACCCAAAACCACCATCCACCTCATCCCCCCTCCTCAACACTCCACCTAACATGCCAAAACCAATTAATGCATCCCTCCCACTCCCCACTAGCAAAATCAGAGTTAATCACCAAAATCCACCTTTCCCGCCAAAAGTGCCAAGTGGTCGAATCTGATGAATTCTTGGAAATCAATGGCTCAGATATGGTGGGAAGTACTCAGAAATGTCGACAAGGTGATAAGGGACTATAAAGAGCAGAGGAGAGAGTGTGTATTAGATTATCTAGAGTAATTTTAGTTATTTAGTGTCGACCTAGTTAAATTTAAATTCTCTGTGTAATTTTAATCTTTCAAGTGTTGAATTTAGTTTGTTCCAGTGTAATATAAACCTTTTCTAATAATTAATTTCAAGTTTCAGTTGTTATCTCAGTTTATGCCATTTCTACTTTTATCTCAAAAATCTAATTAAGCTGTATTGTTGTTGTTGTTTGTTTATATTGACTCATAAGTAAACATAAGCTCCCATATAGCTTATTAAAGCTATTAGTAATCAGTAAAACAAGTTTAGTAATCAGAAAATCAAAAATACAAAAACAGTCAACAAAAGTCAAAGTTTCATGATCATGGTGATTAATGCTGGAGCAGGGTAAATATTGGATTGCCCTGGGTTAGTGAACCTGAGGAGGTTCTATAGGAGTGATTCATTGGTCCTTGTTCTTGGTTTCAAGCTGGAAAGCAGTTGTAAGAATTTCTAAGTAATTTGGCATTTCATTGTGTTAGTTGTTTTTAATCTTTGATCATTGCATTTCTGTGTTTCTTAGTTGATATTGAGTAGGTTTATGCATTAAAACACCTTGCTTGTTCATTAAAAATCTTATTTGCTAAAATCTCCTTTTAACAGTCAAAATAGCAATTTGTCAAGTTCTTTAGTTCTTGCTGCTTTATTTGGATTTTCTAGTATAATTGGTCTTAGATAATCTTAAGAAAGTGTTGGAATCAAGTGTTGTGTTTTAAAATTCAGATTTGCTTTGAAAACCTTGCAAACCTGTCATGATCAGGGGTGTTTGGATCTAGTTGATTGTCTGTGTTTTGGTTGTTGTTTGTTGTTGCTTTTAGATCTCACAAGTTACTATAAGTCATATAAGTTCAGAACAGCCATAAAAACAAGCCCTTGTTTAGTAAAAAGTCAAAATCACCACAATTAAATCACAACAGCTGCACTGTTGTGATTTGGGTTGTGAAAATAATCCAAATCAGTTTAATTGTTGTTAGAATTGCTTAGGATAGTCTTTTCATAGCTTAGTATACCATTGTCAATCACTAGGAATCATTCAAATCTCACCAAAGTCAAAACTTCTATTTTTCTGCAAAAGTCAATACCACAGCAGACCATGGTTCTGAGTTGCTGATCTTGGGCAAAATCAGACCTCAATTGGTGTTTTATTGATAGGGCTTTTATGATTTTTAGATAGCTCACAAGCTAAGCTAACTTTTGCCCCCCTAATATTGGATCTCAGTAGCTTATTGCTTAGCTTAATTTGGTCTTAAAGTTGGGCTATTTCCTGAGTTTTCTGAATCAAATTCCATAGCAGCCAAGGATCAAATCTGTTAATCTCTTGTGCTAATTTGTAGTTTTAAGTTGTTTTAAGCTTATTTTAGTGTATTAAGCTTGTTCTGATCATTTGGCCAATTTTACTGCTTATTTGCTTATTTTTGGCTTATTAGCTTATTGCTTATTAGCCCAAATCTGCTTATTGGGCCTTGTCAGCTTTTCATTTTATTTTTCCCAGCTTCCTTATAATATTTTAGCATTATCTGTAATTTTTCATAATTTTCTGATCAGTTTTAATATTTTTAATCATTTTAAGTAGTTTTTAATAGTAATTTAATCATAATAAATAGAAAAATAATCAAAAAAATATAATTCCAATTTTCATAATTTTCTTTTGTCATTTTTAATCTAGGAAAAATATAAAAATATTTTTAGGACTTAAAAACAAACGAAATAGAAATATAGTGATAGCTTCTATTTAATAGAATTTATCTTTTTAAATTTTAATTAAGTAATTTTCATTTTTATAATTTTCTTATCTTTTTATTACCTTAGAGTATTTATATAAAAATTTTAAGATTTTTGTTTGATCTTTTAGTATTTATTAGAATTTTAATTAGTTTAAATAATTATTAAATAGTTTTTTAATTAATAATAATTAATTAATAAGTTAAATAAATAATTTTCTTTTTTCAATAATTTTCTTTTATTATTAGGGTTGTAAAAATATAAATTTCATATCCGTAGGCTGTTTATTTCTTAAATCTCACTTTTTATTTCGTACGTTTACGTTTATTTAAATTTAAACGTACGCTTTTTAGGTTTTTATACGTTTTTAAGTAATTTGGTTTCCAGTTCTTGTTTATATAGCTTGGTTAAAGCTATTTTCTTATCTCATTAGTGTAATCAAAATCATAATCCCTTTTCTGTTCATTAACACTTGATCACAATCCGTTTTTAAGCACAATTTCACACTTCGCTGGGACTTAAACGACCCGGGGATAAAACTATACTCCTTGGATTATTGCATTGTGTCCTTGATAGTTTGACTTTGTTTGACCACATCAGTGGTTGATTTAAGTTGACTGTTTAGACCCAACCAAATTTTGGCGCCGCTGCCGGGGAGGTGTGCAGCGTGTTCTAAACGTTTTGCAGTATCGTGTCTTTGAACCCCAATCTGTGAATATCTTTTCTCTCTTGTATATTTATCATATATAAAGCAAAACGCTTGTGAAGTTAACTCATTTAACGGATCAAGCACCAAAAATATCGTATTCCTATTTCCCCTAAAACCATATAAAAAACAAAAATATTTTCTTTTCTTTTCTATATATACTATCATATAAAAAATAAAAACATCAAAAATATTTTCCATTTTCTGTGTTAAATAATAAACAATAAAAAATTAACCATCGAGAACCAAGACTGAGCACTACCTAACTGGGGGTGCGGCCATAATAAGTTCCCAAACCTAAGATAAAAACTTGCCTTTGTATCACCTGCGAATATCGGCTCACCTTTAATTGATAAACAAACTCTAACGGAGGTTCTAGGATAGTCTGACATTAAATTGTCGGACTGAAAGAAGCGGGTTTTTAAGGAGCGTAACTGCCCACCTTTGCTTCTCCGCCACTCTGTGCGTTTGTCAGTTAGAGAGCTACCGTACGCCTGTTGATTATTGGTTTAAGTTCACTTGTGTTTTTTCTCGATCTTGATTTTTAATAGAAAAATTTTGTTTAAATAAAATCCAAAAAAAAAAAAAAAAAAAAAAAAAAAGAATCTTCTTACCCTTTTCTGAGTTTCCTCCACTATAAAGGATTCTCAGACTCGTCTTAGTGCATGCGCACTCGTTCTTCTAGGTCATCAAGCCCTCTCCGTGAGCTTGGAAACATACCTCGAAGGCGTCGTAGACGTTCTGCCCCATCAGGCGTATCTGAGGAACGTACTGATCCTGTCGTCATGGCAGAATTGCCAATGAATGAGCTTCTCCAGGCACCCATCGAGGGTTATGGAGATGCCATTGTTGTTCCAGCTATTGTAGCTGAGAGTTTTGAGCTCAAAACCGGGTTACTGAATCTTGTAACCTCAAGCCAATTCTACGGTTTTGAGAGGGATGATCCTCATGCTCACATTCGATGGTTTAACAAAATTACATCTACCATCAAATACAAGAACATCCCTGCTAGCTCAATCAAACTTCTTCTATTCCCATTTTCTCTCGAGGGACAAGCCCGGATATGGCTTGAAAAACAACCCCCTCGTTCAATTGAGACATGGGAGGACTTAGTTACAAAGTTTGTAAACGAATTTTTTCCACCGTCTAGAACGACAAGTCTTAAAAATGAAATCATCAAATTCACACAAAGATTTGATGAATCATTTAGTGACGCGTGGGATCGTTACAAAGAATTGCTTCGTAAATGTCCTCATCATGGTTTTACCGAGTTGATGCAAATCGACACTTTCTATAATGGAGTGAGCCAATCTGACCAAGATTCTCTCAATGCCTCCTCAGGAGGGAACTTTTTGAGCAGAACTGTCAAAGAAGCTTTAGCAATTATTGAAAATAAATCTAAGGTCCGTACTGCACGAACAAAGCCATATCATTCTCAGGCTAGTGCCGGTCCTTCTACTTCATCTCCCGTGAGTACTTCTAGCACCGATGCTAAGATTGACAAACTCACGGATGCTATTCAAGCTTTGGTTCTCTCAAGCCAAAAGAAAGTCACTTTCACACAAACTCCTTCACATGCTGAAGTGAAGAAAGTGGAAGTCTGTGTTACTTGTGGTGGCCCTCACGCATACTACGACTGTACTGCCACCGATGGTAGTCCTTTTGAAGTTAATGCTATAGCCGGTACTTCAAATCAGGGAGGTAATCAATACCGTCCTCAAATGGAACCATACCGAGCTAGTAGTTACCAAGGACCACCCGGGTTTAATCAAAACCAGAATTTGCAAAACCGGAACCAAAATCAACCTAGAATGAACCAAGGTTATCAAAACCAAGGGAATTTCAATTCTGGACAAAATCAAGGTTTCCAACACCAAGGAAACTTTAACCGAAACAATTCCAATCAGGGAAATCATTTTCAGGGAAATGGTAATCCAAATCAAGGGAATTTTCAACATCAAGGTTATAATCAAAATAACCGAATGCAAAATTTCCCTAATCAACATCAAGCCATTCCAGCCGAACATCCATCATCTGATGAGTTGTTGAGGCAGTTCATGAAAGCTCAAGAGGACACAAACAGGTTGTTGGTCAGCCAGATCTCTGAGATTAAAAAGTCTTTAAATGATCAACCTTCGGGCTCAGGAAAACTTCCGAGCAACACGATCGCTAACCCGAAGGGCGATGCTAAGGCGATCACAACCCGAAGTGGTGTTTCATATGAGGGACCCACTGTTTCCACTACCACTTCTTCTTTTTCCCCCAAGGTAGTGAGAAGTGAGCCTGAGGTGACTAAGGACCAGGTACTTCCTACTAATAACGGAAGTACCAACAACGTCCAACCTCAAAGTGTCCCGAAACCCAAGACTAAACCTCAAGTGGTCTTTGAACATCCTGAAACCCCGGTTGAAGACCCTAAATCCAAAACTTCTATTCCCTACCCATCACGTTTAAATGAGCAAAAGCTCCGCGAAAAAGCTAGTCAACAAATGGATAAATTCTTCCAAAATTTCCAAGAATTACACTTTGACATAAGCTTTGCAGATGCTATCATTCTGATGCCCAAGTTTGCATCCACAATCAAACACTTGTTGAGCAACAAGGAAAAACTGTTTGAAATGGCAAAGACTCCATTGAATGAGAACTGCTCAGCAGTTATCTTGAAAAAGCTTCCCGAGAAGCTTGGAGATCCTGGAAGGTTTCTACTACCTTGTGTTTTTCCAGGAATGGTTGAATGCTATGCCTTGGCCGATCTTGGTGCAAGCATCAACCTGATGCCTTACTCAGTATGGGAGAAACTTTCTCTTCCTGAACTCACTCCTACCTGCATGACTCTTGAGCTTGCAGATCGAACCACATCTCATCCACGCGGCATTGCTGAGGATGTATTTGTGAAAGTAGGAAAGTTCCATTTTCCAGCTGACTTTGTGGTTGTTGATTTCGATGCTGATCCTAGGGTTCCTCTCATTCTTGGAAGAGGATTCCTAAGAACGGGCCGTGCTCTCATAGATGTATTTGAGCATAAAATCACATTACGTGTGGGTCATGAAGCTGTTACCTTTAACCTCGATCAAACTTCGAGGTACTCCTCAAATTATGATTCTGAATCGGTTAACCGAATCGATGTCATTGATATTGTTTCAGAGGAGTATTCTCAAGAGTTTCTTGGTTATTCTCATAATTCTGTGAGTGGGGATACCACCACATCTTCTTTACCTGGCATTTCCGACTCTTCCCCTTCTCTCACTCCGTTTGAGGGAGGTGATTTCAATTTGGAAGAGATCGATGATTTTCTCAAATGTGATTCATTCCTAGAGGGGATTGATGACGCTGAGATTGATCTGGAGGGAGATATTCTTCTTCTTGAGACATTGTTAAATCAGGACAATTCTCCTCTACTCCCTCCCGTTGAACTTCATAAAGAGGAAATCAGATCAGTTGAGAAAACTGATAAATTTCCTGAGGTCGAACTCAAAGACTTACCGCCTCATCTTGAGTACGCATTTTTGGAGGGTGATGATAAATTACCCGTCATTATTGCTAAAGATTTAAGTGATGAGGAAAAGATTGCTCTCATAAAGGTCTTAAAGTCACACAAGCAAGCCATTGCTTGGAAACTCTCCGACATTAAGGGTATTGACCCTGAATTTTGTACTCACAAGATTTTAATGGAGGATGACTTTAAACCAGCAGTCCAACATCAAAGAAGGGTGAATCCTAAAATCCACGATGTAATCAAACAAGAGGTTCTTAAACTTCTTGATGCAGGATTGATTTATCCCATCTCTGATAGTCCTTGGGTTAGTCCCATTCACTGTGTTCCAAAAAAGGGTGGCATGACTGTTGTCACAAATGATGAGAATGAGTTAATTCCAACTCGTTTGGTTACGGGATGGCGTGTTTGCATTGACTATCGTAAGTTAAATGATGCCACCCGCAAAGACCATTTTCCTCTGCCTTTTATGGATCAGATGCTTGAGAGATTAGCAGGAAACGATTACTATTGTTTCCTTGATGGTTTCTCGGGTTATTTTCAAATTCCCATTGATCCACAAGATCAAGAAAAGACTACCTTTACATGCCCTTATGGAACCTTTGCTTATAAACGTATGCCTTTCGGCTTATGTAATGCTCCAGGCACGTTCCAGAGGTGTATGATGGCTATATTTACCGACATGATTGGTAAAACAATGGAGGTCTTTATGGATGACTTTTCGGTCATTGGGGATTCGTTCCAAGCATGTCTCTCCAATTTAGAAAACATGTTGAAAAGGTGTAAAGACACCAACCTTTGTCTAAATTGGGAGAAGAGTCATTTTATGGTCAGAGAGGGCATTGTCCTCGGCCATAAGATATCAAAGAACGGGATTGAGGTTGACAGAGCTAAAGTTGATGTCATTGGTAAATTACCTCATCCCACTACCGTCAAAGGTATTAGGAGTTTTCTGGGTCATGCCGGTTTCTATCGTCGATTCATACAAGATTTTTCTAAAATCGCCCGGCCTATGACTCATCTTCTTGAAAAAGATGCTCCTTTTATCTTCTCACCAGAGTGCATCAAAGCTTTTGACATATTAAAGAAAAAGCTTACTGAGGCACCCATTCTAGTTGCCCCCGACTGGGATTTTCCCTTTGAGCTCATGTGCGATGCAAGTGATTTTGCAATCGGTGCAGTCCTGGGGCAACGAAAAGCCAAACATTTTCAGCCTATCCACTACGCAAGTAAAACCATGACTGAAGCTCAAACTCATTACACCACTACAGAAAAAGAATTATTGGCTGTGGTGTATGCCTTTGAGAAGTTTCGGCCATATTTGATCTTGACAAAATGTGTAGTGTATACGGATCACTCGGCTCTTAAATATCTCTTTGCAAAACAAGATGCAAAGCCGAGATTACTCCGTTGGGTTCTCCTCCTGCAAGAATTTGATATCATTATACGTGATAAAAAAGGAGCTGAGAACCTAGCTGCTGATCATCTATCCCGATTAGAGAACCCACACCAAGATGTTTTCGAGAGAAAGGAAATAAATGAAACATTTCCTCTCGAGACACTCAATGCGGTTACTTTTCGAGGAGATTCTACTACCCCATGGTTTGCCGACTTCGCAAATTACCATGCGGGTAACTTCATAGTGAAAGGGATGTCGACCCAACAGAAGAATAAATTCTTCAAGGATGTTAAACATTATTTCTGGGACGACCCCTACTTATTCAAAATCTGTGCGGATCAAGTCATCCGACGGTGTGTTTATGGTCAGGAAGCTATTGACATTCTCAAAGCTTGCCATGCTGGACCCACGGGGGGCCATCATAGTCCAAACTACACCACCAAAAAGGTGTTTGATTCCGGCTTTTATTGGCCCACAATCTATAAGGATGCCCAAGAACTCATAAAAACTTGTGAAGCTTGTCAGCGTCACGGAAATATTTCACAACGGAATGAAATGCCACAAAATGCAATTCAAGTCTGTGAAATCTTTGATGTCTGGGGCATCGACTTTATGGGGCCATTTCCATCATCCAGAGGAAACAAATACATTCTCGTGGCTGTTGACTATTTGTCAAAATGGGTTGAAGCAAAAGCTTTACCCACCAATGATGCCCGAGTTGTTGTAAAATTCCTGAAAGCTCTTTTTGCCCGTTTTGGAACCCCACGTGCTATAATCAGTGATCGTGGTACGCATTTTTGCAATGACAAATTTGACAAAGTCATGCAAAAGTATGGTGTAACTCACCGTCTTTCTACTGCGTATCACCCACAAACAAGTGGGCAAGTTGAAGTTTCAAATCGGGGGATTAAAAGAATCTTAGAAAGGACTGTAGGAGAAAATCGTGCATCCTGGTCGGATAAATTGGATGATGCACTATGGGCCTTTCGTACAGCTTACAAAACACCCATCGGGTGTACACCTTACAAGCTTGTGTACGGAAAGGCATGTCATCTACCGATCGAATTAGAGCACAAAGCCTACTGGGCCTTGAAACATGCAAACTTTGACCTTCAAACTGCGGGTGATCACCGAAAAGTTCAAATGAATGAATTAAATGAACTGCGTGATCAATCTTACGAGAACTCTTTGATTTATAAAGAAAAGACAAAGAAGATTCATGACTCAAAAATCAAGAACCGCGTTTTCAACGTTGGTGATCGAGTCCTTCTTTTCAATTCAAGATTGAAGATTTTCTCGGGAAAACTCAAATCCCGTTGGTCTGGTCCATTCACTGTTACAAAAGTTTATCCATATGGTACCGTTGAGTTATCTCAAAATGACGGACCAAATTTCAAAGTGAATGGTCATCGGTTAAAACACTACTTTGGAGAGGACATACCATTTATGGTTGTCCCGGATCTTCAAACATTCCCCATGAGCCAATAAATGCGGGGATCGAGTCAAGCTAGTGACTCGGTGATCAAAAACATTAGCAAAACATGGGTTCTCACCCGTGTCTCTGTTTTCTTTCTCTTTTCTACCACCAAGTGTGGGGGAGATGGTCTCTTCCACTTACTTCCCCGTAGACTTTTAAATTGCTTTTTCTCCCGGGCTGTTCAGGAGCACTTTATTACAGTTGGCCGTTCACAAGCGGTTAGCTAGCGTGATAAACCTGACTGTTCGGGAGGAATCAACTTAATTCGGGGTCGAGTCAGGCTAGTGACTCGGTGATAAAAAACATTAGCCCGCACCATATGGGTTTTCACCCATATTTCTGACTTCTTTCTATTTTCTACCACCCAAGTTTGGAGGAATGCCCCACAGGTTGTATATATGTAAGTATTTCAGTTTCATGTTAAAAAAAAAAAAATAAAAATAATAATAATAATAAATAAATAGAGGGAATTTGCATGCCTTAACGGCTTAAATGCAAATTAAATAAAAATAAAATAAATATGTATATAAAAATAATGGCTATTCAGTATTTCCCTTTTACGTTCTAAGTGTTGGTTTAACAGCCGGTTCTTTGAATATTGAGGGCAATATTCAGTTCTAAGTGTGGGGGGGAAATTCTAGCGAATTTTATCAAATGTATCATCTAGCACCCCCATTTTAGCCAAAATTTTAAAATTTTTTCTCACTTAGAACTCAGAAAATGGTTATCAGTCCGCCATGTCTAACACACAAAAGGATTGGCTAATCCCGGAGCAAACGGCTCTGGGTAAAGATGTATCAAATCCGTTTATGGCTTGCAATTTGCCAAAAATTGTATGGTTCTCGACTCACCATATCTTTAATTAGTGAAGAGTTGGCTAGCCCGCAAGTTTATGGCTTGTGGTAAAGGCTTTGGAATACCATAATTGGTAATCAGCTCACCAAAGATAATAGTTGTAATTTATCTAAGAGCTGGCTAGTCCAGAAGCAAACGGCTTCTGGTAAAGACAAATCAAATCCGTTTATAGCTTATGGTTTGCTCAAAATCATTTGGTTATCATTGTGCCAAAGTATCACATACTAAAACAATGGCTAGTCCAGAAGCAAACGGCTTCTGGTAAAGACAAATCAAATCCGTTTACAGCTGGTGATTTGCTCAAAATCACATGGTTATCAGAGTACCATAGTTCTTACTTGAACTAAAACATTTGGCTACTCCAGAGGTGATGGCTTCTGGTAAAGAGATACATCCATTAAAATCTTCACAAAAGATTGCTAGGGACTAGCAATAGTTTAGTGTGGGGGATTGATGAGTGTGTAAATACTCATCATTTCTTTTACATTTGAGCTACAGAAACAGTCAAAAATACTTTAAAAAGTCTAAAAATGTATAAAAATATCATCTGACTGTGTTTTTATAAGTTTCAGGGAAAAACAAACAATAAATGGCATAATTTGCATTTTAGTCCCTGAACTTTCAGAATTTGGCAAATCTAGTCCCTAGAATCTAAAAAAATGGAATTTTATCATTCAAGGTCCCTAAAATAATCTTAATTATCAAAATTGGTCCTTGAATGATTGTTTGAGCAAATATTACAAAAAGGTCCCTCAATTTTGAAAAGTGTCAAAAATGGTCCCTGGGTTATTTAAAATGGAAAATAAATAATTATAACCCTTGTATTTTTTATCTTGGCAATATTGGTCCTTTTGAGTAACTTTGGAAAGATGACAACTCAAGCCCCTCAAGAATGAAAGAATTACAAGTTTAGTCCTTGTGATTTATTTAAACCTAAAACCAAATCCAAATCCGGACCCTAGCTGCTTATCTAAACCCAAAATAAAAACACAACCATCCCACCCCAATTCATTTACCCATAACCCAAGCCCAAATCTAAACAAGCCCAAACCCTTAACTGAGTTTAAAAACTCAGTCAAACCCACTTTGACCCTTCTTCCTAAACCACCCATCCCGCCAATACCAGACACTCACCCCCCAGCTCACCCAAAACCACCATCCACCTCATCCCCCCTCCTCAACACTCCACCTAACATGCCAAAACCAATTAATGCATCCCTCCCACTCCCCACTAGCAAAATCAGAGTTAATCACCAAAATCCACCTTTCCCGCCAAAAGTGCCAAGTGGTCGAATCTGATGAATTCTTGGAAATCAATGGCTCAGATATGGTGGGAAGTACTCAGAAATGTCGACAAGGTGATAAGGGACTATAAAGAGCAGAGGAGAGAGTGTGTATTAGATTATCTAGAGTAATTTTAGTTATTTAGTGTCGACCTAGTTAAATTTAAATTCTCTGTGTAATTTTAATCTTTCAAGTGTTGAATTTAGTTTGTTCCAGTGTAATATAAACCTTTTCTAATAATTAATTTCAAGTTTCAGTTGTTATCTCAGTTTATGCCATTTCTACTTTTATCTCAAAAATCTAATTAAGCTGTATTGTTGTTGTTGTTTGTTTATATTGACTCATAAGTAAACATAAGCTCCCATATAGCTTATTAAAGCTATTAGTAATCAGTAAAACAAGTTTAGTAATCAGAAAATCAAAAATACAAAAACAGTCAACAAAAGTCAAAGTTTCATGATCATGGTGATTAATGCTGGAGCAGGGTAAATATTGGATTGCCCTGGGTTAGTGAACCTGAGGAGGTTCTATAGGAGTGATTCATTGGTCCTTGTTCTTGGTTTCAAGCTGGAAAGCAGTTGTAAGAATTTCTAAGTAATTTGGCATTTCATTGTGTTAGTTGTTTTTAATCTTTGATCATTGCATTTCTGTGTTTCTTAGTTGATATTGAGTAGGTTTATGCATTAAAACACCTTGCTTGTTCATTAAAAATCTTATTTGCTAAAATCTCCTTTTAACAGTCAAAATAGCAATTTGTCAAGTTCTTTAGTTCTTGCTGCTTTATTTGGATTTTCTAGTATAATTGGTCTTAGATAATCTTAAGAAAGTGTTGGAATCAAGTGTTGTGTTTTAAAATTCAGATTTGCTTTGAAAACCTTGCAAACCTGTCATGATCAGGGGTGTTTGGATCTAGTTGATTGTCTGTGTTTTGGTTGTTGTTTGTTGTTGCTTTTAGATCTCACAAGTTACTATAAGTCATATAAGTTCAGAACAGCCATAAAAACAAGCCCTTGTTTAGTAAAAAGTCAAAATCACCACAATTAAATCACAACAGCTGCACTGTTGTGATTTGGGTTGTGAAAATAATCCAAATCAGTTTAATTGTTGTTAGAATTGCTTAGGATAGTCTTTTCATAGCTTAGTATACCATTGTCAATCACTAGGAATCATTCAAATCTCACCAAAGTCAAAACTTCTATTTTTCTGCAAAAGTCAATACCACAGCAGACCATGGTTCTGAGTTGCTGATCTTGGGCAAAATCAGACCTCAATTGGTGTTTTATTGATAGGGCTTTTATGATTTTTAGATAGCTCACAAGCTAAGCTAACTTTTGCCCCCCTAATATTGGATCTCAGTAGCTTATTGCTTAGCTTAATTTGGTCTTAAAGTTGGGCTATTTCCTGAGTTTTCTGAATCAAATTCCATAGCAGCCAAGGATCAAATCTGTTAATCTCTTGTGCTAATTTGTAGTTTTAAGTTGTTTTAAGCTTATTTTAGTGTATTAAGCTTGTTCTGATCATTTGGCCAATTTTACTGCTTATTTGCTTATTTTTGGCTTATTAGCTTATTGCTTATTAGCCCAAATCTGCTTATTGGGCCTTGTCAGCTTTTCATTTTATTTTTCCCAGCTTCCTTATAATATTTTAGCATTATCTGTGATTTTTCATAATTTTCTGATCAGTTTTAATATTTTTAATCATTTTAAGTAGTTTTTAATAGTAATTTAATCATAATAAATAGAAAAATAATCAAAAAAATATAATTCCAATTTTCATAATTTTCTTTTGTCATTTTTAATCTAGGAAAAATATAAAAATATTTTTAGGACTTAAAAACAAACGAAATAGAAATATAGTGATAGCTTCTATTTAATAGAATTTATCTTTTTAAATTTTAATTAAGTAATTTTCATTTTTATAATTTTCTTATCTTTTTATTACCTTAGAGTATTTATATAAAAATTTTCAGATTTTTGTTTGATCTTTTAGTATTTATTAGAATTTTAATTAGTTTAAATAATTATTAAATAGTTTTTTAATTAATAATAATTAATTAATAAGTTAAATAAATAATTTTCTTTTTTCAATAATTTTCTTTTATTATTAGGGTTGTAAAAATATAAATTTCATATCCGTAGGCTGTTTATTTCTTAAATCTCACTTTTTATTTCGTACGTTTACGTTTATTTAAATTTAAACGTACGCTTTTTAGGTTTTTATACGTTTTTAAGTAATTTGGTTTCCAGTTCTTGTTTATATAGCTTGGTTAAAGCTATTTTCTTATCTCATTAGTGTAATCAAAATCATAATCCCTTTTCTGTTCATTAACACTTGATCACAATCCGTTTTTAAGCACAATTTCACACTTCGCTGGGACTTAAACGACCCGGGGATAAAACTATACTCCTTGGATTATTGCATTGTGTCCTTGATAGTTTGACTTTGTTTGACCACATCAGTGGTTGATTTAAGTTGACTGTTTAGACCCAACCAGCCGTCTTGGATTGCCAGAAAACAAAATTTTTCCTTTGCATTGAATTTGGCCCATTTTTTAAAACCGTCACCTGTTAGATACATAAGGATTTGGATAAGAAGTTTTTGGGACAAGTTACATGGAATACGCAAACGTATGTTGGAATATTTGCTGATGCAGGTATGAAGGCTGGAATGGGTAAGTTTTGGGGCTGAAATCGGGTTGTTTAAGGGCTGAAATGGGTGCGTTTGCAGTCTGAAGTGGTGACTGAATAGGGTGGATTTGGGTATTGAAATGAGGCTGCAGTGGGTGCGTTTGGGCGTTGAAATGGGACTCACATGGGTGAATTTGGGGACTGAAATAGGTGGGTTTTGGTGTTGAAACAGGGGCTGGAATTTGCGCGTTTGGGTGCTTAAACATGTGGTTTAGGGGCTGAAATTGGTGAGTTTGTGGGCTGAAATATGTGACTTTAAACAACCAATAAATGGGTGAGTTTCTATTTTGCTCATCTTTCAAATTATTTATTACATTTTATGCGAGTCATGTGACCACTATGGTCAAGGGAACTGCTGGCTATCTTGATCCCGAGTATGTTAAGGTTTTTCTTTGTCAAACTTCCTCTCAGTCAAGTGTATACAGATAACAAGAATGTGACATTCTAATTCTATGCAGATACTATATCACCCAACAATTGACTGAGAAGAGTGATGTATATAGTTTTGGAGTTGTTCTATTGGAGCTCATTTGTGGTAGAGCACCCTTAAGGCGAATCGGATCACCAGATTCATTCAACTTGGTTTTATGGGTACCTAATTTCTTCTTTGTTCTATTACTACTTAGTACAGTTGGCAAGACGGGCGGGGTTGGGTCCCGAATCAAAACGCCTTGGATTAGTTTGGTTGGCTGAAAACACTTTTTTTGTCCTATTTTAAGAATATTAATACTTACTACAATAATAGTCAACACTCAACCTCTTAAAAGTAAATAGATTTAAGAGGTTTTCTTTTGCATTTGAATAGACTTTTTAATATTTAAGAGGTTTTCTTTTGTATTTGAATAGACTTTTGCTTATACTTGATATTATTCAATTAATAAAGTTGATGCCATTATTGATCTGTGTATGTTTGTGACTAGATTGCCAGATGCGGCATTGGACAAAGAAAGGTCCTGGAGAGGTAGTTCCCACTCGGAGACACCGAAAGGTATGGTTAAGCTAACATAAGATTAGCATGCAGAAGTATGAGCACATACTGTCTTCAGTAGCACTTAAATATTAATATGATAACAATCAACATTGTATGTTAATTCACGCCTTTTCCATATGTTTATCCTATAAGAAGCAAACAAACAATTGTAGAATATGCAGCATGACGCGGATGAGATTTCTCCTAACAGAAAAGATACTACCTGATCAAAAAGCAACATCTTTTGCTGTGCGCACTGCACACTTCTTATTTGCAATGCAGCCACAATGAAGGTATTTTTCATTTACATTCATTTTAAGCAAGTTATTATAAGATCGATTCAATATTGGATTGGTTATCATCTTTCTCAAGCTCTCCTTATTTTCCTTGACAGTCAACAGTTTGTTGTATTTAATGCATTCAGTCAAACCAAATTAAGTTATATGCTCCATGGTCAAAATGTTGGGCTGCATAATCAACTATAAAACTGACTTTGTTAACCCTTGATATTATATCCACTTTTGTGTTCAGATATAATTGGGTGATTATTTATTATGATCTACATTTTTATTTTACATCAGGTTAGGTTAATGTTAGTAATTGGCAACATCGAAACTGTAATCGTAGTTTTGAACATTGAGTTTCAACGTAATACAGATGGCTGCAGCTGGAAATTGCTTTTTCAGGTTTGCCAATTTGATGGTGCTGACGACAGGCATTGGGAGTATTACTCAACTCACGTTTCCATATAGTAGAGATAGGATATTGTTTTACACGTCTTCTTAGAGGCGTTCGGTGAAAACAAATTCATAATTGTAAAGAAAATAATTACTACATACTATTAACAAAGCACTTCCGCGGTAACGCACGGGCTACCCCGCTCGTTGAAAAACAAAGAGAGAAAAATATAAAAGGTGAGAGTATTTTTGACTTTTTACCATTATTAATAATAAGACAAAACATTAAATCATGTGTATTTTTATTATGGGGTTTGATATACAATGTGTACTGGGCAATGATTAAGCCACATTAAATAACATATTTTTTTCATATTTAAATTATTATGTACCTAATACACAATAAATAAACATACAAATTACTTTGAATATATGCAATTTTTAATTTAAAATAAATTTTCTTTTTAATAGATTCCTTATATTATACTCCTTCCGTCTTAAAATAATTGTCAGAAGACAAGAATCACATAGTTTAATAAAAGTGGGGTCACTTTTGTTTTCAACCACTTAAAGAGAATATTCTCTTACTATATTCTCTAGTTTTTATTTAAAAGAAAAAGTTGATAATTATTTTGAGATATTCCAAAATAAAAATATGGACAATATTTTTTAGACGAATAAAGTAATAAAAGAAACATGTGTCAAAAAAACCCGAAGTAGTTTGGTCGACGGTCGAGCATGATAGTTTGGGAAGAGGGGTTTATTTGACCAAATTGTTTACTATGATACAAAACTTTAGTTTGGCATTATTATTGCAATACTATTGTCAGTCTAGTGAAAAAACCAACATTTACTAATTGCAAATAGAATGCAACTTATTAACTACTCCTTCCGTCTCAATTTATTTGTCAGGAGAGAGAAAACACAAAGTTTAATAAAAGTAGGGCCACTTTAATTTTCAACCACTAAAATAGAATATTCCTCCACTAGATTCTCTAGTTTTTACTAAATAAGGAAAGTGGACAATTAATTTGAGACATCCATAAAAGAAAATATGGACAAATAAATTGAGACGGAGGGAGTAGTATAAAACAAAATTTACATGTAATTCTAGCATTATTATAATATTAAAAGTTATGTGTATTAAAATAATGATCTTTTTTGTGATGTTCAAACCTTGTTAATTAAAAGAAAATAAAAAATTAGACGTTACTTTTTTCTTTGCAAGAAACTTGATAAATAAATAAATAAAATAAAATATATTATGAACTCAAATAAGTACATTTTATCATTATCATTTATCCTATTTATTTGACTTATTTTATTATATTATATATGAGAATTGATACGTTAATGTTTACTTTTGTAATTCTCAGGTAAAAACAAGTATTATGTGAAACTTTGTGATTTTGGACCAATTATGGAGCAAAACAAGCAAGATGTTAGGAGTCTACTGAAATGTACAAGATCAAGATCATTCTGCTCCAGATACGCCGCATCCTACTTCTAACATACGGCGCATCACTATCAAGATTTCACAAGTTACGATCCAAGACAGCAAAGTACATGCGCCGCATACAAGAATGGAGTTACGCCGCATCTTAAGGCGGTGTACGAATATTCCTGAATATATTAATCTTGGACGCCACGCGAAGTTAAGTCAATGCGCCGCATCTACTTATCCTATGCGCCGCATCTAACCCTCAGACAGAAACTATAAATACCCCAAGGCCAGACGAATTTCGAGACTTAGATCCTTTAGAGACCGAAGACAGAAGAAACCTAAGGCCGAATTCAGACGTGTTAGCAGCACAAGACACACCCTAAACGAAGATACAAGAGCTGTAAGAAGGTCCTGCATGTATTCAATTCATTAAGTAGTTTTGTTTTATTGTATTAGTACACTTTAATTCATCAGGATTGATGGGTCGATTCCATGTGACTACGGAAAACCATGGGCACCCCTTAAAATTGCTTTCCCATTAATTAAAGTTTATATGTTGATGTCTTTGGTGACTTTTATTAGTGCATTGATAACCTCTGTGTCTAGCTGAGCATTGCTTGGGTCGCCATGCCCCTTCCTCGCCTATTTATTCTATCGTTTCTAGGATAGTGGGATAGACATAAGTTATCATTAAGGGTTTACTCGCCGATAAGATTAGAGCCAACGAGAAAGGGTTAATTACATACACTTCATATAAAACTAGCAATAAAACAAGTGACAAGCTACTTAATTATCAGGAAAGGTCTTCTTATTGTCTCAAGTATCTATCTGTGTACGTGTGTGCTAATCGTTGATTCGTGCTCATTAGTTTAGTTTATATTTAATCATAACCAAACCGTGTCAGTCTCTCAGGCTGAACCCCTCTTGCGTTAGATTAGGATTGTATAGCTAACTTAAGATATTAAAATACTGATTAGAATGACTAGATAATACGTTCCACTCTTAGTGATCGACACTCTACTTACCATTATATTCATACTGACCGGGCACACTGCTCGTTAAAGTGTGTGTTTTATTGATAAGTTGGCTAAATATAAATTTAAAACTTGAATACTGCTAAAACCACAACGACATCACGCGCGCACCAAGTCCTTGGCGCCGCTGCCGTGGATATAAAAGAATTAGAGCACATAACACGCACACATCAAGTTTTTGGCGCCGCTGCCGGGGAGTGAATTGTTATTATCTGTTAATTTGATTAGTATTTTAGTTAGGTTTTCTTTTTAATTTTTTTTTTAGATTATAACCGCTAACTCTGTTATATATTAGTTAAATTTGCATTCATTGTATTATTTGCATATTTTTTGTTTTTGTGTGTTTTTATTTTCTTTAATTTTTGTTTCTTTTTGTTTGTTTTTATTTATTTTCTTGCATTCTGCTATCATTGTACTGAGCTGATACAAACGATACGGCGCATCTGTTTTCACAGATACGGCGTATTGCGTTTAATTTTTATAAAATACAACACGTTTAATAAATTCGATACGACGCATCTTTCCCCAAGATACGGTGTATTCTGTTTTTAATAAGAAATTTTTCTAAACCCTAACGCCATACGACGCATCTGTTTTAACAGATACGGCGCATTGTCTATTTATATTAAAAACAGTTTTCGAATTATTAAACAGATACGACGCATCGATTTTTATCGATATGGCGCATCTTCTGAATCAAAAATCTTGTATTTTGAAACGTAACAAAAATACGGCGCATTAACTTTTGTTAATACGACGCATTTAATTTTAATAAATATAATCGATTTTTGATAATTTAAACTGATACGGCGCATTCATAATTATAAGCGGCGTATCTGCTTTTCTGAATAAAAGTCTGATTAAATTTTAACGATAATAAGATACGGCGTATCCAACTTTCTGGATACGGCGCATCGTCTACTAATATCAGCAACTTTTATTTTACTTTGATCGTTTCACTCTTCTTTTGCACGAGTAAGTTTTATTTCAGGAAGATGGACGATCCGGATATTACAATGGAAGAATACTTGCTGCTGGAAATGGTTAAGTCAAGGAAAGAAAGAAACAAATTGTCATTTCAACACACTTGGTGTATGTCAAATGATGATGAAGAAGATTCATATACCGTGAAACCAATTCCGGCAATTGTTATTGATAGTACTTTTTCTCCGGAGATTGCACAAGATGATGTGTATACGGAACCCTACGTTGAAGAATATTCTGCAATCGTATTACCACCATTAGACAATCCAACGGATAAAGATGAAAAGTATTCTAATTGTGATTTCGAACCATTTGACGCCATAGTTTATGATGACATACCTCAACCAGATTTTGACCCAACGAGGGATTTTGAAGAAAACTGGGATTACTTATTTAAGGATGAAGTTCGGGACGATGCTGAAATTGCAAGACCACTAGTTGAAGATGGAGATTCACAAGATGAATTGGAGTCACTTACAACACAAAGTGGTACAAATTTATTTAATATTATTAATCCCGTTACTAATAATCTTGCTAGTTTTCCTAAACAGGTTGCAAAACAAAAGAATGCTGAGGTCAAATTTATTACAATACCTATTGAAGCACATGAAGCACCTATGATCAACCCGTTTTTGGTGGAGCTTGAGGAAGAGTTTGGTGATGAGCTCTTAAACATTGCTATGATTGATGAAGATGATGATTTCGACCCTATGAAGGTTATAGATGAGCTCGAACTTTTACTTGCCAAAGACCCTTTCTCATCTTCTGCGAAAGTCAATGGACGCCTTACAACCAAAGAGACTAACCAAGAAGAAAGGAGACTCATTTTTCCTCAACACACTACTCTTTCAAATGAAGTGGTCAAGTCATCCAATTTATCAACCAAACCGGGTAAGAATAGGGAAGATGTACATATATTGCCAAGGTATGATCTTTATTTATTTCTTCCATCTTTACTAGCAAATTTACACTCTTTTCGTGTTTATTGCTATTATCACCCACACTTGATCCCAAGTGGGGGGAACAACACCTTAATACACAGTAAATAAGGGTGGAGTCAGGCTCGTGACTCGAACAAAAACAAGCGCTTCGTGGGAGGCAACCCATGTTTATCTTTTGTGTTATTTTCTGATTTCCGTGTCGAGTCTGTCAGACCTGTAGAAGATACGGCGCATCTCCATCCTAAGATGCGACGCATCGCCTGCACTGGTCATATCTTATTTAATTTTCTGCATTTTTATTTTTTGACTTTAAAACTTTCTGTCAGTTTATTTAATGTGTCGCATCCCTGGTTAAGGATGCGACGCATCTTTTATTCTGATTCGTATTTATTCCAGGCTCGATACGGCGTATCTTCTTCCATAAGATACGGCGTATCGACTGACCTGATGATTTTCATTTTAATTTTTTTAAGTTTTATTTTTACTAACTACTAATGTATTATGCAAGTTTGAACTTTCTTAACTCAGGTGTGTTAAAGTCTGAATGGTATTATAGATTCCTGCATTTCTGTGGATACATTATCTATGAAGCTTAAACATTTTCATCAACAAGAAAGTTGATTTTTGCTCTTATACAAATAATGGAGGATCATACCGAGCAAATCTCAGGGGAGTTTTTCTTTTCTAATTCTTTTATTTTCCAGTTTTTAATCTTTGACACAAACAACGAGGACGTTGTTTAACTTAAGTGGGGGGATTGGAGAATTAGAACACTTACTTGTCCTAAACTTTTTCAAAATATGCTTAAAATGCGCTTAATATATCAAAATTTAAAATTTTTCTAGCATGTTTTTGTTTAAAGTCTAAATTACATAGCTGCACACATAACCTTATTTTCAAAAATTGTGAACTTTTCAAAATTCACAAATCTATGAGTGTGCCGGTGACTTGTAAACTTTAGAACTTGGCTTGTATATTATTCGAGACCACCATAATAAGTATTATCTATATAATTGGAATGACTTGTCTAAATTGGTAAATTTCTAGGATTACACCCAAATAGCCTTTATATGTTATGTGATATTAACTAACTACACTGGTTAGTTAACCCCCGTATAAACCCTTTGTTACTCTCACTTTTAGAGTAAGATACCCCTAGAAAAACACTCAGAGCCATTCCTTTCGTTTCTTACACCTTTGTTATAATGTTTCGTTAACACCCTTACACCTTAGCCTACCCTGTAGATTAAAATCCGTGGTTGGTTAATTGCTTTAGGCAAAGTGTGTTTCCTTACATTATCTGTGTTCGCGTGCGTAATTCATTATCTTTGGTTGAGTCAGGAAATTGCACAATGCAATTGGTATGAAAGTAAATATTGTATAACTTTGAGTTTATTTTTCGTGTGTTTGCTACTTTCACTATTACAGTTATTTCTGAAAGTATGAAGAGTATGAAAAAAATTATCTGGAAAAATAGTGATAGAAAAGTTGTGAAATTTTACACAATATATGTTGATGTCAAAAAAAAAAAAAAAAAAAAAAAAAAAAAAAAAAAAAAAAAAAAAAAAATCGAAAAAATAGAAAAGAAAAAGAAAAGAAGAAAAGTTGGAAGTTTGTTTTAACCAACTTATGTAAAGTTTTGTATTAAGTGGGCGATATCACCACTATTTGTTGTATATTATATTTATGTATTGAATGGGAGTTAGCCGTTATGGGAACGCCAACTAGGATTATTCTTTTGATTGAGATCTTGTTGAGTATAATTCGTGTCTACCTAAAGCGTGTGTTTCAAGTGTTAAAGCGTGAGTTATTCAATGATATGAGTCTTATTCATGGGATGGTTGGAAAAGTAATTTACCACACTTAGGATTTTAATTTATCTGTTTTGTTTATTTTTCATTTTACACCAATTTGTATCCCAAATATTATCCATACCCTATATCATTCTTTATCCAAACCTTTGATTTATTGAGATTAGGGATTTGAGCAATCTTAAGTATCGTAGTCGTGGATTCGACTATGTATTTATGATTTTGTCGCCCTTTTTGATATAATATTATTGGTGAAGATTACTTGGTCCTATCTTTAGCCTATTCGAGTTAAGGATTTGAGCAATTGCAAGTATCGTGTTCGTGGATTCGATCATGTATTTGTGATTTTGTCGCCTTTTCTGGAATATGAGATCGATAGAGATTAAAAAGAATGATTAACCCTTAACCAACAAACCCTCTTTATCGCTTTAGACTTGTTATTCCTTAGCTTTAGTGGGGGAGATGCGTATACTTGCCAAGCTTATGATAGGATATTTGTCACGACTGGACAGTTAAACGATTAGATTTGCTTTTATCAAAATATTTTATTTTATTTCTAACTCGTTAAGTGTTTGGTTGTGCAATTATGACAAAAAACGAATACATGCTTAAATATAAAAATAAATCCTAATATCTTTTAGGATACATTTTCATAAGATTTATTCTAAGGTTTACTTGGGGACAAGTAAAGTTCAAGTGGGGGGATATTTGATGAACTCAAATAAGTACATTTTATCATTATCATTTATCCTATTTATTTGACTTGTTTTATTATATTATATATGAGAATTGATACGTTAATGTTTACTTTTGTAATTCTCAGGTAAAAACAAGTATTATGTGAAACTTGGTGATTTTGGACCAATTATGGAGCAAAACAAGCAAGATGTTAAGAGTCTACTGAAATGTACAAGATCAAGATCATTCTGCTCCAGATACGCCGCATCCTACTTCTAACATACGGCGCATCACTATCAAGATTTCACAAGTTACGATCCAAGACAGCAAAGTACATGCGCCGCATACAAGAATGGAGTTACGCCGCATCTTAAGGCGGTGTACGAATATTCCTGAATATATTAATCTTGTACCCCATGCGAAGTTAAGTCAATGCGCCGCATCTACTTATTCTATGCGCCACATCTAACCCTCAGACAGAAACTATAAATACCCCAAGGCCAGACGAATTTCGATACTTAGATCCTTTAGAGACCGAAGACAGAAGAAACCTAAGGCCGAATTCAGACGTGTTAGCAGCACAAGACACATCCTAAACGAAGATACAAGAGCTGTAAGAAGGTCCTGCATGTATTCAATTCATTAAGTAGTTTTGTTTTATTGTATTAGTACACTTTAATTCATCAGGATTGATGGGCCGATTCCATGTGACTACGGAAAACCATAGGCACCCCTTAAAATTGCTTTCCCATTAATTAAAGTTTATATGTTGATGTGTTTGGTGACTTTTATTAGTGCATTGATAACCTCTGTGTCTAGCTGAGCATTGCTTGGGTCGCCATGCCCCTTCCTCGCCTATTTATTCTATCGTTTCTAGGATAGTGGGATAGACATAAGTGATCATTAAGGGTTTACTCGCCGATAAGATTAGAGCCAACGAGAAAGGGTTAATTATATACACTTCATATAAAACTAGCAATAAAACAAGTGACAAGCTACTTAATTATCAGGACAGGTCTTCTTATTGTCTCAAGTATCTATCTGTGTACGTGTGTGCTAATCGCTGATTCGTGCTCATTAGTTTAGTTTATATTTAATCATAACCAAACCGTGCCAGTCTCTCAGGCTGAACCCCTCTTACGTTAGATTAGGATTGTATAGCTAACTTAAGATATTAAAATACTGATTAGAATGACTAGATAATACGTTTCACTCTTAGTGATCGACACTCTACTTACCATTATATTCATACTGACCGGGTACACTGCTCGTTAGAGTGTGTGTTTTATTGATAAGTCGGCTAAAGATAAATTTAAAACTTGAATACTGCTAAAACCACAACGACATCACGCGCGCACCAAGTCCTTGGCGCCGCTGCCATGGATATAAAAGAATTAGAGCACATAACACGCACACATCAATATACATTGGTAAAGAAAACCTACTAAGGCGGTTTGGCAAGAGGCAGGTGAGCCTCTCACTATGCAACCAACTCACGCAGCATCACCTTGCCCAGCTGCTCCTCTCACGCGCGAGGTTCCTCCCAAGAAGACTTAAGGTGAACGGCTTACCTTAGTGTATCTTCAATGTTTTATTATTTTTTATTTTGTGTGTAAGTGTGTGTGAGGTATTTAGTGTGGTATATTTGTATAAAGTGGGTATTTTAATGAAATGTGAAGTTAAGGTGAACTTGGCCACACTAAGGCTGGATGACAAGGAGGTGATTCAGTCACCTTACACCTCAGCGCCACGTCAGCTTTCTATCTGCTCTCACTTCCTTTCACCCCCACTCACCTTTTTGTGGGCAAGGATACCTTTAGCTTCACCTTTCATTAAAATAACCACTTTATACAAATATACCTCACTAAATACCTCACACACACTCACAAAAAAAAATATATATATATAATAAAACTTGAAAAAAGGACGGATACACTTAAGGTGATCAGTTCACCATAAGTTGTCTTGGATTGTGTGTGTCGGGCGTGAGTGAACAGCTTGGACAAGGAGAATCATGCGTGAGTGGAGTAAATGGTGAGGGCATCACCATGCCTTGCCATCTAGCCTGAAGTGAGTGGGAGTGAGGAGGAGTAAGAGGAAATAGAAAACTGAAGTGACGCTGAGATTTAAAGTGAGAATGCTAGTGGCTTGACATCCTGACTAAACAATACGTATGTCCTTGTCTTTGTGTGGGTTCCAGTTTGTCTTTGATAACCATTAACAGATAGAATCTCTCTTCAACTCTTCACACTTTTCTTCTCATTTTCTTTAGTACCTGTCTCTCTTTCTTTAACAGACCACCTACATTTTTCTCTTCACAAGATACAATCAATCCTTTCCGACTCTCTTTCATTTACCTATCTCCACAAGGGGACCATTCTTCTCTCTCCCAACTAATCCTCTTAATTTAATCCTACATTTATATATTAATTCACTCATCTTCACACCTACTATTCCTGATTCCATGTTAAAAAATATATATTCTCTCCCCCACTTTCAAGCAATCATCTTTTTCCCTCTTTTTAGTTTCTTGATTTTGGTGTTTTTGCAACATTTTTCTTAAAAATTAAAATGGGTATGACCCAATTCAATTCTACACGAGACCCACTTGCAGTTTCATCATCTTTAGTAAATTTTGATGATAATGATGATGATGAAATATATCATTACAATGAAGAAAAAGAAATGAAATTTAAAAGCTTTATCCAAAAAATGATATGGGATATTGGTTTTGCTTGTTTCTTTCCTACTATTAGTAAGAAAAAAGATGAAATGAAAAAGAAAATGGTGCATAATTGTGAGCATAATAAAGCATGGTTATTAGCTGAAAGTGGTGGATGTGCAGTTGGTAGTGGATTGGCAAATAATGCTGAACCACATTCAGTTCATTCATCTTTTAGATTTAGTTTGTGTTCACAAGTTGAGCTTGAATCTATGAGTGTTAACTCATCATCTTCAACTGTTTTGATGGTAAATTTGGATAATGGGTTCATTGAACCAAGATCTCAAGAGCTTAAGTGGAGAAGAATTGAGTCTTTGGAAAGAAGTATTTCACCTGTTGCACATAACATGTGTAGATTTAGTTATGGTGAAATATTATCTGCTACTAGGAATTTTTCCAAAGGTACTTACTTGATTTCCTTTTTTTTTTTTTTTTTTTTTTCAATGTGATATCTTTGACTTTTGACTTAACTGAATGCTATGACTCCTCAAGAAACAATTGTGATAAGTTAGAAATAAAGAACCAAACCCTTGTCATTATGTGCATTTAAAAACAAGTAGGTTTGGAATTTGTATAAAATTAAGATGTGATGGTTTGTATAAGGCCTAAAGTTTTTTCTTTTTTACTCATTGATGGTTTTACTTTTCATTGTTTAAAAGGATTTTTTTTTTCTTTTCAAAATAATTAAGGGGATTTTCGTTGTCGACATTTTTTGTATGATTTGTCGGAAACGAAAAGTCTTAAAACAGATACTTATTATGTGAAGCATAAAGTAGTTCAAAATAGATGTGATGTTGAATGGCAAAATTTGAATAGTTGGTTAATGCATTATGAGCATAAAGTAGTTCAATATAGAGGTGATGTTAATTGTTAAATGACAAAATTTGAATAGTTGGTTAATGCATTATGAGCATAAAGTAGTTCAATATAGGGATGATGTTTAACGACAAAATTTTGAATAGGTGGTTTATGCATTATTCTTATAATAAAGATCTTTGCCTCAAATCTCTTCAATTTGGACGCTTTATTTCGTTAAATTGGGATCTGATTTGAAATTGTTTAAATTGTGTAGGGAGGGTTTTGGGGAGAGGTGCATTGAGCTATGTGTTCAAAGGAAGAGTTGGGATGTTGAGGACTAGTGTGGCAATCAAGAAATTGGACAAAGAAGATAAGGAGGCACCTAAAGCATTTTGTAGAGAACTAATGATAGCTAGTTCTCTTCATAATCCTTTTATCTGTCCACTCGTGGGGTTTTGTATCGACCCAGAGGGGGGTTTGTTTTTAGTTTACAAGTATGTTTCGGGAGGAAGCTTAGAACGGTATCTACGTGGTACTAATTCTTCGACCTTTGCTTTGTACTAGTGGTTTTTGTTATTGATGTTGATTCTTGAAGTTTGGATCTTTATTAACTAAGAAATGTCTTTTTTCTTTCTTTTTTGCAGAAACGAGAAATGGTGGATCAAAGCTTCCATGGTCAGTAAGGTATAAAATTGCTAAAGGAATTGCTGAGGCTGTGAGGTATTTGCATAACGGAACAGAAAGATGTGTGGTTCATAGAGACATTAAGCCTTCAAACATTCTTCTTTCTTCAAGAAAATCACCTAAGGTGAGGAAGAAATTTGCTTTAACGTTATCATATGTATACCCTGATCTGAAGGTGTCATTGAGATTTAATGATTTTTTGTCTGTCTGGGTTTGCAGCTATGTGATTTTGGATTAGCCACGTGGACTTCTGCCCCGTCAGTTCCCTTTCTTTGCAAAACTGTCAAAGGAACATTTGGGTAAGATTTTGATCAAGATTTTGCATAAACTTTTGGTTTTGGTTGGTGGGAATGACTAAAAATGATTCCTTTTTACAGGTATTTGGCTCCTGAATATTTCCAACATGGGAAAGTATCTGATAAAACCGATGTTTATGCCTTTGGGGTGGTTCTTTTGGAACTTATAACAGGACGCAAGCCGATTGAAACACGAAGAGGCGCAGGAGAAGAGAACTTGGTTTTGTGGGTGAGTCATTCCTATCATTCTGCTTTTTAGCAGAGTATGTATTTTAAACGATCAAAACTGTCATTTTCAGACTCAACTGATTTCTCTGATTAGTTGGGGTCAAAACAATCAGATAGGTAAGGACTAGCCGTGGGAAACTGATTATTGATATGGATGTAACATTGTTCAACTATCTTTAGCTGTAAGCGACTTGATTATGATGTGATTCCTCAAGTTGTGATAATCACTATGAAAACGACATCCATTTCAATCACTATCATTGCTGAATAATTTGAAAGATATGATTTACTTATGTTGGAATCACATTAATATACTGATTAAATCTGCTCAAAATATGCAGGCGAAGCCACTGTTACAACAGGGTTCTATAGAGAAACTACTTGATCCCCGCATCAAATTCACTGAAAGAAACTTAGACCAGATAGCCCGGATGATGCAAGCAGCAGATGCCTGCATAACCAATGAAGAATCAAAAAGACCAAACATCGACAGCATCATCTCAATCCTCACCGGAGTTGAAGAAAATTCAACAATCAGGACAAAGCCTAGTATGACATTATCTTCTAGCAACTATGTTAGCGATGGTTACCCTCAGATTCGACAAACGAAGAATGAAATGAAGTCTCATTTAGCTTTGGCGATGTTAGGTGTAACAGAGTTTGATGACGATCATGATCATCTATACTGTCGTTGATCGAAACCATAGAGAAGAAAAACATCCATTTTGAAGCTCAAATTTCCTTGAATATAACCAAAAGTACAGAAACTGAAGATTCAAAGCGAAAAGCTGATTGAAAGTTTGTATATAGATCTTGTAGTTGAATCAGTATGATTAAAAAAACACTAATTTTCATGTTTGCAAACTGAGATCATCGTGGCCATGCCTTTATTTAACAGGCTTATAGTTATGGTAGTTTCTTTTTTTCTCTGTTATATGTTGGAAAGGAAATGCTTGTTTGAACTATGTGTTATCAGGTAAATTAAGTTTTGTCTAATGTAGGTGTAACTTGTTTATTGGACAACTGTATCTCATATTTGGCCAATTATTTTGCAGACATATCATGTTACTCTGCTAAAAATAATTTAAGATTCATTAACTAGATGACTAATATTGCTGTTTACCAAAATTTATATTATCTGCTATTATGATAAGGGTTTTGCTAAAACCATTGGACAATGTTTAATATGAATATAAAAGAAAATTTGGACTTTGTTAAATCAAAAATGGCATTTTTATGTTCATTTATTATGTATTAAATGCATAATTACTTTAAGAGGAAAGTGAGTGTGAGGTTGTTAGGTAGGCAAGCTTGGGTATAGAACCCACCAAAACTACACCGTTTTATTAAAAATATAAAAACCCCAAACTCACATCTCCATTTCACTTCTTCTCCACAACTGAAGCAAATCAAGCAATCTCTGATCTCATCACCACTTCAACCACAACCCTACTATGTATCACGAATAGCTATTCAACAAAGGTACTTTTAGAATCAATCGAAGAATATTTTGATAACGGTGGTGCTACTTCCAGTTTTCCCCAAACAGGTAACCAACCTTGACAATCCTAATTTTTAATTTAAACTCACCGATCAATGTTCTATTCCATTTAGTTCTCATCTAAATTTTACCAAAACTAAATTTAATTACCTCTCAACTACCGAAATGAATGTTGTTAGAGATCCGTGATTTCCGCTTTTCTGTTTCATTCATCAAGTGTTTGAATGTTGTTAGAAGAATATGATATGAACCGCACACCAAGTGTTTGATTAAATGTTTCAATGATATTGCTATTTAAAATAGCTTTTCATACCATTATGGCCTAACATCTATCATCAATTAATTAATTACTCACGAAAAAATTGTCTAACTTTACTAAATCACAACAACAATTTGAATATATCCTTGATATATCACAACAGCAGTTGGGTTTATTTAATTGAGTTTTGTAGTGGTTTAAGGTCCATATGAAATATGCATAGTATAATGATTATGGATTAGGTTTGGGGGCTGTTCAATTTTGGAGCTTATTGCTAAATAGCTTTTTTTTCTTTCTCTATATGAATATATTGCAGAGGGTTTTAAGTCACAACATGGATTTGGATAATCAACAAATAAGAGATCCTTTTGAGACTCATTTAATCGAAGATATTGATACAAATGGTTATTTGTTCGACCATCAAAATCCACAGTATGAATGTGAGAAACGAAACTACGAGCATGTGGATCTTGGATGTGATGAAGATGGAATTTATAAAGATAATATTTGCGAAGAAACAAATGACCACAATGTGAATATCGGATGTGATGATGATGAAGTTATCGATGATGGTATTTGGGAGAAACCGAACGAGGATCCAGTGAATCTCAGATGTGATGAAAATGATAAAAACATTATTGGAAAGATTTTTGACACACCTGATGATGCATATACGTTTTATAACCAATATGCCTTCTTGCACGGGTTTGGTATATGTATTCATTGGAAATATAAAAATAAGACGACAAATGAGGTGTATAGAAAGTTGTATGTTTGCAACAAAGAAGGTTTCAAAAAATAGAAGGGCGATGGATCCAGTGAGGTATCTAAGAAACGTAGAAGAGATGTAAGGACGGGTTGTGAAGCGGAACTCCGGATTTCAAAAACAAAAGACGGAAAATGGTGTGTGGATATCTTTAATAATACACACAATCACGACTTGACCACTACACCAACGAAAGTAATGAAACTTGACCACTACACCAACGAAAGTAATGAAACTTGACCACTACACCAACGAAAGTAATGAAACTTGTTTATTGGACAATTGTATCTCATATTTGGCCAATTATTTTGCAGACATATCATGTTACTCTGCTAACAATAATTTAAGATTCATTAACTAGATGACTAATATTGCTGTTTACCAAAATTTATATTATCTGCTATTATGATAAGGGTTTTGCTAAAACCATTGGACAATGTTTAATATGAATATAAAAGAAAATTTGGACTTTGTTAAATCAAAAATGGCATTTTTATGTTTATTTATTATGTATTAAATGCATAATTACTTTAAGGGGAAAGTGAGTGTGAGGCTGTTAGGTAGGCAAGCTTGGGTATAGAACCCACCAAAACTACACCGTTTTATTAAAAATATAAAAACCCCAAACTCACATCTCCATTTCACTTCTTCTCCACAACTGAAGCAAATCAAGCAATCTCTGATCTCATCACCACTTCAACCACAACCCTACTATGTATCACGAATAGCTATTCAACCAAGGTACCTTTAGAATCAATCGAAGAATATTTTGATAACGGTGGTGCTACTTCCAGTTTTCCCCAAACAGGTAACCAACCTTGTCAATCCTAATTTTTAATTTAAACTCACCGATCAATGTTCTATTCCATTTAGTTCTCATCTAAATTTTACCAAAACTAAATTTAATTACCTCTCAACTACCGAAATGAATGTTGTTAGAGATCCGTGATTTCCGCTTTTCTTTTTCATTCATCAAGTGTTTGAATGTTGTTAGAAGAATATGATATGAACCGCACACCAAGTGTTTGATTAAATGTTTCAATGATATTGCTATTTAAAATAGCTTTTCATACCATTATGGCCTAACATCTATAATCAATTAATTAATTACTCACGAAAAAATTGTCTAACTTTACTGAATCACAACAACAATTTGAATATATCCTTGATATATCACAACAACAGTTGGGTTTATTTAATTGAGTTTTGTAGTGGTTTAAGGTCTATATGAAATATGCATAGTATAATGATTATGGATTAGGTTTGGGGGCTGTTCAATTTTGGAGCTTATTGCTAAATAGCCTTTTTTTTTCTCTATATGAATATATTGCAGAGGGTTTTAAGTCACAACATGGATTTGGAGAATCAACAAATAAGAGATCCTTTTGAGACTCATTTAATCGAAGATATTGATACAAATGGTTATTCGTTCGACCATCAAAATCCACAGTATGAATGTGAGGAACGAAACTACGAGCATGTGGATCTTGGATGTGATGAAGATGGAATTTATAAAGATAATATTTGCGAAGAAACAAATGACCACAATGTGAATATCGGATGTGATGATGATGAAGTTAACGATGATGGTATTTGGGAGAAACCGAACGAGGATCCAGTGAATCTCAGATGTGATGAAAATGATAAAAACATTTTTGGAAAGATTTTTGAGATACCTGATGATGCATATACGTTTTATAACCAATATGCCTTCTTGCACGGGTTTGGCATATGTATTCATTGGAAATATATAAATAAGACGACAAATGAGGTGTATAGAAAGTTGTATGTTTGCAACAAAGAAGGTTTCAAAAAATAGAAGGGCGATGGATCCAGTGAGGTATCTAAGAAACGTAGAAGAGATGTAAGGACGGGTTGTGAAGCGGAACTCCGGATTTCAAAAACAAAAGACGGAAAATGGTGTGTGGATATCTTTAATAATACACACAATCACGACTTGACCACTACACCAACGAAAATAATGAAACATCGTTCTCACAATAAGTTTCATCGCTCCATGGCTTGCAAATCCCTTATGGTGGAACTTGGTAATTCCGATTTGAGACCTTGTCAAGTTAGAAAAGCTGTAAATGCAATGAAGTCACCACATGAACCTACTGTAACCTCGAAGCAATGTGCTGATATATTAGCTGAAGAACGGAAACAATACAAAGGTAAGGAGTTTTATTCTCTTATCAAACATTTCCAAGAAAAAGCAGCAATAGATGCTAACCAATATTTTAAAATAGACTTGTTTGATGATGGGTCTCCTAGAAATATATTTTGGGCCGATGGAAGATCTAGAGATTCCTATCTAAAATTTGGAGACGTTGTTGTGTTCGATGTTACATATTTGACGAATAAATTTAAGTTTTCGTTTGCTCCATTTGTTGGAGTGAATCGTCATGGTCAATCAATAATATTTGGTGGTGCTTTGCTAGAAAATGAAAAAGAAGAGACTTTCAAATGGTTATTCGAGCAATTTTTAAAGTGCATGTTTAACAAGTATCCAAGTGCAATTATAACAGATCAAGATAAAGCAATTTGTAATGCAGTTAAGCATGTTTTTCCAAACACTCGACATCGTTACTGTGCGTGGCACATTAAGAAGCATGTTTTGGAACATCTTCAACCGTTTAGAGTCCGTTATTGTGATTTCCAGGAATATTTTAAGCAATGGGTAAGAAGTGATACTGTCAAAGAATTTGAAAGCCAATGGGAAGTTTTACGTGATAAGTATAATCTTGAGACTAGTAGTTGGATGATGGAGATGTATAACTAAAGAAAATTTTGGGTTGCTGCATATTTTAAAGATATTTTTCTTGCTGGCATGACAACAAGCGGAAGAAGTGTGTCACAAACCACAATTTCAAGTCATTTTCCAAACCTCGACAATTTACTATTCACGGGAATACTATTCATTATTTACTATTCACCGATCACTATTCATCATTTCACTATTCATCGTTTTCGGAGTCAGTTTGAGAACTTGAGAAGTCGTCAAAAATTTTACTATTCACAAAACACTATTCATTCCCGGAGGGAAACTTCCATTCATGATCATCAATCATCATTTCGTAAACTAGATTTAAGGGTATTCAAATGCGCGTAACCAGTATGGTTTAGCTGCGTATTCATGCATCATCAGTAAGGACGCATCATATAGACTGGAGTAGTCTACATATCATCAGTAACATCATTATCATATTAGGTCATGCACGGGTTTGTGTGATTTTCATTAACGTATGTTCATTTATTCATTAAATGTTACCACTCAGTCATTACTACTAACATTATACCCGACTCCCGACTATGATCCTAATATATTTTCATGCTAATTTTAATGATATAAAGATTATATTATTACTTTACCCGGTGTTTTTAAACTAATTGCTATATTTTCCGTTAGGAGCTTATAACTCCGTCGGTTTGCGAATTTTCAACCCGATAAACATTCTAACACCCGATTCTTGCAAGAAATATGATTTTACAATTTTTACAACTTCTTAGTATTCTATTTTAACTCGTCACGATTTATTTCTAGTTAACCCGGTACCCGTTAACACCTAAAGTATACACTAAACTAAGCTAATTCTAATTAAATGGAGATACAAGCTTTAATTGTCCATCAAATCCCTTCCCTTTTCTCACATGTGCCGCCCCCTAAACACCCCTAATTCTCCATACAAACTTGATTAGTAAGACAAAACTAATTAATGTTTCAAGTATACTTAGTTTGGATTTAATTTCTAAAACACATACTACACAATTTCACTAGCAAAATAAGCTCCATATCTTCTCTTTTTCTTCCTTCTTGTTCGGCCAAACCAAGATCACCAAGAACAATCCATCACTTTTTGAAGATCAAGTCATAATCAAGGCTCATTTACACTCCTTGTTAGGGTTTTGTGATAAAATCCCTAGGTTCTTACATAGTTCTCATCAAATCATCTCAAGTATTCAAGTAAGCTTCAAGATCATCTTTCTAATCTTTTCATACTTTCATTTGATTAATTTTCAAGTTATATTATTAGCTAGATATGCAAATATGCATGTTAAACTTACCACTTGATGTCCATTTTCACTATAAACACTAGATCGATACATTTTAGTAACACTCTCATGAAACCCACCATGGTTGGTGATTTTTAGGACCCCATGACACCTTAAGAAGGTGTATGGTAGGATTAGAGTACTTGTGGAGTTGATTGGAAGTGGTATGATCAAGACTTGAACCATAGAAATGAGTTTTAACAAGTATATATAAGCTACTGTCCAAAAACTTAAAATATGGAAAAATAAGTAACTCTTGGACTATTTTGGCCTTCATATTTAGACAATACTTTCAAAAACGAAACCGTGGGCATTGGAATGAGTAAAAACCGAGTTATAACGAAGGAGATATGATTTTTCTAAGTTGTGCGACGAAAAACTATTTTCTGAAAATAGCTTGCTGTTTTTCCGAACTTCAAGGGACAAAACGAGACATTAGACGTGATCTAGATGAGCCGACCTATTGAAAATATGTTAGTTCATATTTGTACGAACCCGTGGATATAAAGAACGTAGCAAACGAGCTTATAACGACCGAGATATACACGTTTGAAGCCGACGATTCATAAAACTATTTTGATAGCATTATATAGAAAATAAAGTCTAGTATAGAAACTAGTATTTTTACAAGTCACTAAGTTGATAGCCGATTTTCTATATGATCGAGGCGCGTTTGATCACAAGTCAAATAAAACGACATTAAGATTATGTTGCAAGGTTTTCAAAAACGTCGAGTTTAATCACTAACACTTAACGTACAATATTTCACGACTAGTTTTACGAGGTCATTTTGGACCTATTTTCACAAGTAATGAAAAGTGTTATTTTTGCGACGAAAACATTATATTTACCAATAAACCACCAAATGAGGATCGTGGAGTACCGTTTCAACATATTTGCACGAAAAGTAACGAGTGGTATCGTTAACATACGTATTTGCATGTGTTGCATTGTATCATTGCTTACATTGGATCATATCATTCAAATAGGTCGCGGTTAGAGACCGAGTCTCATTTCATCACATCCACTATTATCATTGTTGCTATCATATCAGGTGAGTTTTCATAGCCCCGTTTTAAATTTATTATTTGATTTCTAAATTCTCGGGGGAGAATACATTGCACCATTTTTCATACGGACCAAAGTATCAAACTCATTACATTGCTTAAGTTACATCATTTGCCCAGATTAAAGTCCCCTTTATTATCATGAACCGTTAATTGTGAGCAAGCGAGAGTGAGTGAATAGATCTATTGAGGGTGACTCCTCCGTTCGGGTTGGTAGCGCCAACTAGTCATACGAACGCATTTCATTTCTATCATATCAGAGTGACTGGCAAAACACTCAGTTGGGGCATTTCATTTCAGTCTAGCTTCGGGGTCATGAGCTTAAGAGCTAATGTATCATTTTTATGTGGCATTTTGTCATACACTTTATACTTGTGGTTTCCGTATAACATTTCATTTACATAAACCTATGAACTCACCAACATTATTGTTGACCGTTTTAGCAATGTATTTTCAGGTAATTAAAGGTATCGCATGTTGGCTTGCATAAGGGCATGCATGGAGTCGCAGAGTCGACGCGTCTCACTTTATATTTTATGCACTTATCTTTCGTTTGAATTATATGAACTTGATTTTTGAAAACTTGTTTCACCTTTTGGGACCAACTTTTGTAAACTCTGAATGTTTTAAATAATCAAACGATGTATTTTCTAAACGACACTTTAGGTCGTTCAATATAACTGTACTATGGTGCTATGATCAGTCACGCCCTTGAATGCTTCATTCCGCTGCAAGTCACGTAATTTGGGGGTATGACAAAGTGAGAGTATTCATTCTTTTTTTGATGGATTCTTGAATTCGAAGACCATGTTGAATGAATTTGTTATTCAATTTGATAAAGCCGTCGACACTCGAAGAGCTGCCGAAGAAGATGAAGACTTTAAGACTATGAACTCGAGGCCAATTCTTTCATCTGTTCATCCAATAGAAGCAAAAGCCGGTAAATTGTTACTAACCATTATTTTTCTCATTAGCCACTATTGAGTGAACAAACTACCACATGCATATGATTTTATATTTTATTTTATTTTCCAGGTGAATGTTATAATAAAAAGATATTTGACGTATTTCAAAAGGAGTGGATAGAAGCATCCAACAATTTAACTCACAAGACTAAAAGCAAGAGCGAGGAAAATACTACTTATTGGGTTGGGCAGGTGAATGTTGATAAAAAATATTGGAGAGTCGTCAACTTTCGCTTCTTGGATAACTTGGATGTCACATGTTCGTGTGCTATGTTCAAAACATATGGGATATTGTGCAAACATATCCTATATGTAATGAAAAAAAACATGTCGACACCCTACCTGATCACTATATTTTACCTAGGTGGACTCTTGATTGTAGGTACAAAATTGGTAATGCTAGTATCGGAATCGAGGAAACAAACTCTGAAAATGGGGTTAGTGCGTTAGCTTTATGGTATGTTCAATCTAATTGTACAAAGGCAATTGAACAAGCAAGAGATGCACCTTTGGAAATAAAAAGACTAAATAGCCTTTTGGTGGAGTTTTTAGAAGATCAAATGATAAGGAGAAAGCCAACAGAGATTGATAATGCATATAAAGATGCTGATGCGTGGTTTTGCAACCTTACAACAGGTTTTACCTCTCGAGGGATCTCAAGAGGCTTACAACCCCACCAGACAGTGTACCTGACCGATGTAGTATAGTGTAGTTGTAAGTACGGGAGATTGATCGTTCTCCACAGGGAATAGTGTTCGTTAGGTATGAAAGACTACTCTAATAGGTCTAAGGGTGAGGGATGATTCTTTTTTTGTTTTTTTATATTTTTATGAAAGCAAGTAAAATCTCGAGTTTGAAAGAGTGGGCGGAATTAGTTGCTAGTCAACTAACCCAAATTACTACGAATGCAAATAAAATAAAATAACAAAAAATGAAAAGGTTGGTGAAAACTTATGTGGAGGGAAATGTGTTTACTTAGATTTCCTTACTCCCTAACTATCTTTTACCGGTTGATTAGTGTGTATTGGTTGCGTGGATGACGGGTGTATTCCTTAATACCATTCGTGGGGTGGCGTACGTACTTCCCCAACTCTACAAGCTCCTACTTCACTCCTATGTCGAGACGGCTAGGAAGCTCCTAACATGGGATCACTAGAATTCGCTTGTGCATTAAATACAACCATAAAAACCTTTAGTACGCATTGGTTCATGTTTCTTAAGACGTTCAAGCAAGTTACCGAATAGGAAGTTAGCCAGTTTTCTTAAGCCTAACATAGATGAACAATCATCCAATACAACTAACAACACACTAATAACCAATAATCAATAGCTAGGTTTCATTAGATCTAAGCAAACACAAGATAAATCTAGCCTAGCATGTTAAACAAAAGACAAGAACAAGATAGAATCAAACAACACATAGACATATTGAATGATTAATTGATAACTTATCTTCAATGTAACATGGAAGATCTCAAGGCAAAATGCCTTGAAAGAGCTGCCAAATTCCTCCTAGGGTTTTCACACACAAAGTTCCCCAATAAGTTCCACAATAAGTTCCACACTAATGACAAAAAATTGCAAAACTATATATAGACTTTTAGATCTGACGGCGTCACGTTATGGAGTGTGACGCCGTCACCTCGCCGCTTTTAGGGTTCCCGGATGACCTTCTTGACGCCGTCCCTCTTTAGCTCTCCAAAATCCGTTCTGGCTTATCAGGGGTTGACGCCGTCAGAATTAGGGGTGACGCCGTCCCTCTTTAAATTAAGTCATGACGACCTTGATCAGATTAAAGCGTGACACCGTCAGAATTTCATGCAAATTTCACTGGCTTATCATGAGTAATTTTCACATCCACCATTTTATTGCCAAGCCGTGACGCCGTCTGGAGAGGATCCTGACGCCGTCAAAGGTAACTTTTAGCCGATTTTGAGACTTTGTCGTTTTCTTCACTTTTATGCTCCAAAAACGTCCAAAATGCTTCCTTTTCCAGATTTCTCCTCAAAAGTACCCAAAATGACAAAAGGAACGATTTAGGGCAATATTTGATCAAATAAATACGATTTAGGGCTTAAATGACCCCTTAAAAGCGGTACACTTTTCGCTTCATCAAATACCCTTACACTTGAGATTTGCTTGTCCTCAAGCAAATGCGCTTTTATTCTAATCAAAATACAAGTTAGGGGTCATTTAATGCTAATATAAAAGTAATTGCAACAAATAGTCGTTCCACTTTAATCATAATAAGCATGGAGATTACAAACTAGCACCTCACAAGTAGTGTTTAGATACTCACATCTCTCAAGTGTCATCAAAATAAATCTCATAAATGAAAATGGATAATATCTCTCACTACCTGTCATAGCAAATAGATTACCATAGGCTTGGGAAAGGATCGAAAACCTCCTCCACTAGGCGTAAGCACTTAAGATAAACTATCAAAGAGGGCTTTTACATGGGTTATAACGTTAGGTGTAAGGAAAAGGAAAACACGGTTTTGTTGGATAAAGGATATTTTACTGGTGGCGAGTTAAAGATCTTGATCAATTACATGTACTATACAATGTTGCTAAGCTAAGACTCGACTCAATCTTAAGCTAAAAACAAAATAACAAAAAATAAATAACATAAAATGAAACGGGATGGTAGTCCGTATGTTTTTTCTACTTTTCTTTTTCTCATTTTTTTGTATTTTTCTTGATTTTTTTTTTTTTTTTTTTTTTTTTTTTTTTTGCATACACTTTTGCCCTACCATCCAAAATAATACATCATAGGGGCGTTGCATTCCCCTTACACTTGAACTTTTACATAACTTTACAAATTACTATTCTAATGACTCGAATTAAGATAATCAAAACACTTGGAGTACTTTTAAAATATTTAGCACATATGGGGGTAATAAATGATGTTCTTCCCCATTACTCCATTACACTAGTACTTTACCCATGAGTCCCAATCGTCATAAAACAATATGTACAAGGATATGACTCGACTTAGCAACCATGTAATCAACTAGATAATTAACTTGGGTTTACACAAATGTTGTAACAATAATGCACTAAAGATGAGTGCATACAAGGTAGGCTAAGGCGATTTGGGTGTACATTTAAGTGGGGTGTAAACAAATTCTTCCTTTAAGTAAAATGCTTAAAGGTCAAAACGAAAAGATAGGCTCTGAGGGGTGTACTAGGGGTATCGTGTACTAAAAATGAGTACAACGCAAACGGTGTGGGAGAATTACTTGACCAATGTAGCCAAAGTAATTATAACAAAAACACAGGTGTAAAACAATGGGTTAATCCTAATGCCTCTTATCATGTAGTAAATCTAACTACACGAATGTAGTCTCACTTGTGGCCTCGGAATGGTCCTAACGCAAGTTCTAGAATCTAAGTGCTACCGGTACACACATCATAGCATAAATGCTTTTCCTACCAATTCTAGGGGCGAACCTCACATATTTGGGGGTGAAATTTTTTTTTAGTGGTACGGTTTTTGTGCTAGTCATATAACTCCTATCCGTGAGACGCTCATTAAGATCAAAGTTTCACTCCTATATGTTGTAAAAAAAAATTTAAATTTGGCACTAAAATTGCCCTAACAGGTATTTATCTCAGTTTTATTACACATCTACTATTAAACAAACAAAAATCAAGCGTAAGAGCATTCTCTAATCGTACTTTTACCCCCCCTTACACTTAAGATGAACATTGTCCCCAATGTTCAAATAACAAATGTAAAAGCATAAAGTAAAAGAATGAAATCAAATACTCCCCTGATTCGCTCGGTGGATAATGAAGTAACACGGTTAGATCTTCTTCCAAAGAGAATGTAAAAGCTTCATGACTAATGCATCGCCAAAAGCTTGATCCAACAAACATTTCCTTGTCCAAAATAACCTGTTAAACCTGAGAAAACAAACACGAAAACCTGCATAACATCGGCGGGATAAAATCTATATATAATGATATAATGCTTGTGGGATGATAATTTTGCAGATTCCTGGAGATTATAAGTTAGAGATTTAATAAAAACTTTTTATGAAAACAAAACTTTCAAAAATTTTCAGAAAATTAAACCTGACGCCGTCAGGTTGTAACGCCTGACGCCGTCAGAAATGATCTGACAGAATTCTCATGTTACGTTTCCGGAAAATTTTTGGAAAAACCTATACCTTACTTCCTGGAAATCCTGCAAAACATCATTATGACTCGATACAAGCATTTGACTCAAACAAATACTAATATGTATGTTAATTTAATATTATTATGATTCATGTTCATTTGTTCTCTAATAAACCGATTTAGATTTCCCTTACACTTGTCTTTTGCAAAATACCTTTATATGTAGTTAAGACGAAGTTAAAAACAAAATAAAGCATTTTCACAAATTAGTTTTGAACATGAATCAATAATAATAAAATTAAACACACATACGGAAACAAATAAAAACAAACAAACAAATAAATAAACACACAAAGCAAATAAAACAAATAACGCTTGGGTTGCCTCCCAAGAAGCGCTTGTTTTTGTTCGAGTCATGAGCCTGACTCTACCCTTATTTAATGGATAAAGGAGAGGTTTTCCCTACACTTAGGATTAAGTGCGGGTGATAGTAGCGATACACACCAGCTCGGTAGGAGTATGCCACGTGAGGAAAGAGTGGTGGATGAATTATATGCTCAAAGGGGTGTGCTCCTTTCATCATAACCTTGCCTAGTTCACTTTGGTCAATGGGTGATTTTGAGTTTCCTCCTAAAAAGGGATCATCTTCTATCAACTTCGAGAGACTCCTAGTTGGGAATCCATCTTGACCTAATAAACCCGGTTTAAACCCATAATGTTTCTTGTGATTAATCATGAATGGGTGATGTAAGTATGAAAGGTTATGGTTCACTCCTATATTAGCTTCCACTCCACATGGCCTAGAGTCTACTACCTTAATCTTAACATTACCCGAACTACATGGTTTGATGGGTGGATCGGGACCTTTTTTAATTCCTAAATTCACATCTAAAGATGGAAGATTAGGTAACGGTTTTGGTTGAGGCTCCGGTTCATCAAAACTAGGAACTTCCATAGAACTAAAAGAAAGGTTATGACTACAAGTATTCAAACCTATTTCTTCTAGTTGTGTTTGGTCCAAGGGCTCTACCTCTATTGGGGTTCCTATAGTCTCTTCTACTTCTTCCGGGTAAGTCACGGGTGGTGTGTATGCCTCAAGTGATGGTGGGACTTGTGGGGTACTTGGTGGGCTTGGGTTTTCTACTATATCCTCCATCTCATTAAGATCACCTATGTGTTCATCTTGTATTATGGTAGTGCCTAACCATGACATGCACTTAGGTACCTCAACTCTACCCACCTCATTCCTAAACAAACCTTCCGATTGATTTATCCAAATACCAAATAGGTCTAAGCTTGCATTTTTTGGGTCACATGTTCCACTTCTTTTTTGGGCGAGAATCTCAAAGATTTCCCATGCCTCTTCATCACCATAATCCCACATTTTCCCATCTTCCATATTTTCAATCTCCTGCTGGGTTTGGCGGTCGATACGAGTGTAAAAGATTTGAAGTGGAAACAATAAGTCAAGACCATGATGAAAGACCTTTTTTAATAAGTATTTGAAACGAGTCCATGTATCGGAAAAAGATTCACCATTATGTCGACGGAACATAAAGATGTCATTTTGGAGTGGAAGGGGTAGATTATGTAGTGGATTCACGTTCTCCATAATGGTGAACGGAAGAGTCAATGAAAATCTGATACGAACAAAAGCACAAAGAAAATAGATAGACTAAAGAAAACCTAGAAAAATAAAATAAAAAAATCTCACTAGAAAGGAATCTAGTGAGTAGACCTATAAAATAAAAATTCAACCTAAACAATAACTATTCCCCGGCAGCGGCGCCAAAAACTTGATGCGTGGTTTTGCAACCTTACAACAGGTTTTACCTCTCGAGGGATCTCAAGAGGCTTACAACCCCACCAGGCAGTGTACCTGACCGATGTAGTATAGTGTAGTGGTAAGTACGGGGGATTGATCGTTCTCCACAGGGAATAGTGTTCGTTAGGTATGAAAAATTACTCTAATAGGTCTAAGGGTGAGAGAAGATTCTTTTTATGTTTTTATATTTTTTATGAAAGCAAGTAAAATCTCGGGTTTGAAAGAGTGGGCGGAATTAGTTGCTAGTCAACTAACCCAAGTTACTACAAATGCAAATAAAATAAAATAACAGAAAATGAAAAGGTTGGTGAAAACTTATGTGGAGGAAAATGTGTTTACTTAGATTTCCTTACTCCCTAACTATCTTTTACCGGTTGATTAGTGTGTATTAGTTGCGTGGATGACGGGTGTATTCCTTAATACCAATCGTGGGGTGGCGTACGTACTTCCCCAACTCTACAAGCTCCTACTTCACTCCTATGTCGAGCCGGCTAGGAAGCTCCTAACATGGGATCACTAGAATTCGCTTGTGCATTAAATACAACCATAAAAACCTTTAGTACGCATTGGTTCATGTTTCTTAAGACGTTCAAGCAAGTTACCGAATAGGAAGTTAGCCAGTTTTCTTAAGCCTAACATAGATGAACAATCATCCAATACAACTAACAACACACTAATAACCAATAATCAATAGCTAGGTTTCATTAGATCTAAGCAAACACAAGATAAATCTAGCCTAGCATGTTAAACAAAAGACAAGAACAAGATAGAATCAAACAACACATAGACATATTGAATGATTAATTGATAACTTATCTTCAATGTAACATGGAAGATCTCAAGGCAAAATGCCTTGAAAGAGCTGCCAAATTCCTCCTAGGGTTTTCACACACAAAGTTCCCCAATAAGTTCCACAATAAGTTCCACACTAATGACAAAAAATTGCAAAACTATATATAGACTTTTAGATCTGACGGCGTCACGTTATGGAGTGTGACGCCGTCACCTCGCCGCTTTTAGGGTTCCCGGATGACCTTCTTGACGCCGTCCCTCTTTAGCTCTCCAAAATCCGTTCTGGCTTATCAGGGGTTGACGCCGTCAGAATTAGGGGTGACGCCGTCCCTCTTTAAATTAAGTCGTGACGACCTTGATCAGATTAAAGCGTGACGCCGTCAGAATTTCATGCAAATTTCACTGGCTTATCATGAGTAATTTTCACATCCACCATTTTATTGCCAAGCCGTGACGCCGTCGGGAGAGGATCCTGACGCCGTCAAAGGTAACTTTTAGCCGATTTTGAGACTTTGTCGTTTTCTTCACTTTTATGCTCCAAAAACGTCCAAAATGCTTCCTTTTCCAGATTTCTCCTCAAAAGTACCTAAAATGACAAAAGGAACGATTTAGGGCAATATTTGATCAAATAAATACGATTTAGGGCTTAAATGACCCCTTAAAAGCGGTACACTTTTCGCTTCATCAGATGCTCGTGTTGGAATTTCTCAAGTAGACATTGTTACACCCCGTGCCCGCTTAGACCAAAAATTTAAACTTTACGCACCAAAAACGCGAACTAAAACTGACATGCTGTTACTCTTTTACAATCTGAAAAAAATCTATAAACTTTCAGACCATGAGACTAATTTTAAATGAAACTAGACTCAATTACCTTCAAACCATGAGACTAATATAAAGATGCTCGTGTTGGAATTTCTCAAGTAGACATTGTTACACCCCGTGCCCGCTTAGACCAAAAATTTAAACTTTACGCACCAAAAACGCGAACTAAAACTGACATGCTGTTACTCTTTTACAATCTGAAAAAAATTTATAAACTTTCAGACCATGAGACTAATTTTAAATGAAACTAGACTCAATTACCTTCAAAACGATAGGTGGCACGACCCGTAATGACCTACAGATCAAAAGATATGATTTTTTAAAGTTTACAAAAATCTGCCCAAATGAAACCGAAATTTGGGATTTTGGTACCAAATTTCGGTATAAACCGAAATTTGGGATATCCAAACCGAAATTTGGCCCTTTTTCACAATAATCTACCCATGCTACCTTATATCTACACCAAACTCACTCAAGGCCATTAACATAACATACAAAATCGTTTACATACTCAATCAACCCGAAATAATACTTTAAAATTTGACGGGTTATGCACCAAAACCCATTTTGACCCATTTACACATCAAACTACTCATACCACATCCGTTTTGCACCAAACTTTACAAACTTCAATAATCTAACATATCAAACATGTTCCAACGACACTTGACCCGTTTACACATCAAAATGGGTACATTTACCCTTTTTCCAAACGCCCCCCTTAAACATTGACCATAAACCATTTAACACACTTGGACACACCGTTGACCACCCAAACTTTACCAAAAGCATTAGATTAACATAACAAACATGTTCCAAGGGCACTTGACCCGTTTACATCCCAAAATGGGTACATTCTCACCTTTACCAAACGCCCCTTTAAACCTTGACTACAAACACATAATAAACACTTTGACACACCGTTAGACTTCCAAATCGTTATGACTCCATTAACATACAATTTCACACTTGACTCCACATTACAAACCATTTATGGACTCACGGGGGTTTCAACTTTGACTTGAGCTCGGTATTCTACCTAGCTCTACTTTCTTACCAATTCTTCTACACTTGCATACCCAACTCTTACCCTTATTCGCCATCACATTAAGCACCTTAGCCTACAAAACATTGAAACATTAAACCGTAAGCACAAATGCTTAGTAAGTAAAACGGGTATAACTTAACATTATACCTCCTTTAACACATTACATATTATACAACCATTAATCCAACAATATATAATACAAACACATACCTTAACCACCTAAGCCTTAATCTTTCCTTTCCTTAATCCACTCATACTAACACATCCCCTAACCTTATGATCTCTTACACGTAACTACCATTATGCTAACAACCATAATCTTAACATATTAGCCACATAACACATAATGCATAGAAATCAATATAACTTTACATTATACCGGTTTACTTACCTTAATCTAAGCTACATCATAACAAGAATATCATCATCATCATCACATTCTTCCATCATCATCATCATCATCTTTCATAATAACCAAAACCTAACAACATAACAATAAATAACATAACAAGGGTTATCAAAACCCATCAAAACATAATCATCTTTCTTCCTATATCATCATATGATCATACCCATATCATATGATGATTTCCCACTTTCCTTCTCATCTATAACTTTACTAAATAAAGGCAATAGATTACTTACTTGATGATGATCATTACTAAGGGAAGGTTATTGACACTTAATCTTTACTTTCTTCTTCTTGGATCATCACTAGCTATTTCCCTCTTTTTTTCCTTTCTAAAACCGGACCACACAACACACTCAAGAAAATGGTAGAAATGTCTAGATAATCCTGTACATTTCCTTATCTAAACTCAAGTTTGGGCTAATGGCAATAATGGCCCCTCAAGTTCCTTTCCTTCTATTTTGGCCACACTAACTTATAACATACTTACCACAATAGCAACTTAGGCCCCTTTAGTTATACATCATATTTTACATAATCACTTTAGTCATATTTTGACTATCGGGTTTGACCACTACACAACAAATGTTGACTGGCCAATCACATAAGGTCTTTATCTACTTTCATCTAGGGTGGGGTCCCAACACCTGGGAAACGGGTGTTACAATTCTATCCCCCTTATTTAGATTTCGTCCCTGAAATCTCTCGTCTATTTCTAACCACAACTTCGTTTCACCTTATGTCCATTCTTAGCACTTTCCATTCTTCATCCCCCTTTAGATTTCACGATCTAAGTGATCTTGCAATTCTAAGTCCACTACATGTACATCATACCCCTAGCTCATTCCAATTCTAGCTTAACTTCTCAATTCTTTCATTTCTTTTTAGTCATTATGTCATTTAAGACATAATTCTTGCCTCTAATATATGTCATCTAACCATTCCACGTCTATCGCATAACCTTCTAACTAGTTCCATTTAACTTTTCCATCAAGGACTATGTGTCACTTTAACATCACACACCCTCTTTAACTTTTACCAAGTCGATTATTCATTAGCTTTCTACTTCTATCGCAACCTTACCACTATCTCATTACTATTTTACTACACGTTACATTCGCCTTTACTTTTCTTCTCAAAATTTCATAGAGCTTTAAGTCCATATTAGCGTTTGCTAGCGTCCATTTATTTCACCTTACCTTAAATTCACATTGCGACAAGCATACCATTTAAACTTAAATCGTTTCAACTCACACTCTAACACCTAAGTCCTATACTTCACTTGACGTTTCTCACCTAGGGTCGTCATTCGACTCATTAGGTATCCACCTATCTTAACTCTTTATGACTTCTAATCATCCTAGACTCCTTCTTCTACCCTTTTTACCCTACTCATGCCATGTCGAAAACACATAAGCCCACTCATTCGTATTTCCTCATTTACATGGAGAGGCGTCCCAAACGATGTAAATCAAGAAATACAAACTCATGGTTCGGTGATTCATAATTTCTTTATTCAAATGAAAAGGCGTCCCAATCCATTTAAATAAAGAAACCATAAACCATCCTACCTACATACTTCCGACATAACATTCGCACTACTATTACTTGCTTTAACTTTCAATCTCCCATGTCCTTCATTTTAAACTTTTCCATTTTCTAGCTTGGATCCACTTTACTTTAACATTTTCCCCGAAGGGACTATTACACATGCCAAGGATGTAGGCAATCTTTGCCGGTGAAGGCAATACGTTTTATCCCGAAGGATCTTTAACACATCCCGAAGGATTCTTTAACATTCATTGACTTGGTCATCCCGAAGGATACCACCCTTAACATTTATCCCGAATGATCATTAACATTCACACTTTATCACTTTCACATTATCACATTGGATCCAAGCTATTAACATTTAACACACACACTATCCCACCTATTTTATTTTGTGAACGCAAGCTCATAGTGCATATGAACTTGTTTATTATAAGTACACACTTCTATGTGTTTATCATCTTACTTTCTAAATCCGCTTTAATCATTTTCACCTTCTTACCTCACCCTTTAGTCTACCCGACTCTTTCCCTTTTTAAACCTTGCATAGGTTAGCTTACATTCATTTATTAGTACCATTCATTCTTCTTGCACGTTTTAGTTATCTACACATTTTCTACGTCTTTATACCTTTCACTCTAGCTTACATCCTTTACTCACGTTAATCATTTCCACCCTTTTACATTACACGTTAGTCTACTCAACTCTTTTTCATATAGACTTTACATATATCGTCAACTGCGACACATGCATTCGTTATAATAATTACCGCTAATCGCCTTAGCCGTAATATAATGATTTCAGGGCAACACCTTTACCTTATACATACTCATCTTATTCTCTCCTACATTCTTGACTCATCGCATTCTTATTCTTATACCTTAACTTATCCTTAACACGTCTCTACACCACATTAACGTCGATCATTAGACATGTATATATAACGAGACCATATGTTGGTCACATTAATATCCTATGGGTCACAATAATTACATGCCGTTATTCTTTAGCCTCATTCTTTACCTTTCATACAATTTAACACTACATCATTAGTACATTAGTTTCATATTATCTTTTCACGTTATGCCTTAGCATATTTTCAATGTTTCATACCTTAGGCGTCAATATTTAAGCTTACTCATTAACCCGTCTCTAATACCAATTACCATTCCTATTCACGTCTCATTACCGATACCCTAACATACTTTCATATAATCACCGACACCAACCAAAGTGTACGGTTAACTAGTCATTTAAACACTTCAAGTCCTCCTTGGACTCTCATCACATAAACATTAAAATATTAAAACACATTTATCATACTTACTCACTTAAGTTCACAGGTCGCATCACACATTCCTTCTTTTAACTTAAACGTTTACCTTATGCATTTCTTACACCTACGACCAACATTTCTACGAGTGGTTTAAGTCTAGGCAACCTAAAGGAAACCTAATTCACTTAAACCTGGCTTTGATACCAAGTTGTTACACCCCGTGCCCGCTTAGACCAAAAATTTAAACTTTACGCACCAAAAACGTGAACTAAAACTGACCTGCTGTTACTCTTTTACAATCTGAAAAAAATATATAAACTTTCAGACCATGAGACTAATTTTAAATGAAACTAGACTCAATTACCTTCAAAACGATAGGTGGCACGACCCGTAACGACTTACGGATCAAAAGATATGATTTTTCAAAGTTTACCAAAATCTGCCCAAATGAAACCGAAATTTGGGATTTTGGTACCAAATTTCGGTATAAACCGAAATTTGGGATATCCAAACCGAAATTTGGCCCTTTTTCACAATAATCTACCCATGCTACCTTATATCCACACCAAACTCACTCAAGGCCATTAACATAACATACAAAATCGTTTACATACTCAATCAACCCGAAATAGTACTTTAAAATTTGACGGGTTATGCACCAAAACCCATTTTGACCCATTTACACATCAAACTACTCATACCACATCCGTTTTGCACCAAACTTTACTAACTTCAATAATCTAACATATCAAACATGTTCCAACGACACTTGACCCGTTTACACATCAAAATGGGTACATTTACCCTTTTTCCAAACGCCCCCCTTAAACATTGATCATAAACCATTTAACACACTTGGACACACCGTTAACTACCCAAACTTTACCAAAAGCATTAGATTAACATAACAAACATGTTCCAAGGGCACTTGACCCGTTTACATCCCAAAATGGGTACATTCTCACCTTTACCAAACGCCCCTTTAAACCTTGACTACAAACACATAATAAACACTTTGACACACCGTTAGACTTCCAAATCGTTATTGTGGGATTTTATAATCAAGTTAACCATTAACTACGAGTACGCAACGGATAATGGATCTAGTTTACAATTATAGTTAACACGTATGATAAACAAACAAAGAATAAAAGGGAACAAGAAAACTAACCCTCGTAGACACCCGCAAATGAAACTAAGTAGTAAATATATACTACCTCTACGGTTGCTCACACAAACACGTCAAACAAATACGTTACGATGCTAGTCGCTTGCTTCACGATTTATCAAAACAACTTGTGTTTAATACTTGTTTTAGATCCGATTCAAATACCAAATGGTATGCGTTTGAATCGACTAAAACTGCCCAAAAAATAAACCCAAAAGCTAACAACAATGGGAATCGAACGCTGGTCAGTGAACCCAAAAGTGAGTAACCTCACCACTGGACTATAAGTCCTTTGTTTAATTAATGGCAAATCTAATGTTATTAATACCGAAACAATGGACGGTGATTTTGGTTATTTGTTTTTGATTCTAGCGTTTCTGGGAGAAAGTATATACTGAATGACTTTTATGTTCGGTTAGGGTTTTTTATTTTATTTTATTTGTGTGTCAGTTTTAATGAGCGGGGATGTAAGGTTTATATAGCCTATCAACCCTAGCTCAAGATAAGCTTCAAAGTAACCTTTTAGGCTTATCCCAAACACTCCTAAACATATCACAATTCTCCTCCTCAACCTTATCACTTCGAAATGAACCTAGACATCTTTTCTCCCCTTCCAGAACCTTCAATAGATCCAGCTATAAGGTTTTAGGACAAGCAAATATCATGTCCAGTTCACATTGTGTCCAAACGGGTCATTTTGAGCTTTACATGAAAACGTATTCTAATGTTCAATGTGTGTGCCCCCAATAGGCTCACACACCTCTAGTCGTATTTAGGCTATTCCAACTCACATATTCCAACAGCTCCCACTTGGGAGTTGGAGTAGCAGATAGCACAAATACCAACAATGGAAACGTCTAGCAACGCGCTCACTCGCTATTTAAACTAAAGGTGTTTGAGATGTAGTTTCATAAATCATTCTCAGTAGCATGGTCATTTATGTCTTGCTTTCATCATCCTTTGTTATAGATACCGTTAAACCATGGATATGGATCCTAACTCATTCCATATAGTTTAACCATTTAGATTCTCGTTATAGAATTTTAATTAGATATACCAAATGTAGTCAAGAATCATCTTGCATTACCCTTTGGGTTCGGCCGGACAATTATCTGATTAATTCTAGAGAGGGCCCATGGTATCTTTCTGCACATATCAAGTGGAGTAACAAATCCTTTGTTGACTACAAGTGTTGTGGATGCTGCTTCACATCACTTCGAACAATAGCTTTTATAACTACCTTATTCAGGACAGCGTTTGGCATATAATTACAAAAGTGATATCCACACATAACAGAACTTGTTTGTATCTCAAGTCTAAGGATGACTTAATAAACCATTTTCAGCATCTTACTCATGACAAGGATCCAAAAGTAAATGTTTGAAAGTTGGGGTATCCAATATGCATCCCTTGTGAATACATATGAGTTTGGCGGGAACAATCCACATTCTCATAGAATATAACCAACACTCACATTTGCCTTGCATAACAATATTCCCAAATTGTTAACCGACAATGGACATATTTAGAACGATAAAATCATTCAAGGATTAAACATGCAAATATAGGATAACAATTATTATATGAAGGAATAACAAATACCAAGTATCTTTATTCATCATAAAGTAAAAATTGCCTTACAATCCCAATTATCCAAATACTAAAAACAGATATGCATGGGACTAATTAGTAAGTTGAAGTCTAATGTTTCCAACATTCTCAACTTTTCTTTACAAGAAAACTAAATAGTCATCTGAGTAAACTTTCCGAATACTAGTTTCAAATTTCACATATAGTGAGGGATTTGAGATGAGTGTCTTATCTCATATGCTCATACTACTGCAAGTGTCATAGTATGGAGATGTCGCCCTACCTTTCATAAGGTATTAGAAGTCAACGACATACTGACAATCATCTTTACAGTTTCTTAAAATGTAAAGTATTCTTATTCCTTAATGTTTAATACAACAATGCTCTTTGTTGAGCACATCTAGTTAGCAGATTTATCATAAATGATAAAATCCTACTTTAACTAGTTTTAATTATCCTCTAGCATCATTGTACGTATACAACACTATGCTTTATAATTCGTAAACATTTGTATTAACAATAATCTAAATACTCTCAATTAGATATTGTTGTTGTCAGCTCATCTGGCTTAGTGCAAAAGTAACAACCAGTCGTATACACAACATAATATATACATGACAAATCCTTAGTTAAAAACATAAGGTTTCCATCCATGTAATAAATTACCCCAAGTGAAATATACCATTTAAGACTTGCTTGAATGATATATTTCATTTGTGTTGGACTTAATTTTCCGCATATGTTTATTCCAAATAAACATTTATTCCATGGTTGTTGGTTCTATTCCCAAAATCCCAATTGAAGTTTCATTCCAAGCTTAAGGATTAAAATCTAGCTTAAATGGAATGATATCTTCAATATGTTATACAACATATGTATTTTAAGGAAAAAAATAGTGCTCACACTTAATGTTAATCAGGAGTTATCTTAATTCAATCAAAATCATATTCTAATTAAATTCAAGATCTCAGCTCCTAGATGCATGATCCAATCCAAACTTGGATTGCTTAAACTTGTATACTACATAAAGATTATATAAACTCATAACCATTTTGATTACACACCGTCCTCGCAAAAGGTGATCATAAAGCAAAGATTTATAAAATTTAATTGCCATATTCCACATACAAGGAAACATGTATGACAATTAATTATCTTTATTTAATTAATGCATGTATATAAGAAAAATCTAATCACAGTCAATTGCTTGAGTATGATTAAAACTTCTTATTATAAGCTATGCATTAACATGTATACGATTTTGTCCTTGTGAGCCTTTCTTCAAAAGAAACTTATTCCAACCTCATAGGTTAACTGTTAGGCAAAATAACAATCAAGCTCAAAACATTGACTTGCCTTTTAAGGACTGCATCTTATCATTCATAATTTTAAGACATTTATCAGATTCAAGATGTGATAATGTACCTTATCAGTTAGCAGATTTTCAATGATCCATTAACTTATATTCCTCAGCATTGATATCAAAATATCAATCAAGTGATGAGGCATCCTTGCAGATTTATGAATGAGAGTAACATTATACTTCGGTCAACATTTACATGTTTAATCTTAGTATGACATTAATAAGTGGATTTTAAAAGGTTATGTATTTGTTCTTGAATATCTTTAAGATTTGTTGATGCTCCCACTTACTTTTATAAGTAGAGACAATTCTCTAAATACTAAGTATTTAAGCAACAATAAATTGTTCTTTATTTGGGAACCACAAAATACATTTTAAGTTCTCATCTCAAGATTGTTAATAAAATGCTTCATAAGATTTTAAGAAATTCAGAACTTAAATCAAGACATAATGGAATTTCTTCCAACAATTCTAATTAAGGTTTGTAGCAAAACCCTAATTTTGTATCACCCTTTAACCGAAAACCTTAGCAACAATTTTGTGTTTCGTCGAGCTAGGAGGAACACCAATACTACAATCTTCAAGCTAGGAAGTGTAGAAAAATCAAAAACCCAAAAGGGTTTAGGATTCGATTGGTTTGAGTGGAAAAACCAAAAATCCCTAAAGGTTTAGGGGTTTCGGTCATGGGTTGTCTTGAATACCTTCTTGGTTTGAACCATATTGAGTATGTCCACGACACACGCAATTTTCTAACCTTGATAGATTTTGGAGGCAGAGCAATTAAAGCTATCATGAATTAAACAATATGAATATTGTTTGTTTCAACCTATTAGACATACCATAATAATGTGGTATTCTATAAGTATTTGAATTGTGAAACTATATCAGAATTCCATAGATAATTTAATTCTCTTTGGACCAAATACTTGTCAATTGGGTCGATCCAAATTGCATATTAAGTATTTTCGAACCAAGTGCATGCTATAATGTATATTTCTTGAATAATACAAGAGCCTTATGCTCATGTGTTCACAAGAAGACATAAATGTTCAAGAATTATATGTTCATGTGTTTACAAGAAAACAAAACATGTCAATAATACATTATAAGTCTTTGAATAATTCAAAGGCCTCATGTTTATGTGTTGTTAGGAATATAAATATTCAGATGAAGGCTCGGTCACCCCGAGCATCTATTTAGCATTCACATAGCTCGTAGGCTTATTAATATTAGCTTAGTAATATTAGTATTATTAGTTTAGTCGTATTTGTATTTGTGGAGTGGGTCGGGGCTTTCCCCACTGTCAGCTCACTCCACAGCCCACTAGGGGCACAATATTAGTTACTATATAAAGCCCTTCCCACACTTGGGAAGGGTTGGAACTCTTGTCACAATTTCACCTACAATCTAATATTACACAAGTTTTCCCTTCATCTCTTTCTCTCTTTAGTTTTTCCATCTAACTCAAACATGGATCTAATCTTCCATAACCCAAGACCACCCGAATCATCCACACAATCAAGATGGTTATATCTTACAATTGGTATCAAGAGTCATGGTTAGGTTCGATTGATTGTGCTTGGATTCGTTTTTTTTTTGTTTTGTTCGAATCGTGGTCTCCACTGTTCTCGGCTTTAAGATCTGAATATTAATTTATTTTTGTTATTGCTCATGATCATATTGGGTTTTCTAGATCTTAATGTTAGTTTCCTATTTTCTGGTTTTATTTTTCTTTGGTTCGTACATTAGTTTGGAGTGAAGTCACTCACAAGTCCATTATCACCTTTTCAAGCCCATTTATGTTATGTTTAAGGATTCACTTTGCCTGCTTTACCTTATCTGCTTTGTTCGAACAGTAAGTCAAGAAAGTTGGGTAGTTAAGTTTAAGGTTGTGACTTGGTGTCTTGCTTTCTTGCTTTAGCGCTTTTCTTGGTTCGATCACAACACAAGACAAGAAAATGTTTTTTCTTGTTTTTCCTTTGGCTCAAGATCCAACTATTAAAACTGTTTTTGTGGTTCTTTTGGTCAAAACGTGGTGATTTAAACATCAAGGGTTGGTTTTGTATTTCATACGGTTGATGAAGCATCACCACAAATTGCTGTTCGTTTTGTGCTTTTGCTGTTTTGTGACTTATTTGAAGGTTAAAAGTGTGGTTCTTGTGGATTGTTCTTGGATGCGGTTTGTGTCAAATGGTGGTGTTCATAGTTGCGGTTTGTGTCATGTTGGGATTGGTGTTTGGAGTGTTGCTGCAAAAAGGGGTATAAGACAAAACTGGGTGAAAGTGACAGCTTTGACTGGTCAAAGTTGCGGTTTGTGTTGTGCGGTTTGTCTGTGCGGTTTGTCTCTTGCGGTTTGTCTACTCAAGACCAAATTGTTAAACAATCAGTACTGATATGCTGCCAAAATTTCTTCAAATGTTGCGATTTGTCCATAAAAGAATTAAAATGAAGAAGAGGCCATGACCAGACCATATACCACAGAATCAGTTAATCATCATCAGTCAAAGTCTCAATGTCTAAACAATAAGAATAATCAAGAAGGAGACTCAAATATAACCAAAACAAATCCAAACCATTCCTCTGTCCCTACTGCCAACAACAAATAACTAGATCCAACATCTATCCTAAATCAACTCGTGAATATCCGCAACAACTAATTCATTCCTATATCTCAAACCAAACAAGACTCAAAAGTCAAGAAAATGAAATTTAAACAGTCACCATAAATCTTTCAAATGTTTAACCTTTTCGAAACTAAAGAAAGAAGTATAACACTGTGTCAGTTTCTTTCCTTGTTTCGTTCCATCTCACATCAACGAGGACTCAAATGAAAAACAAGTATAAATTTTCAGAAGATCTCAGCTTACTTTCGTGGTAGTTATTGATACATCAAGACCATTGAAGGCCTTTCACACGAAAAATATACATCATCGATCATTGTCGAAACTTAGCCTCTTTCAATATCCGAAAATTTAAAGATAGGACAAAACAATCGTGTTTCATCCTTCTTTGTGTTCGGTTAAATGAAAATCAAATACAAAACATATGTCGAACCTACCTTAGACCTTTCGAAGGATCCTCAAACCTTCTACGTGATTTCTTGATTCCAAATAAGGAATATAAGAAGATATAGGTTCGAGTAAATTACTGGTTGTGTTTGTGTTTGATCGCTAATAGAAAGAAGAGGATTAGTTGGTGATGAAGATTGGGATTAGGGTTTGTGGGTGAGAGGCAGTTAGAAGAAAGGGGGGCGGATGAGATAAGGATTATGGTTATAATAATTTGGGATTTGGGAGTGTTTTATACACATAATCTATTAGGGTTAATTGGTGATTAAGTGGGCTTGCTCCTGGTGTTATCATTGTGAATCCCATTGGGCCATGAGGTAGGGACTATTCTTTGGGCTGTGATCAATTGGACCATTCTTTTGTGCACTCCATTGTTTGACGTTGAGTTTATTTTGTTTGGACCGAATTTGGCTAGTTTATAGCACAAGGATGATTGAGCGATTTTGCTTATGTTGTTGGTTTAAGTTCTCCTGTGGTGAGTGGTATTGGGTATTATCACCAGGACGAACTCCTCGGTTGGTCAAGAATTTTTAATTCCGGACAACGATCTTGATCGAGCTTCAAGAATCCGGGTTTTGACAATTATTTTGGGATTGGATTAATCGGGTTTTCTAGATATTACTGCGGGATGCCATTGTCGGACTCGTGTAAATTGTCAAGGCTCGAATCTGGGTATATGAATGTCAATGTGACTACAGAGGTGTGAATTTGGCTGCATGGTCCTATTGGAGCCTACGATTTGAGTGAGCCTGCAAGTTGATCTTTGAGATTTGAGTTATAGTTGACAAACTGCGATTTGGTTAATTGCGAGTTGACAAGTTGCTATTTGACTTGTTGCAATTTGACTGATTGCGATTTGACCAATTGAAATTGGACGTTGCGAGTTGACACTTGCGATTTGACTAATTGCAATTTGGTTGACTGCAATCTGACTTGCTGCAAATTGACAAACTGTGACTTGACTTGTTGCAAATTGATCAAGTTGTGAGTTGACTTCTGTGACTTGAATTTCAAAGATTATTATTGCACTTCACTCTATGCTATTCTTGTTGATTTCACGGTTTCCCTTGTAGACTTTAGAAAATCCCGCGAAAGATTCGATTTCTCGGTTTAAATCTCAAGAGTTGTAAAATCCCGTGAAATCGATTTTGGACAAGTAGGCGGGACATGGATTTAGACAAAATGAAACTTACGGGGTTTGACTATTTTTTTTTGGGATAAGTTTGTGCTTCGAGATCGGCAGGAATTGGGAAATTATGGTGACTTGGTTGGTTTGCTAATTCACGGGTTGGTGTACTTAGTGTCACAAACATCTCGGGGTTGGATGGATGCACGATGTTTGATGACCCTTGCTCGAGCGTATTTATGGTGATTAGACTTGGAAGTTCAAGAAGTGGATATATACAATAAAGGATGGAAGGTTGGGTATATATTTCACTACCTATATTTAAAGGAGTTACGTTGTTGTACTCAATATAGGTTCTAAATCACCAGTTTAGTGCAAGTATAAGTCGCGAACGTGTTCTTTATCAAGCTTCATCAAGTGATTGTTGTCTCTCAAGCTTCTAATGGGATTGTAGTACAAGATCTTCTCAAGAGGTGGTCAGACTTAAAGACAGGAGGTGGTTGTTCAGAGACGTGGTTTAACCTTTTACATTCTAAAGTTTAACATATTTCATCAAACGGTTTTGGCATATTATGAGCTTTAGGGAATTTTTAATCTGCTAAACCATTGATGAGGAGACAAACGAGGGGTTACTACAAGAGAGTCTTAATCACCATCTTCATTGCAGTAGTTTTACTTGTCTCTTTCCATGTATTGTGCCTGAAAAATTCACAAACATCACGGACTCTCAGCTTTGGCAAAAAGGTCATTTCATGCCCTTTTTGAGGGGGAGAATTAGCGCGTGTTTCCTATCGGTTCAGTCTCCAGCGGTGTGAATCTTAGCGGTTCCAGTTTCAGTGGTTTTGCTTTCAGTGGTTTGGGTCTTAGCAAATTGCCTAAGAATTCAGCGGTTTGATACTTACTGTTGTGCAGTTTGTTCTTGAATTTATCTCTCGGATAAATCTCAAGAACTGTAAAATCTTGTACACAGTATGACAACTATTCCAAGCACTGCATCTGATGACATTCAAGCAGCTGGGTCAGACAGCTATGCTTGATAGGACTGACTATGAGTCATGGGCACTGCTAAGGATTAGCGCATGTTTCTTCTCTTCTTGGCTAGTCAACAGCACAAGATGATCATGAGGTTAATTTGATATTCTTTATTTGAGATTGAAGTTGAATTTCACGAAGGCGTCTACTTATTTTATCTTGAAGTCGGGGATGGTTGGATGCATGATTTCAATGATAACTTACTCGTGCTTAAAATTTTAAGTTGAAGACTTGGGTTATCTAGTTACCAGCAGTCGGGGTAACTATCACTTAAGAGTCATGGGAGTACTCAGTGTCACACGTTAATGACGTTGTCGGTAATCGCAAGAGGTGGTAATGTCTCATACTTTGGTTGGGTATTGAGCACCTAGAGATTTGCTTGGAGCATTAATTCTCTACACCGTTCTTCCAACAATTAGTGCAAGCTTAAGTAACAAATTTGGGGACTTCTACTTCAGTTTTCAATATTGGTATATCTGGTTTCCTTCATCAAGTGGTCACTAATCTGTGTACAAGGTTGGTTAGTTGGCCAAAGACTTTAAAAGTTGTGATGTGATCTGTAATACTCACGAGATATTCTTAACCCAAACTGATGTTCACCAAAAACAAATCAATCATGCCACATTCAATCTGTTACTGTCTCACGGTTTCTTCTTGGTTTTGTAAAATCCCGCGAAAGAACTTATTTCTCGATTTAAACCATAGATTTATAAAATCCCGTGATGATGGGCTATGCGCTCTTGACCATGATCGGGTTAAAACCATTATCAAAGTTCAGCTATAACATCACAAATGGCTGGATCGGGGGCATTTAATCGACAAGATGTGACTACGGCGTTAATTCATTATTATCTATTTGAGGCTGAAGTGAAATTTCATGGGTGCGCGTACTTAATATCTGAAGATATCGGGGAGGTTGGATGAAGATTCTTCGAGATCCTTGTTCGAGCTTTCAACGTTTACAATGACGGGGACTTGGATATCTAGTTATTTTTTCTTTCTCTCTATTACAAAATAACTATCACTTTAAGGAGTTACGTTGTAGTGCTCAGTGTCACACGAAGTTGTGGATATCCAAGAGGTGATGTACGTCTTATACTTGATGGTTGGTTGGTTGAAGAGTATAGAGTACTTAGGGATTCGATGTTGCACGAAGTCTCTACACCGCTCTTTGTCACGCATTAGTACAAGTTTAAGTCACAAGTTCGGGTTATATTACTTCAGTATCAAGTTCATCATATTGGGTTTTCTCCATCAGTGGTCACGACATCAAGCCGACAGAATGATAATGGGGTTGGTAACGAGTTAGATGAGAGAAGAAGTAAAGAGAGAGTTATGACATCTGTACACATCAGTGCAGGCCTCGCTCTTCAACATTATGACGTCTGTACACATCAGTGCAGGCCTCCCTCTTCATCATAATGATGTCTGTTCATATCAGTTCAGGCCTCGTTCTTCACAGAAAAGAAAAGTGTACGCTTGAGTGCACTTTATCTTCAAAAGAAGAGGAGTCTTCTTATTTATGGCCATTCTCATCATCAAGTTTCATGCTCTTTCCGTACTTATTCAGTCTTCAAGTGGATCGACGCATATTGGAGTATACTATTATTCACTTATTCAACCAAACATTGCAGTTGACAGGCATATGCAATTTTTGAGGGGGGGAAAGGGTGAATAAACAACATGTCAGTCTTCAAGAACCGTCAAGTGGAGCTACTTACCGTTGATGGTATTCATATTCACTAGTTCAATCATCAAAAATTGCAGTTGGCAGGCATATGCAATTTTTGAGGGGGGGAAAGGGTGAATATTAATCTACATGTTGATTGATGATTGAGAAATGGTCATACGACTCCTGAATACGTCAGTTCAGGAGTCGTGCAAACCATGGTTCTCCAACACTACATCTTCCTCCGTCTATCAAGGTGTTGAAGAACATGGTCATGGAATCAGCATCAAAGGGTTTCTAGTCAATGCTTCATGTATACGTCATTAGGCTACATGTACACATCATGATGATGATTACGATTAATCGTAACCATCATGGGGGAGAGAAATGTGTACACCAAGGACGCACAACAGGTTCACGTGATCGGGCTTAATCATTTATTCCGGTGTTGATAACCGCAGAGATGATCAGTGGTTCAACTTGTTACCTTGGTATTAACGTTTCACTGTTACGTCATGGGCTGATTAATCGTAACCATCAGGGGAGAGAGAATGTGTACATCAAGGACGCACAACAGGTTCACGTGATCAGGGCTTAATATCCAAGGATAGATACATACTATAGATGATCAGTGGTTCAACTTGTTACTTTGGTGTTATACTAAAGACTGAAGAAGGTCGAGTCGTCAGTCTATTCTACATTCTCTGTTGTGTGTTATCATCTCATGTGTATGCTGCGGGCTGATGGGTTATATGTAAGGTTACTGGAAGGCATTTGGTGAGATAAAGATGGTTGGTATTCTGTTCCTCCATATTGGGCAATCTTGAAGAAGGTCGAGTCTTCAGTCTACTCTACATTCTCCGCTATGTGTTAGAAGACTAAAGACGGCATGCATTTGGTTATCAAAAGACTTCTTCATATTATGGGCGTTCATCCAAAGTCTTCTTCCTATTATGGGTGTTCATCAGAAAGGTTGTCAGATTGTGAGAGAGCACTAATTAGGGGAGAGTGAAAAGCCAGAATCAATCCCTGATTAAAAGTGCTCACATTGCTCTTCAGCAAGTCAAGTGATGAATGCGGAGAAGATTCAGGATGCTGAGGAGTAATGGTTTCTGGTTCATATCCTTGTATATATATACTTGTTCATATCTTATACCGTGCTGTAAATAGATATTCATAAAACCTGCAAATTGTAAATAGAGAATCGTAAAATCTGAAAAACCATAAAAATTAAAAAATTAGAAAAGACCAAAAATAGTTTCACCTAGGCATGTCTTCTGTTTATCGATAACATTTACGGACTTAGAAATGTCATTCAATAATGGCACGGGTCTTTAAATGAAGCTCGAGCAGAAGTTAAAATGGATTGGTAAAACATGTCTAAAATGGCTTGCTATTACTTTAGATAGCAACCCGCGCTTCAAAATGGGGAAAGCACGTCGCCAAAAAGACGACTGCTCCTCCAACTGGGTGATGTTCTCCTGGGCATGGATTAATTCATATCCATGTTTCTTCGATCTGATGTACGTTTCAGTGCATCATTTCTGGTAAAGGAAGAGAAATCTTCTTTGCATACAAATAGTTTTCATTCAATGATTCTTCTGAAAATTATTTGTGAGACACTCGGTGATTACGTGTTGCCTGAAATTCTTTTACTCTTGGATTATGCATAAAATTTGTCACTCAATCAACGACTACAAATCTTTAACTTGAATACGGGTCATTGATTGAGGGGGAGAGTGAATTCAAATTTTATATCATCAAACGGGTTTCTTGATTAATTCATGATTCTTAGAAAAGGTTTTGCAGTTAATGGGGTATTAGTTGAAGAGGAAATTGATTAAATACATCAAATGATCAAGTGTGTTAGTTGCTAGGAAGTTTAGGACATTATGTGCAATTTGCTTATAGTATCCTAGCTTCATATAACTAGAAGGTTCACTTGTATCTCTTTGGAATCCTCGTTTAATTCCCTAGATACATTAAAACTCAAAATCTGAAAGAAGTTAGAAAACCCTATGTGTTTGATGTTCTTGAATGCTCCACTGACATTTGTATGATCTAAGTGAATGAGTCTCAAATGTTGCTTGTCAATTGCTGCTTAATTGTTGTTGATATTGTGCATATGTTCTCAGGATTCGCTTAGGTATATTGCTATCATGTTAGAATCATGTTCCTAAGATCCTGAGTTGAATATTGATATCTGTGTGAATTGTCATGTGCATGATTGCTAATTTCTCTTCATGCTAGATAGTAGTTTGACGTATTTCCTGACTGTGGTTTGATTAAATGAATTTGGTATTATAATGTGGCAAGCTGCTGAAGGGTAGCGGTTAAGGAATAGTGTATCTGTATGTATGTATATCTGTGTTGATATTCTTATGCAGATTCCATAGCCAAAATGAATGTGCCAGTTCCCATTCTAACCATTTGATCAGACGATCAAACTCTATTGATTGGCTCAAAATTCACCACAACAACAACGTCGGCAACAACAACAACAACAACACTTTCACCACCGCCACCACCATTCATCTATTTTGGTCTCGCCAAGTGGGGATCAACGACATTTGCGAAAGATTTGTTGGTGGATGGATAATTGATGTTGACTACTAACTCAGAAAAGCGGGTGATTACATCATCTGCGCAAAAAGGTCAATATCATTTGTGTCATAATTGTCGAATTGTGCATAATAAGCAGTGAATCTCCCTCTTAGTTTAAGGGGGAGCATAGTATGTTCCATTATCAGAAAATATTAAATCGGACACATTTTCTCCCACATTTTTCTAACTTATTTAAATCAATTGGGATCACAAATCTCAAATGGTTTGAAATTTTTGATCGGGGGAGAGAATGTGATTTAAATATGAAATCTGATAAAATGTGATGTTTTGGACATGAATGTAAGCTCTCTCATATGTGCTAAACTCTTTCGTATATCGATGCACATATTGAGGGGGAGCAAATGTTTTGTGGAAACAAAAAGGATTTGGCATCGCAAGAGATCGTGACTCAGACTTGACAAATGAATTGACGATAGCTAAAGTCAGTAGTCGAAAGGACATGTCCTGGACGGGTAATAATTTCAAGCCAGTTTATCTGGTGATGTAAGCGTGTCTCGCAAAGGACGTGTCTGAGTAGAATGTACCGATTTCGAGCGATTTTCCTTGAATGTGATCTGGACGGGTAATAATTTCAAGCTAGTTTACTAGTGATGTAAGTGTGTCTCGCGATGATCATGTTCTTGAAAAATCAATCAATTCAAAAGTGCGAGCTTCACCCGACATGTGCAAATTTATAATTAAAACACTTGAGCACGTGTTGAGGGGGAGCATTTGAAAAATTCAAAACTCTCAAGGTGTTACTAAAATGTGTTTCTTAATCATGAACACTTTGAGAGATTTTTCAAAGATTTGGTTTGGCAATCGTGGAAGTACACCAAAGACCGACCATTTTATTTAATGCATGGAGTTATAAGGATGGTAAGGTTAGGTTCAAGTTCCCAAGATCCCGCCAGAGCCGGAGGGATCTACCCAGGGACAATCCACTAGATAGTGTAGAAGTCCTTAGGTATGATTAAAAAAAAAGGAGAAATGTGAATTAGGGAAGAGTGCCGACTGAGATGGAGCTAGTACTGGAACAAACCCAACAAGGTGCTAGTTATGAAGTCTCGGTAAGCACTGAAGGGGTTGAAGAATGAAAAAGAATTGTAAAGATAAAGGGTGAAAAGAAAGAAGCCCTCCTTACAACTTAGGCAGAAACCGGGTCAATTCATATGCTGTCAGAATCACTTAGATGATTACTGGCATTGAAGACAAAGTATCATGGACCCAGTGATACACTGCATAACCCTCCTTAGCCACTCAAGGTCCCTCAAAGGACTCTTGTTTCAATTGTCACGGAGCTCAATACATTTCTATCGTCTCTCTCACTCCGAGTTAGATGATATTGAAAAGGTGGCAGTCCTCTCCAGCCTCCGATCACCAAATCAAAATGCACAATAGAGTCTAGAGCCACGAGATGCATAATAAGATCTCATAGGGACACGAATTATTTCTACACTGGTTGTTCAACATTAAGGACACCAGTTGTAAACTCATGAGTCCTACGCAGATCTTAGCAATCTGCCAGAACATTTATGAGAGAATTTACAAATGTAATTCTCAATGATTGAATGGAAATTCCTGCCAGGGTCAACATCAAACAGCCCTGAAAGCAGGTCACTTCGGTAATTCCCTGTGGATTACGCTTAGTGATTGCGACGGTTTCAAACGGTCTACAGTCGTGGAGTGATCTCCAGCGACTCACCTAATCGTTGATTTACTACGGTAAGATCTTAAAAAACCCTCTGTGGGTTTTTGATTTAGGAACGGTCTTGGTAAGGATTAGAGAGAGTTTTCACACTATGCTGTTAACAATCTCGAAGTCTGAACCTGTAAGTACCGGACGTTTTATTGCTAACTGTCGTATGCAGGAACATCTGGCGATTGTAGCTGATTGCTGTTGCAGCTGTTTGCGATTGTAGCTGATTGAAGTTGCAGCTGATTGCGGTTGTAGCAGATTGCTGAAAAGATGCCAATCCACCACCACATGTTCACACTACATCTTCATTATAATCAAAGAAGTCATGATTAAACTAAAAGACCTTCAACACAGCTTCTGCTAGCTCTGATGCTGAAATATCATGAAACTAAATAGTGTGAGCATGTCGGTTCAAAGAATATCACATCACATGGAGATAATACTGCAAATGAATGATTGGGAGACATATGTTGGATGGCAATTTCAAAGAATGCTCAGAGATCATCCAAGACAAAAGATCATTCATCAAAAGTTCGCTACTGAATGCACAAAGTTTCAAGACTTTGAAGAATCAAAGACTACGAGCTATAAAGACAAGTTCAGAAGAAAGAATGCTAGAATTCAAATTATTATTTTCGGGGTGACCTCCCTTAGGGGGAGATTGTTAGGAATATAAATATTCAGATGAAGGCTCGGTCACCCCGAGCATCTATTTAGCATTCACATAGCTCGTAGGCTTATTAATATTAGCTTGGTAATATTAGTATTATTAGTATTATTAGTTTAGTCGTATTTATATTTGTGGAGTGGGTCGGGGCTTTCCCCACTGTCAGCTCACTCCACAGCCCACTAGGGGCACAATATTAGTTACTATATAAAGCCCTTCCCACACTTGGGAAGGGTTGGAACTCTTGTCACAATTTCACCTACAATCTAATATTACACAAGTTTTCCCTTCATCTCTTTCTCTCTCTAGTTTTTCCATCTAACTCAAACATGGATCTAATCTTCCATAACCCAAGACTACCCGAATCATCCACACAATCAAGATGGTTATATCTTACATGTGTTAACAAGAAGACATAACAATTTTACTACATACTTTATGTTATAAGTCATTGATTAATTCAAGGACTTTATAATTATGTCTTAACATGTAAACATAATTATACTAACAAAAGTAATCATGAACGCAAACTCTTGAGTTCTGTAGTAATTTCAAGTTAATTTTATACTTCAGAATTATGATTATTATCATTTAACCATAATTATGTTGACTAAAACATGTAGTCGAAATGTTGAAGTATCTTTACACTATATCATGACATTTGAATGTAGTAGGGCAACAAACATCTTGCGTGTTCAAGTCCTAGTAGAATGATTAGCTTTCTTACCTTGCGGTCAAGAGAAACCAATAATATGTTGTTCCTTGCACACACTTTGAGATTTCTCCCACTTGTGTAAGGCACAACATCATATTATGAAAACAAACAACATGTGATTGATTGTGTGAACAATATGATAATGTCATAGATATTACAAGTAGTTTTAGAACCATAACCTTTAATAAGGAATTGTGGATTATTATTCTATAGATAACGTTCAGAAAGCAACAGCAGAAAGGCAACGTGTTATCTAATAAAATAAAATGCAATTATCCTTTAAGCAATGGTCGTTCATATTCGGAAAGTAATGAATTATTTCAAAGCAAGTTTGAAATGATGATGAACTCAAATAAGTACATTTTATTACTATCATTTATCCTATTAATTTGACTTGTTTTATTATATTATGTATGAGGATTGATACTTAATCGTTTACTTTTGTAATTCTCAGGTAAAAACAAGCATTTGGTAAAACTTGGCGATTTTGGACTAATTATGGAGCAAAACATGCAAGAAGTTAAGAGTCTACTGAAATGTACAAGATCAAGACAAATCTGCTCCAGATGCGCTGCATCTTACTTATTACATACGGCGCATCACTATCAAGATTTCACCAGATACGATCCAAGATACAAGAGGACATGCGCCGCATCCAAGAATGAAGATACGCCGCATCTTCTGGCGATGTACGAATATTCCTGAATATATTAATCTTGGACCCCACGCGAAGTTAAGTCAATGCGCCGCATCTACTTACTAGATGTGCCGCATCTCACCCTCAGACAGAAACTATAAATACCCCAAGACCAGACGAATTCCGTAGCTTTAGTCAAGAATAATATTATATACGAGGTTCGAAGACCAGAAACCTAGGACGAATTCAGACGAATAGGCAGCACAAGACACACCTGAACGAAGATACAAGAGCTGTAAGAAGGTGCTGCATGTGTTTAATTCATTAAGTAGTTTTGTTTTATTGTGTTAGTAAACTTTAATTCATCAGGATTGGTGGCTTGTGTAATGTGACAACGGAAAGGTTGCACTCCCTTAAAACTGCTTTCCCATCAATTAAAGTTTATATGTTGATGTCTTTGGTTACTACTTATTAGTGCATTGATAACCTCTGTGTTTATTAGTGGCCTGCGCATTTGACTGCGGAAAATAATGTGGCTCCCACGGTTGTTACTAAATTGATCACTTAGGAATAACTTTTAGACATAAGTAATCATTAAGGGTTTACTCGCCGATAAGATTAGGACCAACGAGAAAGGATTAACTACATACACTTCATATAAAACTATCAATAAAACAAGTGACAATCTACTTAATCATAAGGACAGATCTTCTTATTGTCTCAAGTATTTATCTGTGTACGTGTGTGCTATTCGCTGATTCGTGCCTATTTGTTTAGTTTATTATTTAATTGCAACCAAATCGTGCCAGTCTCTCAGGCTGAAACCCCCTTGCGTTAGATTAGGTTGTATAGCTAACTTATATATTAAAATACTGATTAGAATAACGAGATAATACGTTCCACTCTTAGTGATCGACACTCTACTTACCATTATATTCATACTGACCGGGTACACTGCTCGTTAAGTGTGTGTGTTATTGATAAGTCGGCTAAATATAAATTTAAAACTTGAGTAGGCATTAATACTGCTAAACCGCAACGACACATCGCACGCATCAAGTTTTTGGCGCCGCTGCCGGGGAGTGAATTGTTATTATCTGTTAATTTGATTAGTATTTTAATTAGGTTTTTAATTTTTTTTATCTAACCGCTAATTCTGTGTTGTATATTAGATTAATCTGCATTCATTGTATTATTTTGCATATTTTCTGTTTTTGTGTGCTATTTGTTTTCTTTGTGTTTATTTTCGTTTGTGTTTTTATTTGTTTTTATTTTTCGTATTTTTTGTATTCTGCTATCGTTGTACTGAGCTAAATCGAACGATACGGCGCATCTGATTTTTCAGATACGGCGTATTGAGTTTAATTTTTATAAAATACAACGCGTTTAATTAATTCGATACGACGCATCTTTTCCCCAAGATACGGCGTATCTGTTTTTGATAAAATTTTTTTCTAAACGTTAACGCCATACGACGCATCTGCTTTGGCAGATACGGCGTATCTATTATTTTAATTGAAAACAGTTTTCGAATTATTAAAACAGATACGGCGCATCGATTTCTGTCGATACGGCGTATCTTCTGAATCAAAAATCTTATATTTTGAAACGTAACGAAAATACGGCGTATTAGCTTTTGTTAATACGACGCATTTAATTTTAATAAGTATATCGATTTTTGATAATTAAAATTGATACGGCGCATTCTAATTCCTAAGCGGCGTATCTATTTTCTGAATAAAAGTCTGATTTGATTTTAACGATTATAAGATACGGTGTATCCAACTTTTTGGATACGGCGCATCTTCTGCAGATATCAGCTATTTGTATTCTTATATCCGTTTCTGAATTCGTTAATTTCTCTTCTAGCGAACAAATCCTACTGATGCTTTCGTGATTATTTCAGAAGGAAGATGGAAGGATTCTACGAGGGAGTTTTGAAATTGGGACCTGAATATATACGTGACGAATTAGTTGCTAAATGGATCCTACGTGGCAATGTAGGAATCAATAACACAGAATTATGAGCTGAACGTGAGTCTAACTTGAAGACTCTGGAATAAAGACAAGTGCTGACCGGGAGACAACCCGGAGAAAATTTTTATTATTCTGTTTTTGTGTCGAGTCAGTCAGGCCGCAGAGGATACGGCGCATCTCAATCCTGAGATGCGACGCATCTCCTGCAATGGTCATATCTTTATTTTTTCTGCATTTTTTATTTTCGACCTTAAAACTTTTTATCAGTTTATTTTAATGCGGCGCATCCCTGGTTAAGGATGCGGCGCATCTTCTATTCTGATCCGTATTTATTCCAGGCTCGATACGGCGTATCTTCTTCCATAAGATACGGCGCATCGACTGACCTGATGATTTTCATTTTTAATTTTTATGTTTTATTTTTTTTTCTAACTACTAATGTATTATGCAAGTTTGAACCTTTCTTAACTTAGGTGTGTTTTAAAGCCTTGGTGGTAATATAGATTCCTGCATTTCCTGTAGATACATCTATTATGAAGCTTAAACGTTCTCATCCACAAGAAAGATGATTTTTGCTCTTATACAAATGGAAGATCATACCGAGCAAATCTCAGGGGAGTTTTTCTGTTCTAATTCTTTTATTTTCCAGTTTTTAACCTTTGATACAAACAACGAGGACGTTGTTTAACTTAAGTGGGGGGATTGGAGAATTAGAACACTTAACACTTACTTGTCCTAAACTTTACAAAATATGCTTAAAATGCGCTTAATATATCAAAATTTAAAATTTTTTTTAGCATGTTTTTGTTTAAAGTCTAAGTTGCATTGCTGCACACATGACGTTATTTTCAAAAATTGTGATTTTTCAAAATTCACAAATCTATGAGTGTGCCGGTGACTTGTAAACTTTAGAACTTGGCTTGTATACTATTCGAGACCACCATAATAAGTATTATTTATATAATTGGAATGACTTGTCTAAATTGGTAAAATTCTAGGATTACACCCAAATAGCCTTTATATGTTATGTGTTATTAACTAACTACACTGGTTAGTTAACCCCCGTATAAACCCTTTGTTACTCTCATTTTTAGAGTAAGATACCCCTAGAAAAACCCTTAGAGCCATTCCTTTCGTTTCTTACACCTTTGTTAAAATGTTTCGTTACACCCTTACACCTTAGCCTACCCTATAGATTAAAATCCGTGGTTGGTTAATTGCTTTAGGCAAAGTGTGTTTCCTTACATTACCTGTGTTCGCGTGCGTAATTCATTATCTTTGGTTAGGTCGGGAAATTGCACAATGCAATTGGAGTGAAAGTAAATATTGTATATCTTTGAGTTTAATTTTTCGTGTGTTTACTACTTTCACTATTACCGTTATTTCTGAAGTTATGAAAAATATGGAAAAATTATCCAGAATTATCATTATAGTGATGTGGTGAAATTTTACACATCTTTGTTTATTAAAAAAAAAAAAAAAAAAAAAAAAAAAAAAAAAAAAAAAATCGAAAAAATAGAAAAGAAAAAGAAAAAAGAAAAGTTGGATGTTTGATTTAACCAACTTATGTAAAGTTTTGTATTAAGTGGTCGATATCACCACTAGTTGTTGTATATTATATCTATGGATTGAATGGGAGTTGGCCGTTATGGGAACGCCAACTAAGGTTTATTCTTTGATTAAGATCTTGTTGATTATAATTCGTGTCTACCTAAAAGCGTGTGTTTCAAGTGTTAAAGCGTGAGTTATTCTATGATATGAGTCTTATTCATGGGATGATTGGGATAGTGATTAACCACACTTACGATTTTAATTTATTTGTTTTGTTTATTTTTCATTTTACACCAATTTATATCCCAAAATTTATCCATACCCTGTATTATTCTTTATCCAACCAAACCTTTGATTTATTGAGATTAGGGATTTGAGCAATCTTAAGTATCCTAGTCGTGGATTCGGCTATGCATTTATGATTTTGTCGCCCTTTTTGATATAATATTATTGGTAAAGTTTGGACCTATCTTTAGCATATTCGAGTTAAGGATTTGAGCAATTGCAAGTATCGTGTTCGTGGATTCGATCATGTATTTGTGATTTTGTCGCCTTTTCTGGAATTTGAGATCGATAGAGATTAAGGAGAATAATTAACCCTTAAACCTCAAAACCCTTTTTACCGCTTTAGACTTGTTATTCCTTGGCTTTAGTGGGGGAGATGTGTATACTTGCCAAGCTTATGATAGAATATTCATCACGACTGGACAGTTAAACGATTAGATTTGCTTTTATCAAATTATTTTATTTTACTTCTAATTCGTTAAGTGTTTAGTTGTGTGATTATGACAAAAATGAATACATGCTTAAATATAAAAATAAATCCTAATATCTTTTAGGATACATTTTCATAAGATTAATTCTAAGGTTTACTTGGGGACAAGTAAAGTTCAAGTGGGGGGATATTTGATGAACTCAAATAAGTACATTTTATTACTATCATTTATCCTATTAATTTGACTTGTTTTATTATATTATGTATGAGGATTGATACTTAATCGTTTACTTTTGTAATTCTCAGGTAAAAACAAGCATTTGGTAAAACTTGGCGATTTTGGACTAATTATGGAGCAAAACATGCAAGAAGTTAAGAGTCTACTGAAATGTACAAGATCAAGACAAATCTGCTCCAGATGCGCCGCATCTTACTTATTACATACGGCGCATCACTATCAAGATTTCACCAGATACGATCCAAGATACAAGAGGACATGCGCCGCATCCAAGAATGAAGATACGCCGCATCTTCTGGCGATGTACGAATATTCCTGAATATATTAATCTTGGACCCCACGCGAAGTTAAGTCAATGCGCCGCATCTACTTACTAGATGCGCCGCATCTCACCCTCAGACAGAAACTATAAATACCCCAAGACCAGACGAATTCCGTAGCTTTAGTCAAGAATAATATTATATACGAGGTTCGAAGACCAGAAACCTAGGACGAATTCAGACGAATAGGCAGCACAAGACACACCCGAACGAAGATACAAGAGCTGTAAGAAGGTGCTGCATGTGTTTAATTCATTAAGTAGTTTTGTTTTATTGTGTTAGTAAACTTTAATTCATCAGGATTGGTGGCTTGTGTAATGTGACAACGGAAAGGTTGCACTCCCTTAAAATTGCTTTCCCATCAATTAAAGTTTATATGTTGATGTCTTTGGTTACTACTTATTAGTGCATTGATAACCTCTGTGTTTATTAGTGGCTTGCGCATTTGACTGCGGAAAATAATGTGGCTCCCACGGTTGTTACTAAATTGATCACTTAGGAATAACTTTTAGACATAAGTAATCATTAAGGGTTTACTCGCCGATAAGATTAGGACCAACGAGAAAGGATTAACTACATACACTTCATATAAAACTATCAATAAAACAAGTGACAATCTACTTAATCATAAGGACAGATCTTCTTATTGTCTCAAGTATTTATCTGTCTACGTGTGTGCTATTCGCTGATTCGTGCCTATTTGTTTAGTTTATTATTTAATTGCAACCAAATCGTGCCAGTCTCTCAGGCTGAAACCCCCTTGCGTTAGATTAGGTTGTATAGCTAACTTATATATTAAAATACTAATTAGAATAACGAGATAATACGTTCCACTCTTAGTGATCGACACTCTACTTACCATTATATTCATACTGACCGGGTACACTGCTCGTTAAGTGTGTGTGTTATTGATAAGTCGGCTAAATATAAATTTAAAACTTGAGTAGGCATTAATACTGTTAAACCGCAACGACACATCGCACGCATCAAATGATATGGGTGACTAACAAGGAAATAAATCTCGTAGCTCCCACTGAAATTGACAACATTACAGGAATGTTATTTCAGTAATAAAACGCAATGCTCCCACTGGATTTGTCAACATTGTAAGTGTTACATTGCCAGTAGAAAGCATATTGCAATTTAATACACTTTCCTATTCTCTTCGAATGCCTACAAGTAGCAATGTACTTAGGTATTGAATAGAGTATATGAAGTCCTACTTATGTAGATGAGGGACTAGCCATTCATGCTTTCATTTAACTTGAATAGTTAGCATGCAATTCCGCCTTTATCGTCTACATAGCCCCAAGGGTATTTAGCACTATAAGGAATAATAAAAGTCCAAGAAAAATACCTAGCGAATTTGCTAGTAATTTCTTTACTCTTTGCGGTTTAAACTCATACATCGTGACAAGTGCAAGATGTCATTTATTTTGGTAGCTATAGACAAAATGTTTTCTAGTTACACAAAATATTTTATCTTTCAATTATTTCAATACCGGAAAAGGGTAATGAAAGATCATAAGTGAGTTTAACAATTGTAATCCTATCTTAGTTTGTCAACTGAGGAGAAATAAATAAAAATAAGTCTCACTCTTTTTACCAGGAAAAGAGACTAAGTGTGTCTTTTTAAGAAAAAACAAACTTTTGTTTACGAATTATGTTGCAACAACACAATTTTAATCAGAACATAGAAAGTTCAATGTTAGTATTTTCGATAATTAAATTCTTAAAAGAATTAACTACCCAATTAATTACTAATTAAGACTAAGATCCATCTTGACCTCCCACTTATTACCGGAGGTCTGACCAGCGTGTAAACAAGTAGGGCAAGAGGTAAGCGATGAGCGTTAATTGCATAAACTGCAACTCTTAGACTTATGAGACTGATTACATTAGTAGACAAGTAATAATGTCTTGAGCATGTTTAGTCTCATCTTATGCGTCGGGTCCAAGGTCTGACCAAGCATACTCGAAATAAGTCGACCAAGCAAGAACGTGCAAATATCGCCAAAGGTCTGACCAATGAGCAAAATTCGCCATGGGTTGAAATGGCCCTAAGGTCTGACCAAAGAGGTCAAGTCAAATGCACGTGTTCTTGGTTGGGTGGCATAGACTTAAAATTTATATATAGGGTATACACATAAATGTGATAAAATCGTGTACAAAGAAGCATGCAAAACAACTTTGTAGCACTTTATTTTAAAAACATTTAGTAATGACACTGTAGTGATCATCATGGTTCACGGTAGCTCCAATCGAACTCGCAAGGAGGCGGAGGACCAGGTCAGCGCGAAGCTATGACCGGAAATCCTTTAGGTGTGTTTGTGTGCACCGCCTAAAACCCCCCTTATAGTTTGTTCTAGTGGGTGAGCTGTACTTCCCAAGTGTCCATAGCGTCTAGTTTTTAATTTCATGAAAACTTGTTTCAATAATTTAGGTCACTTAATTTTACAAAAACAATTTTCCACGAATCAAATAGCAGGTCACAATGAGCATGGTATTTAGGTGTGTAAATTAAGACCATATTAATGTCATCCTTTTATAGGTATTAGTCCTCTTTTATTTTAGTTTTAGGCGTGTAAACATGTAGGCTAAAAACAAAATCACTAAAGAACATAATACTAAAAACATGACAATAATATTAACAAGTAAACATTTAGATCCGAGAATTCTAGCAAGTCTTCCCCAAAAAGAGAACCATAAGACCCTCACTAGGTTTTCATCAAGTGCCTAGATCGCCACATGCATCACAAAAAATGATTGCGTAGGTCTTATAGCCAGAATACACACATAAAATAATCATGGCAAACTTATTAACTTTTAATTTTTTGCTATTTTATGTATCTAATTAACCGTTAATTAATTCGTTTGTGTCTTGTTATTTTTTATTAATTAATGGCAAGTATTGCATTATAGTTGTCAAAACAAAAATAAAACAAATAACTAAGTTAGATTTCATGCAACCTTTTCGCGTGTTTATTAAATCGTGTAACCCATAATCGATAAACGAGATGGCTCGTGATGCCACTGTGGGATTTTATAATCAAGTTAACCATTAACTATGAGTACGCAACGGATAATGGATCTAGTTTACAATTATAGTTAACACGTATGATAAACAAACAAAGAATAAAAGGGAACAAGAAAACTAACCCTCGTAGACACCCGCAAATGAAACTAAGTAGTAAATATATACTACCTCTACGGTTGCTCACACAAACACGTCAAACAAATACGTTACGATGCTAGTCGCTTGCTTCACGATTTATCAAAACAACTTGTGTTTAATACTTGTTTTAGATCCGATTCAAATACCAAATGGTATGCGTTTGAATCGACTAAAACTGCCCAAAAAATAAACCCAAAAGCTGACCACAATGGGAATCGAACGCTGGTCAGTTGATGCGTGCTTGCGTAGTGCTCTAATTTATACCTACGGTATGTCGTTGTGGTTTTAGCAGTATTCAAGTTTTAAATTTATATTTAGCCGACTTATCAATAACACACACACTTTAACGAGTAGTGTACCCGGTCAGTATGAATATAATGGTAAGTAGAGTGTCGATCACTAAGAGTGGAACGTATTATCTAGTTATTCTAATCAGTATTTTAATATCTTAAGTTAGCTATACAACCTAATCTAACGCAAGGGGGGTTTCAGCCTGAGAGACTGGCACGGTTTGGTTATGATTAAATATAAACTAAACTAATAAGCACGAATCAGCGAGTAGCACACACGTACACAGATAAATACTTGAGACAATAAGAAGACCTGTCCTGATAGTTAAGTAGCTTGTCACTTGTTTTATTGCTAGTTTTATATGAAGTGTATAGTTCGATGCAACGCACCGAGATTAAGTCCTTTCTAGTTGGTTCTAATCTTATCGGCGAGTAAACCCTTAATGATTACTTATGACTATCCTATTTATCTTTATTCCTACTTTTCTACAGACGATAGAATGCATGGGCGATCTAATAAACAGGCGAAGAAGGGGCATGGCGACCCAAGCAATGCTCAGCTAGACACAGAGGTTATCAATGCACTAATAAAAGTCACCAAAGACATCAACATATAAACTTTAATTAATGGGAAAGCAATTTTAAGGGGAGTTGAAGTGAATGATAACATAACACAAGCCCATCAATCCTGACCAATTAAAGTGTACTAATACAATAAAACAAAACTACTTAATGAATTGAATACATGCAGGACCTTCTTACAGCTCTCGTATCTTTGTTCAACGTGTGTCTTGTGCTGCTACTTCGACTGAATTCGGCATAGTGCTCCTGTCCTTCGGTCTTCTTCTTTTTCTAGCGCTCTCGAAATTCGTCTGGTCTTGGGGTATTTATAGTTTCTGTCTGAGGGTAAGATGCGGCGCATAGGATAAGTAGATGCGGCGCATTGACTTAACTTCGCGTGGGGTCCAAGATTAATATATTCAGGAATATTCGTACACCACCAGAAGATGCGGCGTAACTCCATTTCTAGATGCGGCGCATGTCCTTGCTGTCTTGGATCGTAGCTTTTGGAATCTTGATAGTGATGCGCCGTATATAATAAGTAAGATGCGGCGTATCTGGAGCAGAATATTCTTGATCTTGTACATTTCAGTAGACTCTTATCTTCTTGCTTGTTTTGCTCCATAATTAGTCCAAAATCGCCAAGTTTCACATAATACTTGTTTTTACCTGAGAATTACAAAAGTAAACATTAACGTATCAATTCTCATAGATAATATAATAAAACAAGTCAAATAAATAGGATAAATGATGGTAATAAAATGTACTTATTTGAGTTCATCAAATATCCCCCCACTTGAACTTTACTTGTCCCCAAGTAAACCTTAGAATTAATCTTATGAAAATGTATCCTAAAAGATGTTAGGATTTATTTTTATATTTAAGCATGTATTCATTTTTTTTCATAATCACACAACTAAACACTTAACGAATTAGAAGTAAAATAAAATAATTTGATAAAAGAAAATCTAATCGTTTAACTGTCCAGTCGTGACGAATATTCTATCATAAGCTTGGCAAGTATACGCATCTCCCCCACTAAAGCCAAAGAATAACAAGTCTAAAGCGGTAAAAAGGGTTTGTAGGTTAAGGGTTAATCATTCTTCTCAATCTCTATCGATCTCAAATTCCAGAAAAGGCGACAAAATCACAAATACATGATCGAATCCACGAACACGATACTTGCAATTGCTCAAATCCTTAACTCGAATAGGCTAAAGTTATGACCAAGTAATCTTCACCAATAATATTATATCAAAAAGGGCGACAAAATCATAAATACATAGCCGAATCCACGACTACGATACTTAAGATTGCTCAAATCCCTAATCTCAATAAATCAAAGGTTTGGATAAAGAATAATATAGGGTATGGATAATATTTGGGATACAAATTGGTGTAAAATGAAAAATAAACAAAACAGATAAATTAAAATCCTAAGTGTGGTTAATCACTATCCCAACCATCCCATGAATAAGACTCATATCATAGAATAACTCACGCTTTAACACTTGAAACACACGCTTTAGGTAGACACGAATTATACTCAACAAGATCTCAATCAAAGAATAACCTTTAGTTGGCGTTCCCATAACGTTCAACTCCCATTCAATCCATAGATATAATATATAACAAATAGTGGTGATATCGACCACTTAATACAAAACTTTACATAAGTTGGTTAAAACAAGCTTCCAACTTTTCCTTTTTTTTTTACTTGAACCTCAAACATAAACATAGATGTGTAAAATTTCACAACTTTTCTACCACTTTCTTTCCGGATAATTTTTCCATACTTTTCATACTTTCAGAAATAACGGTAATAGTGAAAGTAGTAAACACACGAAAAATAAACTCAAAGATATACAATATTTACTTTCACTCCAATTGCATTGTGCAATTTCCCGACCTAACCAAAGATAATGAATTACGCACGCGAACACAGGTAATGTAAGGAAACACACTTTGCCTAAAGCAATTAACCAACCACGGATTTTAATCTACAGGGTAGGCTAAGGTGTAAGGGTGTAACGAAACATTATAACAAAGGTGTAAGAAACGAAAGGAATGGCTCTGAGTGTTTTTCTAGGGGTATCTTACTCTAAAAATGAGAGTAACAAAAGGGTTTATACGGGGGTTAACTAACCAGTGTAGTTAGCTAATATCACATAACATATAAAGGCTATTTGGGTGTAATCCTAGAAATTTACCAATTTAGACAAGTCATTCCAATTATGTAAATAATACTTATTATGGTGGTCTCGAATAGTATACAAGCCAAGTTCTAAAGTTTACAAGTCACCGGCACACTCATAGATTTGTGAATTTTGAAAAGTTCACAATTTTTGAAAATAACGTCATGTGTGCAGCTATGCAACTTAGATCTTAAACAAAAACATGCTAAAAATTTTTAATTTTGATATATTAAGCGCATTTTAAGCATATTTTGAAAAAGTTCAGGACAAGTAAGTGTTCTAATTCTCCAATCCCCCCACTTAAGTTAAACAACGTCCTCGTTGTTTGTATCAAAGATTAAAAACTGGAAAATAAAAGAATTAGAACAGAAAAACTCCCCTGAGATTTGCTCGGTATGATCCTCCATTAGTATAAGAGCAAAAATCATCTTTCTTGTGGATGAGAACGTTTAAGCTTCATAATTGATGTATCCACAGGAAATGCAGGAATCTATAATACCATCAAGACTTTAAACACACCTGAGTTAAGAAGGTTCAAACTTGCATAATACATTAGTAGTTAGCAAAAACAAAACTTAAAAATTAAAATGAAAATCATCAGGTCAGTCGATACGCCGTATCTTATGGAAGAAGATACGCCGTATCGAGCCTGTTATAATTACGAATCAGAATAGAAGATGCGTCGCATTAAAATAAACTGACAAAAAGTTTTAAAGTCAAAAATAAAAATGCAGAAAAATAAAGTAAGATATGACCAGTGCAGGAGATGAGTCGCATCTAAGGATTGAGATGCGCCGTATCTTCTGCGGGCCTGACTGACTCGACACAGAACAGAATAGTAAAAAATTTTCCGGGTTGTCTCCCGGTCAACACTTGTCTTTATTCCAGAGTCTTCAAGTTAGACTCACGTTCAGCTCCTTAATACCGATCGTTGAAGGAGTCGGAAGCATCGCGCTCCCTCATCGCCAATTCAGTAATATTGAATACTCCTTGCTCGTCCTTAATTTCCACGCCATTCTTCTTTAGTATCTGTATAAATAAAGTTCTGTCCCTTTCGGGCAGAGATGACAAAATGATAGACGGGAAATTCTTATTATCATAAAGGCATAAATAAGCAAGGTGGGGTGGTAGTTCAACAAACACATCATTATTCAAATTCGTATGCTCAACTATTCTCCTACGTTTGTTAATTACTACGCAATCATACCACTCATCATCAGAATCATTAACAATATCGCGCCTAAGTTCGGTAGGTACATTAAGGTCAATAAATTCCTCGAAGTTCTCATGATTAGGATTAGTTGAGTTGCTTTGAATCAATGTTTCTCCCATAAGCCTAGCTTCAAGATCGAGGTCCATACGTTCTCTTAATCCTAGCACATAGACGCCTCTAATTATGCTTTTAACAGGATCTTGGCACTTATAGACTAGTTTATTATTCCCTACCCTTAATGAGATTTTTCTTTTAAACACATCAATCTTAGCACGGGCGGTAGACAAGAAAGGTCTTCCAAGGATTAAAGGAATCTTAACATCCTCGGGCATATCTAATATAACAAAGTCTACAGGGAAAACAAACTTCTCAATCTTAACTAGCACATTATTAGCAATCCCTTCAGGTCGTTTTACCGTTTTATCAGCCAATTCAATAAGCAACTTAGTTGGTGCTAATTTTCCTAGTCCTAGGGTAGTGAATGTCTTAAGGGGCATTACACTAATACTAGCTCCTAAGTCAGCTAACACATTATTGAAAGATATATCATTAATTGAACAAGGTAAAGTAAAACTTCCTGGGTCCTTTTCTTTATGAGGCAAGGCATGTAAGTCGGTTGCAGAGCTCTCTTCTTTCATTGTAGCCTTGATCTCCTCTTCAATCTTTGTCTTCTCTTTGAGTAGTCTCCTTAAACTAATTGAAGAATTAAAGAAAAATTCGGGTCTAGCACCATCATTACCATTCATCAATCTTCTAGGAAAAGGAATGTAAGGAGTGACTTCTTCAGTGGTGCTTATGGCCTTGACATGATCTCTTGGGTTGGTTTCAGTTGAGCTAGGTAAACTTCCGTATCCCCTTTCTTGAAGAACTTTGCTCATTTGACCAATTTGTTGTTCCAATGCTTTGATCGAAGCTCCTTGATTTCTTGTAATAGTATCTGTTGAAGCTCGGATTTCCTTGATCATAGCAGTGTTCTCATCATGCCTTTTAGCAGCATCGGCCATAATTTGCTTTAAAGTGTCATCTAAAGTCTGCCTCCTTTCTTGATAAGTGGGATTAAAGTTGTTCTTTTGATAGAATCCCGGAGTAGCTTCCCTAAATCTTCCTGAAGGTCGGAATGGTTGTCCAAATTGTGTGTAGTATGCTTCTTCAAAAGTCTCACTTTCATTCTTATTCGGGCAATCCTTAGTGTAGTGAGGTCCATCGCATTTTTCACATCCAACTTGGGCAGCATACACTTTTTCATCACGCTTCTTCATTTCTCTACTAATTTTATCCAATTGAGCTTGAATAGCAGCAAACCCGTCAAAATTAGTGCTGCTCTTAGATCTAGTAGAGGTCCCATCGTGCCATTTTTGAGAATGATCAACAGCTTCTTGGATAGCTTTCCTAGCATTAGCTGCACTTATTTGAGGCACAGCTCCCTTAGCATCCAAAATTTGTCTAGTAGGCACGTCCAATCCTTGATAAAACAATATTATCTCCTGCATTGGGGTTAGATAGTGTTGAGGACATTTCACCAGTAAGTCTTTAAATCGTTCCCAAGCTTGATAAAGAGTTTCATCAGGCTCTTGCTTGAAACTGTTGATAGCCTCCATCTTTGTAGCGGTTTTAGCAGGTGGACAATATCTTTTCAGAAATTTGCTCTTCAAATCTTCCCATGTTGTGATTGAACTAGCAGGTTCATTCCTTAGCCACTTATTAGCAGCTCCTTTAAGCGAGATTGGAAAGATTCTTAGCATGAGTTGATCGTCAGTGACTCCTTCTGTAGTGAACAAATCTGCAATCTCGAGGACCTTTTCAACATGCTCATTAGCATCTTCATGTTCCGATCCACTGAAATCATTTTCTCTTAGCTCCTTGAGAAACTGACCCTTCAACTCAAATTTTGACTTTTCATCAAACTTTGGTCTAGCAACTCCTGAACTGTAATCAGCACGGGTACTGTTCATGTATTCCTCCATAGTTGTGTTTTCGCCCATTGCTTCTGTTTCTTCTTCCTCTTTCTCTTCAGAAAAATAATCAAGCTCGAATGAACTTGAGATATCAAAGCTTTTTGTGTTGAAAAGCCTTTTAAGCGAATGAAAGGCTCGTTCAGGATCTTCGAAAGGTGTAATCAAGTTCTTCGTTGAACTCCTGGTCATGCACTTCCTGAAACTATCACAAAAGCATCAGTAGGGTATGTTCAAGAAAGTAATATATCAGAGAATCAACAAAGAAAACGGAATACGAAAAATTAAAGTTACTGATAACTGCAGACGATGCGCCGTATCCAAAAAGTTGGATACGCCGTATCTTATAATCGTTAAAATTTAATCAGACTTTATTCAGAAAATAGATACGCCGCTTATAAATTTAGAATGCGCCGTATCAGTTTTAATTATCAAAAATCAATTATAATTATTATAATTAAATGCGTCGTATTAACAAGAGTTAATGCGCCGTATTTTCGTTACGTTTCAAAATACAAGATTTTTGATTCAGTAAGATGCGCCGTATCGATAAAAATCGATACGTCGTATCTGTTTAATAATTCGAAAACTGTTTTTAATTAAAATAATAGATACGCCGTATCTGCTAAAGCAGATGCGTCGTATGGCGTTATCGCTTAGAAAAATTTCTTATTAAAAACAGATACGTCGTATCTTGGGGAAAGATGCGTCGTATCGAATTTATTAAACGCGTTGTATTTTATAAAAATTAAACGCAATACGCCGTATCTAAGAAAATAGATGCGCCGTATCGTTTAAATTAGCTTAGTACAACGATAGCAGAATACAGAAAATACGAAAAATAAAAACAAACGAAAATAAACAAAAATAAAAGAAAACAAATAACACACAAAACAGAAAATATGCAAATAATACAATGAATGCAATTAATCTAATATACAACAGAGTTAGCGGTTAGAATAAAAAATTAAAAAAAAAAAAACCTAATTAAAATGCTAATTAAATTAACAGATAATAACAATTCACTCCCCGGCAGCGGCGCCAAAAACTTGGTGCGTGCGTGCGTAGTGCTCTAATTTATACCCACGGTATGTCGTTGTGGTTTTAGCAGTATTCAAGTTTTAAATTTATATTTAGCCGACTTATCAATAACACACACTTTAACGAGCAGTGTACCCGGTCAGTATGAATATAATGGCAAGTAGAGTGTCGATCACTAAGAGTGGAACGTATTATCTAGTTATTCTAATCAGTATTTTAATATCTTAAGTTAGCTATACAACCTAATCTAACGCAAGGGGGGTTTCAGCCTGAGAGACTGGCACGGTTTGGTTATGATTAAATATAAACTAAACTAATAAGCACGAATCAGCGAGTAGCACACACGTACACAGATAAATACTTGAGACAATAAGAAGACCTGTCCTGATAGTTAAGTAGTTTGTCACTTGTTTTATTGCTAGTTTTATATGAAGTGTATAGTTCGATGCAACGCACCGAGATTAAGTCCTTTCTCGTTGGTTCTAATCTTATCGGCGAGTAAACCCTTAATGATTACTTATGACTATCCTATTTATCTGTCTTCCTACTTTTCTACAGACGATAGAATGCATAGGCGATCTAATAAACAGGCGAGGAAGGGGCATGGCGACCCAAGCAATGCTCAGCTAGACACAGAGGTTATCAATGCACTAATAAAAGTCACCAAAGACATCAACATATAAACTTTAATTAATGGGAAAGCAATTTTAAGGGGAGTTGAAGTGAATGATAACATAACACAAGCCCATCAATCCTGACCAATTAAAGTGTACTAATACAATAAAACAAAACTACTTAATGAATTGAATACATGCAGGACCTTCTTACAGCTCTCGTATCTTTGTTCAAGGTGTGTCTTGTGCTGCTACTTCGACTGAATTCGGCATAGGGCTTCTGTCCTTCGGTCTTCTTCTTTTTCTAGCGCTCTCGAAATTCGTCTGGTCTTGGGGTATTTATAGTTTCTGTCTGAGGGTAAGATGCGGCGCATAGGATAAGTAGATGCGGCGCATTGACTTAACTTCGCGTGGGGTCCAAGATTAATATATTCAGGAATATTCGTACACCGCCAGAAGATGCGGCGTAACTCCATTTCTAGATGCGGCGCATGTCCTTGCTGTCTTGGATCGTAGCTTGTGGAATCTTGATAGTGATGCGCCGTATATAATAAGTAAGATGCGGCGTATCTAGAGCAGAATAATCTTGATCTTGTACATTTCAGTAGACTCTTATCTTCTTGCTTGTTTTGCTCTATAATTAGTCCAAAATCGCCAAGTTTCACATAATACTTGTTTTTACCTGAGAATTACAAAAGTAAACATTAACGTATCAATTCTCATAGATAATATAATAAAACAAGTCAAATAAATAGGATAAATGATGGTAATAAAATGTACTTATTTGAGTTCATCATCAGTGAGCCCAAAAGTGAATAACCTCACCACTGGACTATAAGTCCTTTGTTCAATTAATGGCAAATCTAATGCTATTAATACCGAAACAATGGACAGTGATTTTGGTTATTTGTTTTTGATTCTAGCATTTCTGGGAGAAAGTATATACCGAATGACTTTTATGTTCCGTTAGGGTTTTTTTTTATATTTGTGTGTCAGTTTTAATGAGCGAGGATGTAAGGTTTATATAGCCTATCAACCCTAGCTCAAGATAAGCTTCAAAGTAACCTTTTAGGCTTATCCCAAACACTCCTAAACATATCACAATTCTCCTCCTCAACCTTATCACTTCGAAATGAACCTAGACATCTTTTCTCTCCTTCCAGAACCTTCAATAGATCCAGCTATAAGGTTTTAGGACAAGCAAATATCATGTCCAGTTCACATTGTGTCCAAACGGGTCATTTTGAGCTTTACATGAAAACGTATTCTAATGTTCAATGTGTGTGCCCCCAATAGGCTCACACACCTCTAGTCGTATTTAGGCTATTCCAACTCACATATTCCAACAGTTATGACTCCATTAACATACAATTTCACACTTGACTCCACATTACAAACCATTTATGGACTCACGGGGGTGTCAAATTTGACTTGAGCTCGGTATTCTACCTAGCTCTACTTTCTTACCAATTCTTCTACACTTGCATACCCAACTCTTACCCTTATTCGCCATCACATTAAGCACCTTAGCCTACAAAACATTAAAACATTAAACCGTAAGCACGAATGCTTAGTAAGTAAAATGGGTATAACTTAACATTATACCTCCTTCAACACATTACATATTATACAACCATTAATCCAACAATATATAATACAAACACATACCTTAACCACCTAAGCCTTAATCTTTCCTTTCCTTAATCCACTCATACTAACACATCCCCTAACCTTATGATCTCTTACACGTAACTACCATTATGCTAACAACCATAATCTTAACATATTAGCCACATAACATATAATGCATAGAAATCAATATAACTTTACATTATACCGGTTTACTTACCTTAATCCAAGCTATATCATAACAAGAATATCATCATCATCATCATCACATTCTTCCATCATCTTCATCATCATCTTTCATAATAACCAAAACCTAACAACATAACAATAAATAACATAACAAGTGTTATCAAAACCCATCAAAACATAATCATCTTTCTTCCTATATCATCATATGATCATACCCATATCATATGATGATTTCCCACTTTCCTTCTCATCTATAACTTTACTAAATAAAGGCAATAGATTACTTACTTGATGATGATCATTACTAAAGGAAGGTTATTGACACTTGATATTTACTTTCTTCTTCTTGGATCATCACTAGCTATTTCCCTCTCTTTTTCTTTTCTAAAACCGGACCACACATCACACTCAAGAAAATGGTAGAAATGTCTAGATAATCCTGGACATTTCCTTATCTAAACTCAAGTTTGGGCTAATGGCAATAATGGCCCCTCAAGTTCCTTTCCTTCTATTTTGGCCACACTAACTTATAACATACTTACCACAATAGCAACTTTGGCCCCTTTAGTTATACATCATATTTTTCATAATCACTTTAGTCATATTTTGACTATCGGGTTTGACCACTACACAACAAATGTTGACTGGCCAATCACATAAGGTCTTTATCTACTTTCATCTAGGGTGGGGTCCCAACACCTGGGAAACGGGTGTTACAATTTGATCACTATATTTTACCTAGGTGGACACTTGATTGTAGGTACAAAGTTGGTAATGCTAGTATCGGAATCGAGGAAACAAACTCTGAAAATGGGGTTAGTGCGTTAGCTTTATGGTAAGTTCAATCTAATTGTACAAAGGCAATTGAACAAGCAAGAGATGCACCTTTGGAAATAAAAAGACTTAATAGCTTTTTGGTGGAGTTTTTACAAGATCAAATGATAAGGAGAAAGCCAACAGAGATTGATAATGCATATAAAGATGCTCGTGTTGGAATTTCTCAAGAAGACATCATGCCTCAAATTTCAGTTCGAGATCACATTGTGCTTACTAACGCTAAAGGACGTCCAAGAAACGCAACGAGAGCCAAACCTCCTTTAGAGGTGAAGCAAAAAAGGACAGTAACATGTTCTTTCTGTAGGGAACCAGGTCACAACATCAGTGGGTGTAAGAAAAAGAAGGCTCTTAGCATGCAAGAAAAGGAATGATGCTTATCTAGTTATCGAATGTTTAGTTTTCTTTTTTGGTGAAAAAATATTGTACATTGACACGCTTAGCGCTAACTTGTATTCCAGTTTCATCTCTTTGCGATTGCATTTCTTTAGTTGTATTGATAATTTTTATAGCTCAAATGAATAAAATTGTAAATGAAATTTCAGTGATATGAAACTGATTTTTAAAAGATACTGGTAAGCCTTTGCTTACTAAAGTTCAAACTCTAAGGCACAGTCTGTTACACCCCGTACCCGTTAGACCAAAAATTTAAAACTTTTTACGCAAAAACACTTGACTTTTAAGGACATCCGGTCACTCTTTTGACGACTGACAAAAATCTATAAACATTTAGCCCTTAAGACTAATTTTAAATGAAATTAGACTCAATTACCTTCAAAACGATAGGTGGCACGACCAGTAACGACTTACTGATCAAAAGATATGATTTTTAAAAGTTTACCAAAATCTGTCCAAATCAAACCGAAATTTGGTGTCATAAACCGAAATTTCATGTCCCAAACCGAAATTTCACCCCAAACTCACTCAAAGCAATTAACATCTCATACTAGATCGATTACATAATCAATCAACCCGTTTGCTACCCAAAATGGGTAGAAATACACTTAACCCGAACACCCCTTTAACTACATAACCCCTTTTATACATCTTTTGACCCATTTCTCGAAAAGACAACTTCTATGACCCGATGATTAACGAAACTTTCCAGATTTCATTAATATGTCAATGGGCTCATTCCCATATAAAAACATTTACCATTTGACTTCCCGAAAGGGTACTTACAAAATAGACGGGTTATGCAAATAACCCGTTTGACCCATTTTCACTACAAACAACCCATAAACTTCCATTTTATACCAAACTTGACTAACTTCATTTATTTAACATATCAAACATGTTCCAACAACACTTGACCCGTTCACTACCCAAAATGGGTATATTTACAACTAAACCAAACGCCCCTTTAACTTTATACATAAACACATAAACTACACTTTGACTCATAGTTAGACTCCCAAACTTTACGACGACCTCAACACACATTATACAAACTAAAAGAAAGACTCTCGGGGGTACAACCTTGTCTCGAGCTCGGTATTCTGCCTAGCTCCTACTACTTATTATCTTCCGAATTCACTTCCAAATCCTTATGCAATAATCCATGAAACTTCCTTCCGTCGCGCATAAGCCTACAAAAATTGACAACTAAAAGAATAAGCTTACGCTTAGTAAATAACCCAACATAAAACATATATCATACACATACTTTCACATAAGCATCATAACCATCATAAAGGCTTCTAATCTACAACATCCAAACCATATCCCACATATTCTCATATCATAACCATTATCAATCACGACAACCGTAACCAACTACATACCTTAAATAGTCCAAATCCAACAAGCTACATACCCTTAGCCACAAACCACTAGCCATCCATACTTAGCTTATAACCATTCTAAGTCCAACTCCTATATTGTTACACAACCACAATACATACATGATAAATACACATATAATACAAGTTTTAGGGAGAGTTACTTACCACATATCCAAGCTAATCTATCATATCATTATTTCACCACCATCATCATCATCATCCTCACTAGCCATCATCATCTTCTTCATTACTTCCTAGCCATAACCATCATCAAAACTTATTATCACAACATATCATAATCAAGGGTTATAAAACCCATTTAACTTACCCATCATCTTTTCTATGTCATCGCATGATCATCCCATGATCATGTGATCAAAACCCACTTAATCCATAAACCCTCACCTCAACAATCATCATTAACTACTAGATTATAATACTTACTTGGAGTGGATTATGCTAGGGAAGACTATAAGCATTGTATCTCCATCATCTTCTTCCTTAATCATCAAGACTTGGTTTTCCCTCCTCTTTTGCTCTCCAACACCGACACACTCACTCACATCTCCTGGAAAATGCTAGAATCCTCCAACTCAAGATATTTACTTGTACAAGTTTGGCCTAATGGCAAGAATGGCCCCTCAAGTCTCATTCCTTCTATTTTGGTCACAACTAACTTATAACACATTTAATCTATTATAACTCTAGCCCCTTAGGTCCATTTCCTATCTTTTTGTGGCACATAATACTTTCCATCACTTTATAACACATATTTTCACTATCACTTGACTATCGGGTTTGACTTTCACATAACTTTGTTGACCAACCAATCACATTAGGTCTTTATCCATTTTCATCCAGGGTGGGGTCCCAACACCTGGGAAACGGGTGTTACAATTCTATCCCCCTTATTTAGATTTCGTCCCCGAAATCTTTCGTCTATTTCTAACCAAGACTTAGTCTCATAACCCATCTCATTCCAAGCACCTTAATTCCTAGTTTATTTAGTGCAACAATCTAAGTGATCCTGCAACTCTAGGCATAATATAACATATCATACATCCTTAATCCTTATCACTTCCCAATTACTTTATACCCTACAACTCTTGCTTAGATTTTACAAGACATACTTATTACCACTAGTCATCTTTCTAATCCGCTCTATTACCGTTACATCACCATCTCACTTGCTTTATCCTTCACTCTCATTCTTGACTATTTGATACTTAAGAAACTCATACTATTTGACTTTGCATAATTACACTCGACTAATACGTTCACATTCTATTATTTTCATTCATCATATTTCGCGCCATGCCGCAAAGCACATTATATCATCATTACAATTCTTCCATCCCATCAAAATTTCTCCTAAGTCTCAACTAAAAGTCATGGTCAAATTGTAACCCTCCTATCTTAGTCTTTATAATTTCTAACCAATTCTAAACTTCCACTTCCTACTTCTCTAACCCTACCCGTGCCGCGTCGGCAACACATAAGCCCACTCATTTATAATTCCTCATTTACATGGAGAGGCATCCTAATCGATGTAAATCAAGAAATATAAACTCATGGTTATGTACTCCTGACATAACACTACTACTCCTGTTTCCCAATCTAACTTTTATTATTTTATTTTCATTTTACATTTCACTCGTTATTTAAACTCTTCCATTTTCTAGCTTGGATCCACTTTACTTTAACATTTTCCCCGAAAGGACTTTCACACATGCCAAGGATGTAGGCAATCTTTGCCGGTGAAGGCAATACGTTTTATCCCGAAGGATCTTTAACACATCCCGAAGGATTCTTTATCATTCATTGACTTGGTCATCCCGAAGGATACCACCTTTAACATTCATCCCGAAGGATCATTAACATTCACACTTCATCACTTTCACATTATAGCATTGGATCCAAGCTATTAACATTTTAACACACACACCCCTTATCCTATCCATTTTATTTAGTGAGCGCAAGCTCATAGTGCATATGAACTTGCTCATTATAAATACACACTTCTATGTGTTTTATCATCCTACATTCTTAATCCGCGTTAGTTATTTTCACATCTTTACTTTACCTCTTGCATTCTTAGCCTTCATTAATCATCTTCACATTCTTACATTTCATTTTAGCCTACTCAACTCATTTACATCTAGACTTTGCACATATTGCCAGCCGTAACTCATGCATTTATTATAGTAATTACCGCTAATCGCCTTAGCCGTAATATGATAATTTCAGGACAACGCCTTTATCTCATACACACTCCTATCATTCTTTCTTGCGTCTTTAATCCACCACATTTTTATTCTCGTATCTTATCTCTCTTCTATTAGTCTCACTCGCTTCCTTTACATGTAGACCTTACATAGGTCGTCAACTATATCACATTCATTCATTATTAATAATTACAGCTAATCGCTTTAGCCGTAATATAATTATTTCATGGCAATACCTTAACCTCATACATGCCCATCTCATTATAGCTATTAGTACTTAAGTAATTCGCTCTATTTCATCATTTACTCAATCCCTATGCCCTTTTCTTATTTTGTAACTTTACTAAGTTCATCACGGACTCATTATGTATATATTTATATCATTTCTTTACCACACTATGCTATAACACTCATTCAACATTACCACACGTTCATAATTATACTCATAATACTTTGACTTTCCACTAACCCATCTCTAATACCTCATTAGTCCCTTTCACACCTTACCATTATTATCTTCCTATAGTACGCAAGCACATAACTAAATCTTGAGTCTATACTATGCAAAACTATCATTCACTTACGTAGCATACATATACATAACATGTATTTCGTCTCATAATCTAAACAATCCATAACCCATTTCTAACTCATTACTTCTATATTCAACTACATCCACATCACGTAATAATTACCGACACAACCCGAGGTGCACGGTAATCCTATCACTCACACATCAAGTCATATATCACATAAAACACATCCATAAGTCCTCATCATTCTACTCATATAGCAATCACATAATTCATTTCAAAACTCAACATTCACATCCTATAACTTACATAATATTTGCCCGCATTTCTTAAACTTAAACTTAACGCGTCTACGAATGGTTTAAGTCTAGGAAATCCTAAAGAAAACCTAATTCACTTAAATCGAAGCTCTGATACCAAGTTGTTACACCCCGTACCCGTTAGACCAAAAATTTAAAACTTTTTACGCAAAAACACTTGACTTTTAAGGATATCCGGTCACTTTTTTGACGACTGACAAAAATCTATAAACATTTAGCCCTTAAGACTAATTTTAAATGAAACTAGACTCAATTACCTTCAAAACGATAGGTGGCACGACCCGTAACAACTTACGGATCAAAAGATATGATTTTTCAAAGTTTACCAAAATCTATCCAAATCAAACCGAAATTTGGTGTCCCAAACCGAAATTTCACCCCAAACTCACTCAAATCAATTAACATCTCATACTAGATCGATTACATAATCAATCAACCCGTTTGCTACCCAAAATGGGTAGAAATACACTTAACTCAAACACCCCTTTAACTACATAACCCCTTTTATACATCTTTTGACCCATTTCTCGAAAAGACAACTTCTATGACCCGATGATTAACGAAACTTTTCAGATTTCATTAGTATGTCAATGGGCTCATTCCCATATAAAAACATTTACCATTTGACTTCCCAAAAGGGTACTTACAAAATAGACGGGTTATGCAAATAACCCGTTTGACCCATTTTCACTACAAACAACCCATACGACTTCCATTTTACACCAAACTTGACTAACTTCATTTATTTAACATATCAAATACGTTCCAACAACACTTGACCCGTTCACTACCCAAAATGGGTATATTTACAACTAAACCAAACGCCCCTTTAACTTTATACATAAACACATAAACTACACTTTGACTCATAGTTAGACTCCCAAACTTTACGACGACCTCAACACACATTATAAAAACTAAAAGAAAGACTCTCGGGGGTACAACCTTGTCTCGAGCTTGGTATTCTGCCTAGCTCCTACTACTTATTATCTTCCGAATTCATTTCCAAATCCTTATGCTATAATCCATGAAACTTCCTTCCGTCGCGCATAAGCCTACAAAAATTGACAACTAAAAGAATAAGCTTACGCTTAGTAAGTAACCCAACATAAAACATATATCATACACATACTTTCACATAAGCATCATAACCATCATAAAGACTTCTAATCTACAACATCCAAACCATATCCCACATATTCTCATATCATAACCATTATCAATCACGACAACCGTAACCAACTACATACCTTAAATAGTCCAAATCCAACAAGCTACATACCCTTAGCCACAAACCACTAGCCATCCATACTTAGCTTATAACCATTCTAAGTCCAACTCCTATATTCTTACACAACCACAATACATACATGATAAATACACATATAATACAAGTTTTAGGGAGAGTTACTTACCACATATCCAAGCTAATCTATCATATCATTATTTCACCACCATCATCATCATCATCCTCACTAGCCATCATCATCTTCTTCATTACTTCCTAGCCATAACCATCATCAAAACTTATTATCACAACATATCATAATCAAGGGTTATAAAACCCATTTAACTTACCCATCATCTTTTCTATGTCATCGCATGATCATCCCATGATCATGTGGATCAAAACCCACTTAATCCATAAACCCTCACCTCAACAATCATCATTAACTACTAGATTATAATACTTACTTGGAGTGGATTATGCTAGGGAAGACTATAAGCATTGTATCTCCATCATTTTCTTCCTTAATCATCAAGACTTGGTTTTCCCTCCTCTTTTGCTCTCCAACACCGACACACTCACTCACATCTCCTGGAAAATGCTAGAATCCTCCAACTCAAGATATTTACTTGTACAAGTTTTGCCTAATGGCACGAATGGCCCCTCAAGTCTCATTCCTTCTATTTTGGTCACAACTAACTTATAACACATTTTAATCTATTACAACTCTAGCCCCTTAGGTCCATTTCCTATCTATTTGTGGCACATAATACTTTCCATCACTTTATAACACATATTTTGACTATCACTTGACTATCGGGTTTGACTTCCACGTAACTTTGTTGACCAACCAATCACATTAGGTCTTTATCCATTTTTATCCAGGGTGGGGTCCCAACACCTGGGAAACGGGTGTTACACAGTCATTATAGTGATCTTGTAGAAAACCTGTATGGCCTTTAGTAACTATTTTTTCTCTTTTGCTCACACTTGCTTTTAGTGAGCAAACACCATTTCAATATGATACTATTCTGATCAATGAAATACCAGCCAGCCATCGTGTTGTTATCTTTAGTCTTACAGAATTTACAAGATCGCAGCAGTAGTATTCGCCAACTAGCAGCACTTCAAGAAACAGTATAAACTAGAACGAGCAGCATTATCCTAGACCAAGAGCAGTAGTAATTTGAAGCCAGCAGCAGAAACTAAGAACTCGAGCAGTAGTAAAACTTGAAAGCAGTAGTATTAGATTAATGTCTGCACTTGGCTTGTAGTGACCATCTCTAGTCCATAAAGACCACTCTATTTGTACAGCTGTTATTGGATGAACAACGTGTGCTCTTCTGATTTTTTTTTTTTTTTTTTTTTTTTGGAACATTAGACATTTATTATAGGCAAACAATGATAGAATACATGGCAAAATCCCCCTTAGCCAACAAGCTGATAGCAAAAAGGGACTCCAAAAGCAACAACCCAACTACAATGCAACAATGCAATACCTTACAAATAAACCTTACCTAAGACTATGACACAATAGAGATCACTGTCACACATTTGATAACACATGTTATACCAGGACCACCACAGTAGCCTGCATTTTTTCTATCACCCATAGACTACTGCTGTAGCCTGCACACTGAATTTGATCACTTGACTAAGCTCATTTATACTTGAACATTATTTTGTAACCTGCATTTTGAAGGCTCTCTAATCCATTGTTGCCAATCTATCTCGCTTGAATTTCTCGTTCTTCTAGTAATCCACTGAAAACTCTTGAGCTTCTCGCGTGTGCTCTTCTGATGGTTTCTGGACCAGCTTTAGATAAACCGGTTCTACCTTCTTCAACCAGTTTCTTGAGTTCTCCCAACTACAGGCATCATATGTTCATGAGAAAAATGAACCTGACCAAGCAATTGGCGTCCACATGTTTTGGGGAGGCTGTGGAATCATGCAATGTTGTTGCCACTGGTTCACACCTTCACTAGCACCCACTGAACCAAAGCTGTTTCTGGGAATCTGTTGGAAGTTATTATCTTCGACATCCATGGTTGTGGTTTCCATGTCATCTGCATCCATCATGTCGGATATTTCTGTATGGGGCACCTCCACTTCTGGCATTGCTTGGTGATGTGCGCTCTTTGACACCCATGGTACAACAGCTAGGCTTCCATTATTTTGCTCAGAGTCACTGTCCTTCCTACTTATCTGTTTCGCCACCTAATGATTGAAGTAGGTTGGAACGGTTCGACCATACAACTGGATCTGTACACAGCATAAAACCAATAAGAATCAGTTGCCTTCTATGACAGATTATTGCTCGAAAACTTACTACCGTAAAAGCTACAATATAAAGTTTACGCTATAATAGTCAACGTTCTATTGTTTATGACCAAGTTATACATAAATGAAACCATACTTTCAGCCACTTTCTAATTCACACCACATACTTGCAAAGTAACATTTAGGGAGCACACTTGACCCGATAACAAGGAGGTCCTAAATTGACTATATATTTATAACACAGGACCTTATACGTTGATAGTGAAAGTATGCTCCCTAAATCAGGAATTAGCTACAAGTAATTGTTTTTGCAGAAACTAATAGTTACGTACATTTGTTACAACCATTTTTGCTTCAATGCATATGATGTATTAGTCAAAATCTAATTTCTTCAACTAAATCATTAATAGTCAAAACAATTAGTTAGATCAATAAGCTGTGATTTTCAAGTGGGATAGGATTTGACAGAGAATAGCACTTTATAATTTTTGAGGTGAAGAAAAAGTAAAAAGCATGCTTTCAGTTTCCGCTACCAAATTCCAATGCAACTGTGATACAAACTCAACGAATCCATGTACACTATACACACATAAATGAAATTATAGTCATTAATTCCAAACAACCAAGATCAGCGTAAGTTGACAATCTTAACCTGAAGTCTTTCAAACGGGTTAGTTTAATCCCATTGGAAAAAATAAAGTATTATGTTGGTCTGATTGACTAATTTTATGAAGGGGTCAAAAACTCAGAATGGGCCACAAGTAAATTTGCATCACGCATTAAACAGGACAGATCACGCAAACTACTCCAGTACTCTAACACCACAGCATATATATTATAAATTCTACAACAACACCCAAGCTTGTAAAGGAGCGGGGCTCTATATTAAGTAACCAAAAATAGACCCGTTTTGACCCACAAGTCAACCTGTATAACGTCATAAATGTTCCACAAGCAAATTATTGGAGCCAAATTCAAGTTTTAAACTAAACCCTAACAAGTACTTTACTACCCAAGTGAAGTTCATTGAGTATTAAAAAAACACAAAAAAAGAAAAAAGAAAAGAAAAAAAAATAATTATTTGTAACGGATGAGGGTAAAAATTAGAGCAAATTGTTGTTACCATCTTTAACTGATGTGGATGATTTTGGTGTTGCTGCAATATTAATTCATTCGATCGCTTCCGTGTGAATGATTTAGATGATTGAAGTATATATATTGTTAGAGATTATTTGTTTATGGAAATTTAGGCATTATCAGCCCAAAATTAGAACAGATATTCGATTGATTCTAAAGGTACCTTGGTTGAATAGCTATTCGTGATACATAGTAGGGTTGTGGTTGAAGTGGTGATGAGATCAGAGATTGCCTGATTTGCTTCAGTTGCGAGAAGAAGTGAAATGGAGATGGGAGTTTTGGGGTTTTTATACTTTTAATAAAACGGTGTAGTTTTGGTGGGTTCTATACCCAAGCTTGCCTACCTAACAGCCTCACACTCACTTTCCCCTTACTTTAAATACTTTAAATACAGAATAAACATATTGTTTAATGTCCCTTAAGCATTGCCCAGTAGGCGGTAGGGTTGAGCATTGATCTAAGACCGGACCGGACCGAGACTGAAATAGCCCAAAAACCTAGACCGAGGACCGGACCGAATGTGTTCAGTCCGGTCTGGGTTGGTCCGGTCCGGTCCGGTCATTCGCTCGGTCCAGTCCAAAAAGGCATAATAGTCGGGTTTTACGTAAGACCGGACCGGACCGAGACCGAAATAAGAAAAAAATCTGGACTGAGACCGGATCGTTGGTCCTTCGGTTCGATCGGTTTTCGGTCGGTCCAGTCTGTATTTTTGGTCTCGGTCAGTTTTGGGTCTGCGATGCTCAACCCTAGTAGGCGGTGTACGTTTAGCAACACCTTTATGATAAAAAACGGTGTTTGACTAATTAAATGGAAGCATCCTAACCCAAATATTCGAGACCCGGTGCATGTCAGGTTGTCAACCAAATAAAAGGTGTATTCCTTGTCATTATTAGATGCTCAACTTATCTTAGTTTTAGAGATCTGATAATTATTAATTAGATTTTTAATGAAGTATTAATAGTATTGGTTAAGAGAAAATGATGTATCATTTAAAGTATTGGAATTTAGTACGTGTTTGGTATATGCCTTTTGGCACTGTTGGAATGGATTGATGTGATAAACAATTGTTTGGTAGCAAAAATGGGTTCTATGACACCCTCAAATATAGTGTTTAGTGAAAGATACATAATACGTGGGTTTTCTGACAAAAAGTAAGAAATGCTTTTGGAAGTATATGAAATGACTTTTGTTTTTAGTTAGTGTTATAATTTTTAATAATATTTATGTGGGACCTAATCATTATAATATATTTGTTTAAATTATTTTATATTTAATATAAATTTAATAAATTATATATAATAATATATTTTCTCTCTCTTACTTTTTCTTAAACATTTCTCAAATCTTTCAAACATTTCCTAAATCAAAATCAAATTTCAATCCCACTTACAAACCAAACGGACCCTTAGAGTTGGAGGACGTACGTTTAAACCATGATTTATGGATCTTAATTAATCCATACGCTGTAATCGGTACAAGTAATTTATTATCTATTACTATTAGAGTGGAGTTATTTTGCAAACCAAATAATGCTCACATACTAAGGGACACATCCCCACCCTTCATCTAAATCTGATCAAAGACCGAGATTAAAAAGACATTTACTAACTAAAAAAAAAATTAACACTCAGGGGCAATTTGGTACATTTACAACACACCCAAAATACATAATTTCTCTCATTATTCCTCCCACCAAACACAAACTAAAAACACACACTACTCGATTCCGACCCAGATCCCATAACTTCCGGCAAAAACTTCCGACTCAAAATCATCATAACTTCCGGCCGCACATCCCCGGTCCCAATCCCAATTCCAACCGATGACCATTTCTGTGATAAACGTATTGAATTAGTTTATGTTGTAACGCGTTTGGTGAATTTGTTGTTGAGTTCATGAACACGATGACGTCACTTAATTACGTATGATGTTATTGTCACTAGTTTTAAGCTTGATTGTGATACTTGATTTTGGTTTATGTCAAGGAGGTTTGAGAAAAAAGTACTTTAACTTATAATTTAAAGAAGGTGGAAGTGAAGGTGTGACGTCATCATTATCAACGGAAGGTGGAGGTGAAGGAGTGGAGTTGTTATGTGTAGTGAGGAGTTTATTAAAGAAGATAAAGAGGAGAGTGTTGGTAGGAGATAAGGTGTTAGTCGGTTCGATTGACTGGAAAGACAGAAGAAGAGTGATCGAGAACGTGTTCGAGAGGAAGACGGAGGTACTTGATCCACCGGTAGCGAATTCGATCATTTACTCGTTTTGTTTTCGTTAGATCAGCCGAAGCCGGAGGAGTTTTCGCTTACGAGGTTTTTAGTTGAGGCTGAGTCAACGAGGATTCCGGTTATACTTGCTTTGAACAAAGCTGAACTTGTGAATGAAGAGGTATACATAATAATAATATATCTGGTATTAGTATATATATTTTTATTACGCGTGAATAGGTGTATGCGTTTAGTTTACTGTATGAAGACTGCATTAGTTATTGGATAGCACGAGTCACTTGATATGTACCTGGTTCAGTTACCTGCTAGTGACTTTGTTAATAGTTGATTTAGGGTTAGTACATGAGAGATGGAAAGGCGTTTGTTAATAAGTTCCCGTGTTCGAATAATAATAGTTTGTTGAGTAAGGGTGTGTTTGGCGCATAGCATTCTAGAGTGTTTTAAAGCGTTTAGCGTTTAGGAAATAAAACTTGCAGTTTTTTTAAATGCTACTAAAATAAGCATTTAAATTCTAACACTACTTTTACGGCATTTTACACATTATTATTACTCCTAACTGCTACCGCTAACAAGTGCTACCGCTAGTTTCGCCAAACGTAGCCTAAAAGTAAGAGACATCATACAGATCCGATTGTGGATATGGAACCAAAGTTTCAAATATCTGATCTGTCTGGATATGAAATTTCTGTTAGTTTATCAATATTACTAGTTGTATTAAATGTCTGCTTATGACCCCTAATTAGGTCTAATTATTGTATGCATTTACATTTAGTTTGTTTCAAGAAGACTGCAGTAGTTATTCTGAATATCACTTGTGATATTCATAATATCATTCAGAATATCACTTGTGATATTATGAATATCACAAGTGATATTCAGAATATCACAAGTGATTTTCTGAATATCACAAGTGATATTCTGTGATATTATATTCAGAATATCACAAGTGATATCACATGTCACATAAGCCGAAAACCACATAAACTATAAGCTTAAAAAAACATTCTTTAGCTTATGCTTATGGTTTAATGATTACCTCTTAAAATGTGAATTGCAGACAAAGAGGACGAAGAAGGCTCGTATAGTTGGAAAGTACGGTAAGCGTCGTCTTTCCTTTCTCAAACCTCCTTATTACTAGCCCACTAAGCTACTTCTCTTGGCACATATCGTATGCTTCTGAGTTTCTTTTTTCGTAAATTCTTTAAATTATAAGTTAAAGTACCTTTTTCTCAAACCTCCTTGACATAAACCAAGTCTACCGTCAGATATTTTAGTCCTCAGTAACTCTCCTTCCATAGTGCCATTGTTCTGCTCGTGAACTAGTATACATTCTAGAGATTTCTTATTTATCTAGGGTGTTGCGTTGGATTTGAGTCAAATTGCAGATTAATCTACATCAATTGATAGTTTCCATTATGTTGTTTCTAGCAAGTATGGCCATCTCTTCTAGGAATACTATCAGGCCCTAGAATTTTACCTTCTTTCATCTTTGTTAGTGTTTCACATACTCATACACTGGAAAATGTAAAATGGCAGTAAGGCGTTATGTTTCTTGATCTATATTAATAAATTATGAATCTGGATATTCTGTAGGTGGCTGATGAATTTGTCAAAGACGGAAAGAAACAGAATGGTGAGTTATGTAGGATTTTTTTTCTTTTTTAATCATGTTCAGCTTTTTCTCTCGTGTCGATTAAGTTTAAGGTGTAGTGCCGGTAATTGTTTTGTATATCATTTTGCATCTGCAGAATAAATATGAACGATCAGCATTAGTATAGTTACTGTTTATTTGTTTATTTGTGCATGCTGTATGTGCTCAAATAAAAGTAAACTTACTGATTGTATTTACACATCATTCAGGTTCATTGAAGGCGACTTTGATTCATATGTGTCACAAATGAGGAAGACGCATGTATGGGGAGGAGAACCTGAATTGCTCATGGCTTCTCATGTTCTCCAGTAAGTCTCTCACTTTCACTCTGTCTCACACACACAAATACCCACCCCTTCAATGTTGATAGTGATGTTATAAAAGAGTTGATTTAGTTATTTAGGGCTCTATTACGCTGTTATAGTTTAATTCGGAGCAACTAATTCCATCTTCATGAGGTTTACTAGTTTAACCACGTGTATTATGTTACCTCTTTATCAATAAACTCCAGTTCTTGAATATTCATCGAGACAGCTGAGTTTGGCCACCTGTCACTTTCATAATTATGCAGAATACTAAAGACCAGTAGAAGTTCGGTCACAGATTTATGAAAGGTGTTTTATAAATTCTTGCCTTCATTGCGAGTTTTATACATTTTTTACCCGATGATTGCTTAATATCTGTATGAAAGTGTTTGATTGGATGACTAACCTGCATATTTAATTGTCTGTATATGAAAAACGTTTGCTACCTAAAACAAGGGTATATTCATTTTATTGAGTGTGATTGGTAATGCAGGTTACTAGTGTGAGGTTACCTCGTCATGTGGCTGATAAGAGGATAAGTTGTGGCACCGCTCTTGTTGATAGATTAGACGTCTACTAAAAGTATTTTCTTCTATATTGCTAAATAGAAAATACTGCAAACTCAAAGAGAAAAAATGCAGGGGCATGTCATGGGCTCGATTGCTTATTTTTGTTACGCTTGTAGTTATTATCTTTTTTTTATTAATATCTAATGCTGTTACTGATTCATTTGTTGTTTTAATTTAATCTATAATCAGGGGCTATGTAGGAATTCACAGTTCCGGATTCAGAGATTTTCTTCTAAAGCCAGAGCTACTTCGTGCTATTGTGGATTCAGGATTTGAACATCCTAACAAGTATGGAGTACGAGTTCAGTATGGTGTTAGCTTAAGTGTCGTTGCTATTTCCGATACACAATGAATAATTACGTCTTTGAGGGAACTTTTTTTGTCCCCAAAGTATTTAATGATCAATGATTAATAATAAAATTTTCACTTCTTTGGATGTGATTGATTTAATCTTACTATGATATCACATGTATATATTTTGTATCACAGGTGATACCTAATATTTGGTATGTATCACAGGTGATACCTAATATCTTATTTTGTATCACAGGTGATACATAATATCTTATTTTGTATCACAGGTGATACATAATAAGTTACTTTGTATCACAGGTGAATATCACAAGTGATATTCTGAATATCACATGTGATATTCTGTGATATTCAGAATATCACTTGTGAAATTCTGAATATCACTTGTTATTTTCTTACGCTTTCGTCCGTTTTCATACGTATTCATCCGTTTTCTTACGTTTTCGTCCATTTTCTTATGTTTTCGTCCGTTTTTATACGGTTTTGGATATCACAACTAATATTCGGAATATCACTTGTGATTTTCTGAACATCACTGATGATATTCTGAATATCACTTGTTATTTTTTGAATATCTTGTGATATTCAGAATATCACATGTGATATTCAGAAAATCACGGAATATCACTTGTGATATTCAGAAAATCACTTGTCATATTGAGAATATCACATATCACAGAATATCACTTGTGATATTCAGAATATCATTTGTGATATTTAGAATATCGCTTGTGATAATATCACTTGTGATATTCTGAATATCACAGAATATCACTTGTAATATTCAGAAATGTATAAAAACGGCCAAAAACATTTAAAAACGGACGAAAACGGAAGAAAACGGAAAAATATGTATGAAAAATTGAAAATGAACGAAAACGTATGAAAGTTCCCCCAAGGCGACCACAACCTATAAAACATTGAAAATTGAATATCAAAATATCCAGAAAATATATCTTGCAAACTAAAAAACTTTTTGAGAGATGCATCTATTCCTAAATAAGTTATAAATGCTTGCTAGGATGACCAAAAATTTTGTGAAAACAAAATTTTTATAACTTGAGAATTAAGGTGGAAAAGGCAAAATAAACAAACAGTTAACATATTAGGTAACACCTGTGATATAGAATAACTGATTAGGTATCACCTGTGATACAAAATAAGATATTAGGTATCACCTGTGATACATACCAAATATTAGGTATCACCTGTGATACAAAATAAAATATTAGGTATCACCTGTTATACAATAGTTAACATATTAGGTATCACCTGTGATACAAAATAACTTATTAGGTATAAATAATACAAAATAAGATATTAGGTATCACCTGTGATACATACCAAATATTAGGTATCACCTGTGATACAAAATAAGATATTAGGTATCACCTGTGATACAAAATAAGATATTAGGTATCACCTGTGATACAAAATAAGATATTAGGCAAATAGACCTACCATGTGTTTTGAGCTACATTTTTTAAGCTGCAAAACATGAAAAATAGGGTGAATGGAAGCTGAATCAAGCAATTGAAGCTTGAATATAAAAAGAAAATAAAATTTCCAACTTATTTTCAACTAAACTACATATCAGAACTTGAATAACAATAAGGTCTGTACAAGCTTTACAAGCAGATCATACTCTATACAGCTTAACCTCATCACCCCAAACATCACTAATTAATGAAACGCTTAAAAAAAATTAGATCATAAGTTTATCACAATTAGAAAAAGCCTCCACGAATTGGGTTCATTGTAACGATCATAAAGAGGCTCAATCCTTTCTTTTCTTTTACGCTTGCTCATCTTAGTAGGATCTGACACCTTAAAGAACCTTGATGCTAATTCGACTAGCCATTTTGGATCTACAACAGTAACCTCACGCATGTATTCTTTTGTTGTCATAACCAGCTCATGGTAGATGACCCAGTCTGGTTGTCTTTGGAAAAGCGCGCTACTTGGGTGTACGTAAACGGGCTGGTTCTCGACTATAGTTCTGTATCCTTCTTGTGGGTCTTTACGGGCAGCATGAAAGAAAAAGCCAGCAGTTATTGCCTTTCGTATCTTTGTAAAGTTCTTCCCAGCACTCACAATATCCAATTTGTACCTGAATAGAAGAAAATGAGCAAATCAGCAACATGAACCAGAAACAAATGCTATTGATCACATAATCACATAATCACTTCTTCAGAAAACAAAAAGTGGCAAATTGACTGGTCGGTTAACAGGTAAATGACACAAAAACGTTTCATATTCCCCTTCTAAAATAATTCATGTTTTAAATGTGATAAAAAGCTGTGTTACAATGACGGTAAATTTGAAGCATCAATGGGTGGAAGACTCGATATAAACACATCCACAGAGAACTTCCTGAAAGTAGTTGCGCAGATTTATACCATTAGTATCAGTTTAAACACAGAACTGGAAAACAATTGTGAAGTATAATACGCAGACATAGAGCAGCATGATCAAGAACATAGGTCACTGATCGTAAAACCAAAAGGGAATTCACATAATCACAATTCAGAAAACAAGTAGCAAGCTGGCAGTAGAGTGACAGGTAAAAATGGGTAAACAAGAAACAATTCAGATCGGGTCAAGCAAACCCAGTACATTTAGCTTTACTTCTTTTTCTTGAATTAAAACTACTAATGTGACATTCTAAGTCTCATAATATAAAGCTTCAGGTAAGTTCTGTGCGTTTTAATTACTTTCGAGTCACTTTCAAACTGTTTTAGCCTATTCAGCCCGACTCCATGTTAACCACTTAATTACAAGCTACCCATTTGATAAGTTAGCCAAAAATGTAACCCAAATCAACCGATTCACCATAAATGGGTGAAATAGACATCACTATAGAGGACATATTAAAACTAGTTGAGCAGATTTACATCATTATATTCAGATTTAAACATTGACTCAGAAAACAATTGTGACATTCAATCATAATTCATAACAAATAACGCAACTTGGGCCAGAACACAAGGGGAGTTCGCATAATCACATTTCAGAAAACAAGAGAAGGATGGCAAAATTGCAGGTCTGGCAGCAGGTCAAAACGAGTTACTCAAAAACAGGTCATGTCGGGTTGGGAACATAAACATTTTGTTTTGTCTCTTCTATTCTTGAACTACAGAATTACAGATACTTGATGTTTCAAAAACGACTATTATGATAAAAGCATTCCGAAACCTTTAAGCATTTTGAAAGACTTTCAAACCAATAGGCTTGTTCAACCCGCTTCCAACCTAACCAATCAACCGGTTTACCACAAATGATCAAAAAATACACCACTATATACTACCGATAACTAATTAAGCACATTTACAAGTTACAACAGAAAACAAATATGAATTATTTGTAATTTAAAACATAGCAAAGAGAACATACTTGTCCATGATAGATAGAAGCTGCTTCCTGACATCTTGCGCCCTCCTAAGCGATCTCGACTGAACAAAATTCTCGAAACACCACGGACCCGAAAAATTCTTAGCTTTCCAAGCCTCATAAACAGCAAGCAAAGTTAAATGATCTCCTTCTGGTTGAAAAAACTTGGCCTTCTTCTGATCTTCTTGCGCTTGTTTCTCCCGAGGTCTATAAAAGATATTCCCAGTCGTGATCATAGCAATAATGGTCAATATTTCATCACTACATCCCAAATCAACACTCGCTAACAGCATCTTAGACAAAGGAGGATCGAGTGGAAATTCAACCATTTTTCTACCTAATTTCGTTAAAAGCCCTTCTTCATCAAGTGCTCCGAGAGTGTAAAGCTGTTCAAGAGCGGCAATAAGTGCTTGAGGTGATGGTGGGTCCATGAAATCAAAAGCTAAAAGATCATTTATCCCCATTGCTTTTAAGTTCAGCGTTACCAACGCGAGATTTATCCGCTGAATTTCAGGAATCGAGGTTGGTGACATTTCATTGTTGAAAGCGTTTTCAGTGTATAACCGGTAACATTTTCCCGGCCCAGTACGACCTGCCCGACCCGCCCGTTGCTTAGCTGATGCCTGAGTTATAGGTGTGATTACAAGTGAATCAAGACCTTGCTTCGGGTTATACACGTTTTGCTTGGCGAAACCAGGGTCAATGACATAGAAAATCCCGTCAATGGTCAAAGATGCTTCGGCAATATTAGTGGCAACGACCACCTTCCTCTTCCCTGGTGGGGCCGGTTCAAAAATTCTCGACTGCATTTCACTAGGTAGTGCACTATAAACTGGTAATATAATCAATTCAGGCACGTTTTTACCTAACCCTTTCATCCGCTCAAACAAACACTGACAAGCATGATCGATTTCCTCTTGACCGGTCAAAAACATGAGTATATCACCTTCCGGTTCTGTCAAGTGAATCTGCATAACAGTAATCAAAGCTGCATCGACATAATCACTTTCTGGCTGTTTAGTGTAAAGTATTTCAACAGGAAACGTTCTTCCGGGAATTGTGAAAATATTACAACTAAAGAAATACCCTGAAAATTTCTCAGCGTCTAATGTAGCAAAAGTGACAATCAAACGAAGGTCGGGTCTTCGTTTTATTAAGCCTTTTAATAACCCGAAAAGAACATCAGTACTCATTGTTCTCTCGTGAGCTTCGTCAAGCATAATAACAGAATACTGAGATAGATTCTTGTCAACCAGAATTTCCCTTAAAAGCATACCATCAGTCTTTCATCTAAAGCAGCCTTAAAACTATCAATATTACGCCCTAAAAGCATGTGAAAATCAATTATTCATTTCATCAAACACATGGTGTGCATTTAACTAATATTTTTTCTAAAGCACAATTTACATAAACATTAGATGTAGAAAACATAAACTTATCTGTGTTTTTATGCTCGAATGCTTTCACATGCTTCCAATATGATGACGAACGATCTAAAGAATTAGTTAACTTATAATTCATCACTAACAACGATAGAAGAACGAATGGGATAGAAGGTGATCGATTATTGAATTGAGGAGCAAAAGTTAGGGTTAGATGATGTGAGAGATGAAGAAGAACAATTTAGTTGAGAGAAAAGAGAGAAACACACATTTACTGTGTGTTTTTTAGAAGAGCGGTTATTAAATTATGTCTTTTATATGGACAAAAATGCCCTTGCAGTGTAAAATATGAATTTAATCTCAGCCTTTAGATCAAAATGAATGGAAAGTAGGGATTGGTCCCTTTGTATGTAAGAAATATTTTGTCCTCAAATGATCTTAGATCTTACTATTATCATCAGAAAAGCAAACCCAGTCTAACTTCAAATTTATATATTACTCAAATCTCACTTTAAACCGTCTAATCTATAATATATATAAAGAGTACACATTTGTAATGTTGTTACATGCAAAGGCGGAGCTACATGAGAAACGGGAAGAGTCCCGGCCTAAGCCCGTTAGTGCATTTATTTGCGATTTCTGTGTTAAAAAAAAATTATTTTCATCTCGGCCTTCCCATTTAATGTTTTTTCCGAAAAAAATTTGTTTCGGTGCTCCAATAAATTTTTTTCTAGCTTCGCCACTGGTTACATGGACTCCACTGTTCTAACATATACAAACGTGCAAGTGTAAACAAGACTCAACTGTTCATCGGCCACGCTACATGCTCCTTCCCTGGTTAGCTAGTACAAAACGGTAGAAACCGACCTTATAGCGCACGATCAAACTATCCAAATGTCTAAATATTACAAGTTGATGGAAGAAAAATGCAAAGCCAAACCAAGACACGGCCTTAAATGCTGCCAAACCCACATATTTCTGCCTTGAGCCGATTTTTAAACTCATTTAATCAGCTCGTGTTTGGTTAGTTCACATAAAAACTTTGGCATGTGGTTACATACTCGCATGCGCCTAGGGGTGTCTGTCGGATCGGGTCAACCCGACCCGAACCCGAACCCGATCGGGTCGAGTCTAATCGGGTCGGGTCTAATCGGGTCAAAAATTTTAATCGGGTCAAATTGACCCGACCCGATAACCCGATAGCGTTATCGGGTCGGGTTTCGGGTTAAATAAAAATTGTTATCGGGTTATCGGGTCAACCCGATAAGACCCGACAAGGACTTATTGTTATCTCCTATATCACTTATATCAGCTATCAGTATACACATATAAGAGTTGTTTGTTGCTTTTAATGCGACAACTAAGTAGTAAAAGTAGTTTTGAGGTGTTAATCAGTAGATGAAACTGGACGAGTTGCTGCCTCAAGATCAGAGTGTAAAAAGCCTTGTAGAAAATACGTAGGTTGCTTCAAGGAACTGAAAGCAGATCTCCTCCGCCTCAATATCAGTCCAGACGCCATTCTCAAAACTCTTACAATACTTCACATGCACCTCGAGTGTGACGGCTTTGCACTCTAGTAAACATTAAAATATTCTTGCATTTAGGTAACAATTACCTATTTTCTGAATTCTAACCACACAGTAGAATGTTCAACATCTGTCAAAATGGGATATGTGAATTAGCTATTGATTCTTAGTATTTCGATTATTCCATCAACGATTTCAAAAGCATTATATATACTGTCTAAATATGTTTAAAAAACTTGTGTACTAAAATAGCAACTTGTGAGCATTTCAGAAGATAATCTACCAAACATAATAGCATAATATTTACAGAATTACAGTTGTTAACTACATCATAAAACTTAGGATAAACCAATGGTAACACAACAAAGTTAACAAACTATAGGAAAAATATGTAAGTTGTTGTTCAGAGTATAATACATACATGCATAATCTATAGGCTAGATCATTGGAAGGTGAAATAATTCTGCTTCAAAGTTCAAATATAAAAAAGCAATCAAGAAACTAATAAGAAACTGTAAATGAATCGGGTCACCCGATAACCCGAATCACCCGACCCGACATAACCCGACCCGACTACCACCCGACCCGACAGACCCGAATCCTTATCGGGTCGGGTGTCGGGTGAGTTTTTAAAAAATCCAAACCCGACTCAACCCGACCCGACAGACCCGATAACCCGATAACCCGACCCGATAACACCTTTGGCATGTGGTTACCTACTCGCATGCGCCTACAAGTAGTAAGTACTAAGTAGTAACCATAAAAAATTGCAGCGGCTTAGGTGTAGATCACGTGCCACATGGCTGCAAATTTTAGAGGTGGATAGCTATGGCCTACTTAGCTAAATATCATTACTCTTTCGGTCTCAAAATTATTGTTCATATTTTCTTTTTAAGATGCCTCAAAATAATTGTTCATTTTTCGTATTAAGTAAAAACTAAAGAATATAGTGGAGGAATATTCTATTTTAGTGGTTGAAAATTAAAGTGCCCCCACTTTTATTAAACTTTATGATTTCTCTCTCACGACAATAATTTTGAGACGGAGGGAATATATCACATATATATCTGTTTTAAACATCATATTTATCATGAGAAAAGTTCAATGTATATTTCAGATTTTCTAAATAACAAATGAACCAATTTCGTCCATTCATTAAAAAAAAAAAAAAAAAAAAAAACAAAAAAAACGCTACATTCATCATTTAAAAAAAATTAAATATCTAACAAACCGTTAATCGTTACGCGAAAAGAATCATACCATCACGATGATAATTAAATCATCTTTCTATCGAGGGGCACCTCTATATAATTTAGACGAACTTTTTTTTCCGACCTTCTTTTGTGTGTGTTGAAATTTACGTCTGTAAAGATTACATGTGATTTGTTATTTTAAAATCACATTTGATTTTATGAAATTACATGTGATTTGTGAAATCACACGTGATTCCTAACACACACAAATCACATGTGATTTTTTCAGACGCAAATTTTAATAGTAAAACAAAACTCGAAAAAAGTTTCATTGAAAGTATATCGAATTGCCCGTCTATCGAAAGATACAAAGATTCTTGTCACGACGGTGTTTTTTTTTATCTCTTAACAATCTACCGTTTGCAAGATATTTTATTTTCAAAAAAAGTTAGAAAGCTATTTTTTTTTTTTTTTTTTTTTTTTTTTTTTTTTTTTGATGAAAAGGTTTATCTATTAAGAGTAAATAAACATAATTAGATTCCTATAAATAAATAAATAATAAATAAAATAAATCGCAACGACATATCCAACAAACCAAACAAAAGCCTTACAATGATCTATGTTCTCCAGTTTTTGAATGGAAGTAAGTGGAAGTAAACAAAAAAAAGTCATGTTCTCTAGTTTTTGGTCGGAAGTAAATGAAAGTAAAAGGGAGGGCCAACCTTTGTTTTTTTGTGTCACAACTTTCATCCCATATATGGGATGAAAGTGAAGGAAAGTGAGTGGTCCCATTATTTTCTTTACTTCCATTTCATTTACTTCCATTTCATTTACTTCCATTTCCCTCTAAAATCATACTTGAGAACATAGCCTTAGCAATGATCCAGGTACTGCCGTTATCTTGTTACACAATGATTCCATTAAGAAAAATGGTATAGCACAAGTCTTTCTATTCCTACGAGATGAAAAAAACGGAAGTCTAATAGAAGACAAAGTAACACCGACTAGAAACAAAGTGTAATACTCCTACTACCTAAGACTCATATACATACACATTTATGTTTGGGGATCTACTATGGTAACACCCCCTAGTGGGAGGAGCCCTCTTATTTTGATCAAATGATACAAACCGTAAAGCAGACAGTACAAGCGGCGACAGCATCAAAAAGTCAACACACCCCCTACAAGGGGTGCTAGCGTATCATCACCCTTATGTTTGGGCAAGACCAAACCCACATAAATATAAGGCTGAGCACACTCCATCCAAAAATATCGATCGATCGATTACCAAAACACAAAGCGACCGATAATACCTTGGGTCTCTTGGGTTGGGAGGGTCGGTTGCTTGGCCTTCAAATTCAAAATCGATCGTTATATTGACCGATTGTAAATCTTGCATATTCATCCAATTCCAACTAAAAATAACCGTTGCATATTAAAAAAAAAAAAAAAAACAACTTTTTCAACCTTATAAATCCCACATCAAACACAAATCTAAACACACAATTTCAAACAAAATTCAAACAACTTCTCATCCATATTCAAACAATATTTCTATCAATATCTTCAATCACATTTTTTAATTATGTGTACGTCTTACGAGCAATTATTCGGTTCTTCGTCTTCCGACGATGAAGAAGTTATGAGTGAGTTTCTTGAGTTCGGGAAGTATTGTTGGAACGCTTACCAGGCATCACAAGAAAAAGTTCCACGAAGGTACATACGCATGGATCATGAGGGTGCTCATAATCATTTAGTGGCGGCATACTTCTCCGAAAACCCGCAGTTCAACGAAAGAATATTCCGTCGGCGATTCCGAATGAGCCGAGAACTTTTCACAGAAATTGTTCGAGAGGTAACCGATTATTCTCCTTATTTTCAACAAACTCTTGACGCTATAGGCGTACCTAGTATTAACCCATTGGTCATATGTACTGTGGCAATTCGTCAATTGGGATACGCGGCTGTTTCTGATTCTCTTGACGAGAATCTGGCAATAGCTACAACAACATCCCGTGAATGTCTCTGTAAGTTTTGCACGGTTATCATGGAGTTATATGGTGCTGAGTATTTGCGAAAGCCCACGTATACTGATCTTGAAAAATTATATGCTCATCACGAGCATAAGCATGGGTTTCCTGGGATGATGGGAAACATTGATTGTACAAGTTGGGAGTGGGAGAATTGCCCAAATTCTTTGAGAGGTCAATATGCTAGGGGTGATCATTGGCCACATCAATTCATTTTATTGGAAGTCGTCGCCTCCCAAGATTTATGAATTTGGCATGCGTTCTTTGGTGTCTCCGGGATGAATAACGACGTAAACGTTTTACGTCGTTCACCTGTTTTTAATGATATCAAATCTGGAAGAGCACCAGACCTTGAATTCGAGGCTAACGATGTAGAATATAAAAGGTGATATTATCTTACTGACGGGATATATCCACAATGGTCCGTGCTTATTAAGTCCATTTCAAATCCTCCTAAGGGTGATGAAAAAAGAATATTGTACAAGAGGAAGCACGAAGCAGCAAGGAAAGATGTTGAACGGGCTTTTAGTGTGTTGAAGAAAAAGTGGAAAATGCTTAAAGTTTTGGCTCGAGAGCTACACAAAAAGGATCTCCGGATATTATATATACATGTATCATATTACATAATATGATCATTCGACACAAGCAGCGAGCGATATGTCCTACATGGTTCGAAAGTGAGGGCCATCAGGATCACGATCCCTTAAGAACGTATGAAGAATCGTTAGTAGTTACCCAGGAGATTATTGACTAATCAACTCATCTAAACTTAAAATCTGATATGATTGAACACATTTGGAGAAATCGTAGAAATTAAGTCAATCAAGGGAATGAAAACGAAAACGATAGTGATGGTGACGATGAGGACGACGATGAAGAATTTTTGTAACGTTTTTTTTTTTTTTTTTTTTTTTTTTTTTTTTTTTTTTTTTTTTTATTTGAATAATTTACTTTATGTTTTTAATGTTTAATTGAATAATATATGTAATGTTTTTATTATTAATGAATTTTAAGTTTTTTTTTTAAATGTTTGATTAAAAAAAAAAAAAAAAAAAAAAAGTCTGTTACCGACTGTGGCAGGTCGGTCACTTCTGATCGCTGAAGAGAGAGGTGACGTGGCAGCCAATGACCCAGGTCGCTTGGGTCACCGACTGTGCCCAGCCTAAGGGGCAATTTAAATAGGCAACAAGACCTGCGACTAACTTTTATGGAATACTTGACGGTACAGATGTCTTGATATAAATATTAAAAAAAAAAAAAAAAAACCTTTCAAAAGTTTGGAAACTAACCTTGAATAACAATCACATGAACTATTGAAGAGCAAATAGGATGAAGTGATATTGTGATAATGCACAAACGTTCTGGTTAAATTGTGATCATGCACTCTTATATTCAGGCACCACATTTTCCTGTAAACCTAAATTACGGTACAAAAGAAAAAGTGACTTTGGTATTTACTGCTCATCATAAGGGTATAATAGTTTAAATTTTTTTATAATTGACCACTAGTTATAATATTCGTGCGTGCACGAGGTTTTTTCTAAATTTTTTTAATTATATATTATTATTGATTAAACAACGAACAACTAAATGTAAATTTTGTTTTCCAGAGTTCTTTCATTCAATTGAATCACACGCAACATAAAAGCAGACCAACGGCTCATATGTCATAAAAAAATGGTATTTTTTAGCATTTGAAATTGCATAATCTTATTAGATCAATCATGCTTAAAAATCTACATTGCATTTATTTTGTTAAAAATTAAGAATAAGATTACACTTATTAGAGATCATAACAAAGAATAACAAAAACAATGGTAAATAATACTTGCCTCGAACTCAACAGATAGATAATGAAATCATAAGTGCCTAAAAAATCCCGTGCGTGCACGGGCGTTATAACTTTATTATATAAAATCAAGTGGATAACTAAAAGAATAGGACAAACCTAATCAAATTAGCTAAAAGAAAGACAGTTAATGGCCATCCTTCACCACCATATAGAGCTTGGACATATGTCATGCACAACTAAAATGTATCGAGGCCAAAATAAATTACAACCAAAGATATAGAACAACATTTTCAAACAATGCGAGGAGTCAAATGTAAACTCAATTTTTGCTATTTAAAGGCGTATGTTGTTTGATGTTATATCTATGTTATTCATTAGGTGGTATAAACGACAATGCTATTGTTTATACTTGTCGGGTCAATCAGATCCTATTCTGACAAACTACAACAAAAGTAAGCATTTTGCGGGTGTGGCTCTTAGGATGGGTATGGTGGACGATTAGTACATATCAAGTTTAACTTGTTTAGTGCTTTTTTTTTGTGAAAGAATTACCATTAATAAATTTGGTTGTGCAACGAACAAACTATCAATACCAAAAGAAACAAAAAATTATGATGAAAGAATAAACATAAACATAAAATAATACAAACGTACCACAAGATGAGAATTGGTATGGAAGTTTTGATTTTTTGATGCAAAGTCATTTGCATTTGACAAAGGGGGAGGTGTTGGTATTGTTTCTAGGCATCCCATTAGAATATACCGAGTTGTCTACCCATGAAAGCAGGGAATTGATTCCGTCAAAACCATATATTGGATAGTGATATGTACTTTGTGTACCCCTATTGTAAGATCCATTTGAATTAAAGGCCGAATTCTGATACACTGTTAGTCTCATGGGACCCTTGTTTCCATTGCCTGTAGTGTGCACGGACAAGGCTGGTTGACCTGCGCCTGAGGCTTTAGACATATCGCCTTTTGGAGGGACAATCGTTTGGTTCATTGGTTGGAAGTAACTTGGGTATTGGTAATGGTGTGTTCCATAGAGTTGACCATCTTGACCCGGTGTTGGCACATGGTAGCCAGCAGGTGTGTAACACCCCAACCCGCCAAGGGTAGAGATGTCACATTATGGTGTCAAATCAAAGCAAACATACATAATACACAACGGAAGTCTTAAACAAAATTCAATAAAGAAATCCAGCCAAACACGGCTTAAAACCAACATGAGTCAATGATAATAAATAAATCCAAGGAAATAAAGATGAAATGAAAATCCAGTCAAATAAAGGTGGTAACTAAGGTAGAATCTTCTTCTAATCTCTACTCTCAATCCCATAGCGAAAATCCCAGCTTCTAGCTTAGATACCTGCCGCAGGAAAAGAAATGCGGCTGAGCTTAAAAAGCCCAGTGAACAGATATATACGATAAACGGAAACGAAAACAAATGAAATGAACAAGTATATTGTAGTGTAATGGAATATATATAAGTCAAAGACAAAGAGTATAATAATATGAAATGAGAAGGAAGAATAAAAGATCCGTAACCCCCCACGAGCCCAAACAAACCAAGTAATAACCAGAGAGGGGAGTCCTCTCAAATGTGAAGGACGTGTATTGCACACAACATCAATCACCGAACAATATAATCATTAATACAAACTCGAACCTAGGATGCATCCATACGCCCCCCAGACAATAATATAGGCCAATAATAAATATAATGCGCATGTTTCAAACAATATGGGGACGGTGTGTAACATCACTCGAACACACTGGAGTCATGCCATTGGTGCATCAATGACACGGCCATGTTACCTTCATGGCTAGGCAACGAACTTGGCTCGGGTATCACACTGAAGGTCAAAGTCTAGGTCAAAGCAAAGGTCCAAGAAGTCTAAGTCCAACTATCAAAGGTTCATGGCAAAGGGTATATATATCTAATCAAGTCAAAAGATCAAGAATAGGGAACATAGCAATGGCTTTGGGAAATCCTAAACGAATCAAGATAAGAAATCAAGAGAACGAAGGCACCTTACTAAGAAGGGCAGAATATCTGTACCTTATTTCGAATGCAAGCAAACAAGAACTGAAAGAACTGAACGGATTAAGACTTCTCCTTCTTCACACCTAATGGAGTAGAAGAGAGTTACAATTAGTTCTTAAGTATTCTTTTTAACTTGCCTTTCCATTTTAAGTAACTTTCTATTTTTAGCAGGTTTCCATATTTAGTAAGTTTCCATTTTTAGAAAGTTTCCTTATTTAGTAAGTTTCAAGTATTTCAACTTAGGTTAAGTCATAATTTAAGTATATTATGGACATAGGTTACATTTTAACAATTCATGATAGTTCAGGGTTAATTATGACAAGTTTCCATAACTTAGGGTTTTAAATGACAATATATCAAAGTAAAAGGTTTAAAATGAAACTATTACAAATTACTAGTTTTAACACATAATGGATTCAGAATCATACTTTAGTCCTTTAAGTTTCATTTATTACACTTTACACCCCTTTAGTTATTAAAGTTACAAAATGAACCTTATAGTTACATAATTTACAATTTAACCCTCACTATATTTATAATTACATCATAAGCCCTTATACTTTCTAAGTTACAGAATATAACCTCACATTTATCTTATGGTACGAATTACACCTCCATGTTTCACTTATTTACACAATTAGTCCCTTTAGTTTACAAATATTACAATTTACATCCTTGATTTATTTTAATTACATAATAGCCCCATAAATACCCAAAATTATATATTACCTACCTAATAGTATTATTTACACAAAATAATCACAAGTTCCCTGAATTTACACTTTTAGTCCATCTAATTAATTTATTTGTAATTCGAACCAATATTTAATAATTAATCCATGATCTTGCAAATTTTACACATAAGGACCTCATCTTATAATTTTTACACATTTATACAGACCTAATTAACATTATAAAAATAACCTTTAAGTTTCAAAGTTGGCAAAACTAACCCTTGTTATTTATTTACAAATCGTATAACATGTTTAATATGCAAATCGACACCCTAACTCATCAAATCTATAACCAGTCATTACCTCATGATTATATTGCATTTAATGACCAGATTTATATTACCAAACCCTAACCCTAATTCGATCTAGGGTTTTTCTTTATTTTCTTATTCGATTAACATGAAACCCGATTCAAAGAATAACTAACCACGATAGATCTAAGCTTCTAAAATTCAAATCAACATTTTTCCCAGATCATATAGGTCGTATAGTGTTCAAAATAAATAATTAGAACACCTAGATAAATCGTATAGCGTATTATGGATTTAACGTACGTTTTAGCTCTCAAAACTTGGTACGACTTATTTAGCGTGCATGATTCGTTATATATAATTTACTTGAGTCTTATATGATCATACTAATATAAGAAAATTACTATATGTAAGATCGAACGTGTAAAAGGGATAATAAGAATTTATACCTCTCGCTAGGCTCAATTCGACAAAACAATTTTGAAACGATCGAACCAACTAAACCCACGACCTCCAATTAATTTTCCTAGCTTCTTTAGATTATGTAGGATCCCAGAAAAATAACACACGAATTTTATCTGATCGAATGAGAGCTGATCGATTTTTGTAAAGGGTTTTTAGGGTTTCGGTTTGTGTTATATATATACATAAATTATAAAAACGTGTTTAGATGATAAAGATCGATGAATTTCGGCCCAAGAAAGTTTATTTAAGCTCAAATACTGATTGTGATAATTTCCTAAATTTATTTGCATTTATCTTGTATTTATTTTATTTATTTTGTATTTTTAAATCGTAAATATATACGAAATATATATATATTCGGACAAATAAATATTTTGTGTATTTTTGTACTTTTCTAAATATTAAAATGTAATCACAAAAATTATTTTGATTCATATCTAGTTCATTCCCGAAGGTTTGGAATTTATTTGGCGGTTTTTATGCTTTTAAATAAAAATTTTAGATTGTAGGGGCATTTTGGTCATTTTGCACATTTTGGATTTATAGGTATTACAAGGTGAATACGGAGCATATGGTGTGTAACCGTAACTAGGATACATAAGTGACCCATTCTCCCCAAAAACACCTTGGTAAATTTACATAAAATTAATCAGCATAAGCATATATAAATACCTAATACAACTTTCGAAAAACCCATCACATTAAATGACGAAAAAAATATTTTCTTACGGGGAGCTGTTGGTATTGTTTCTAGGCATCCCATTCGAATATACCGAGTTGTCTACCCATGAAAGAAGGGAATTAACTCCGTCAAAACCATATATTGGATAGTGAAATTAATGATATGTACTTTGTGTACCCCTATTGTAAGATCCATTTGAATTAAAGGCCGAATTCTGATACACAGCTGGTGTAACACCCCCGTTTTCGATATACGTAGCGGAATATGAGTTTGGGGTGCTACTTCATGGTTCACAGTCATGAGAATAGAAAACGACTCGAAAAGAGACGTTTTTAAATAAAAATTGTTATCATTCATTTATTTAATATCAGAGTACATAATATAGGTCACAGAGGGAGGTTCGGAAAATATGTTATAAAAGATACATTATTCATTGAATGATAACAACGTGGACACTTTTATTATAAAAAGAAAGTCCACAGCCACTCCGTGTCGATAGCCATACTCCTAGTTACCTGAGATAAACATGCTTAAAAAGTCAACACAAAGGTTGAGTGAATCTATAGTGTTTAAAGTAATAAATAGTTTTGAACACAAGGTAAATAGTAAAGAAATCAGTTCAATCATGGTTCGGAATATTGCACTAAACCTCATGACACGCAATGCGTTAACAGTTTCCAGGTTCCAAAAACATAATTAAATGAGAGTGGTCTTGCCCCCCGAGTTTAAGAAATCAAATATAATGCATCTGCATAACCGGCTACCCCTAAGGATATCCATCCGGCTAATACAAATGGGTCGTCAGGCCAATAGATCTATTCACTATATTCGCGCTCACCCTGCGGGTGACTAATGGTGCATGATATGAGGGTCTTTCAATAAATACAATCTCAATAATAAGGGATAGTTAGCCTAGTGCAATAACAATCAGGAAAATACTTGTGTTCGGTTTGATAGCATGTATCTCCCCACATATTTGGAAAGCATGTAAATAAGAAAAGTGGGACTATAAACTCACCTGAACAGTCTGGATGGAAAAAAAAGTTTAAACAAAGTTGATAAACGTCTCCGGCTCGCAACCTGGGTTGGTTATGTCAAGTTTCAGTAATCGTTTCTGAATATATATATAAGTTTCCAATGTTCGTTTCGTAATGTTTTGGTTGTTGTTTGGGACAACATGAAGTTTCTTCAAAAGTTATAAGATTTATCGTATTTCTTATTTTTATATTTTCGTTCTGTTCGTATGTTAAATAAATACTTCGTTTGTTTAAATATATATATTTCGTTCGTTGGTTACTGAACGTATTACGTTTATTATTAAATCGAAAATAATAATAAAGATAATATTAACTTTTATAAAATATTATGTTTTTGCCCTTAAAGTTTTCATGTATTTAAAATTTTATACCATTGATCTTTTATAAAATTACAACTTTTACCCTTGAACTTTGGTAAATTGACAGTTTTCACCCTTTAGTTTCAGAAATGACATTTTCTACCCCTGGGTTATAAATCAATATCAAATTAATCCTAAGTTATAAAACTAGTTTGAGTTTTGGCAAAATAGCCCTTAAGGTATTTTAGTTATTACGTTCGTGGTCCTTAGTTTATAAAAACATGTTTTAAAAATTTGGGAAAAGGCAAGACTCGATATGGTTATTTTATAAAAGTCAAAATAAATTTTCTAAATAGCTTATTTATATCCTATGGTTTATTATTTGAGATTTTAGTTCGAAAATATTAAAAATGTATCGAATAAAATTAGTGACTTTGGAAGGGTTTTGAGATCGAATAACTTTGTGAGAAATAAATCATTTTACGAACTTTCTTTTCCTATGAGTAGCTAGCCAGGTGATCTTGAAATATACCAAATTTCATAATTTTTGAAATTAGTTTGTTGGTCGAAAAATATTACTAAAGTCAGTCGATCGGAACAAGTTTTCAATAAAAATCTGGGAAAATGAATTTTTTGGTCTAGCGATGGGGAAACTTTGGGGCTTAATAACTTTTCACTCGTTTAGTCATTTTACTTGATTCTTCTTTCTAAAATAACTTAGCTAGGTGAACTTTGATTTTTCAGAAAGACAGAATTTTTAGAGATCATCTAAGGGTCGAAAAACAGGTTTAAATTCGGGCTGTCGGAATGAAAAACTAAGTGAAAATCTGGGTTTGTGGTTTCTAGCGATAGACAGGATTTAGGATTTAGATAACTTTGTGTAAACTCGATCATATTACATAATTCTTTTTCCTACTTATAGTTAGCCAGATGGTCTTTGATGTGGCGAGAACTTAGAATTTTTAGTGGTCATATAGTGGTCGAAAACTGGGTCTAAAATAGGGCAACTGGTCGACAAAACTGAAAAGTGAATAACTGGAATTCTTGGTTTCTATTCCTAGCGATATTGACCAATATTGGGGACTCGATATCTCAATGAATACTTAACCATATTTCGAAATTCTTTTTCCTAAATGTAGCTAGTTGGTTGAACTTTATATATACCAAAAATTAGAATTTATGGTGATCGTTTGGTGGTCGGTTTATAGGTCAATAATAAATATAATGCGCATGTTTCAAACAATGTGGGGACGGTGTGTAACATCACTCGAACACACTGGAGTCATGCCATTGGTGCATCAATGACACGGCCATGTTACCTTCATGGCTAGGCAACGAACTTGGCTCGGGTATCACACTGAAGGTCAAAGTCTAGGTCAAAGCAAAGGTCCAAGAAGTCTAAGTCCAACTATCAAAGGTTCATGGCAAAGGGTATATATATCTAATCAAGTCAAAAGATCAAGCATAGGGAACATAGCAATGGCTTTGGGAAATCCTAAACGAATCAAGAGAACGAAGGCACCTTACTAAGAAGGGCAGAATATCTGTACCTTATTTCGAATGCAAGCAAACAAGAACTGAAAGAACTGAACGGATTAAGACTTCTCCTTCTTCACACCTAATGGAGTAGAAGAGAGTTACAATTGGTTCTTAAGTATTCTTTTTAACTTGCCTTTCCATTTTAAGTAACTTTCTATTTTTAGCAGGTTTCCATATTTAGTAAGTTTTCATTTTTAGAAAGTTTCCTTATTTAGTAAGTTTCAAGTATTTCAACTTAGGTTAAATCATAATTTAAGTATATTATGGACATAGGTTACATTTTAACAATTCATGATAGTTCAGGGTTAATTATGACAAGTTTCCATAACTTAGGGTTTTAAATGACAATATATCAAAGTTAAAGGTTTAAAATGAAACTATTACAAATTACTAGTTTTAACACATAATGGATTCAGAATCATACTTTAGTCCTTTAAGTTTCATTTATTACACTTTACACCCCTTTCGTTATTAAAGTTACAAAATGAACCTTATAGTTACATAATTTACAATTTAACCCTCACTATATTTATAATTACATCATAAGCCCTTATACTTTCTAAGTTACAGAATATAACCTCACATTTATCTTATGGTACGAATTACACCTCCATGTTTCACTTATTTACACAATTAGTCCCTTTAGTTTACAAATATTACAATTTACATCCTTGCTTTATTTTAATTACATAATAGCCCCATAAATACCCAAAATTATATATTACCTCCCTAATAGTATTATTTACACAAAATAATCACAAGTTCCCTGAATTTACACTTTTAGTCCCTCTTATTTATTTATTTGTAATTCGAACCAATATTTAATAATTAATCCATGATCTTGCAAATTTTACACATAAGGACCTCATCTTATAATTTTTACACATTTATACTGACCTAATTAACATTATAAAAATAACCTTTAAGTTTCAAAGTTGGCAAAACTAACCCTTGTTATTTATTTACAAATCGTATAACATGTTTAATATGCAAATCGACACCCTAACTCATCAAATCTATAACCAATCATTACCTCATGATTATATTGCATTTAATGACCAGATTTATATTACCAAACCCTAACCCTAATTCGATCTAGGGTTTTTCTTTATTTTCTTATTCGATTAACATGAAACCCGATTCAAAGAATAATTAACCACGATAGATCTAAGCTTCTACAATTCAAATCAACATTTTTACCAGATCATATAGGTCGTATAGTGTTCAAAATAAATAATTATAACACCTAGATAAATCGTATAGCGTATTATGGATTTAACGTACGTTTTAGCTCTCAAAACTTGGTACGACTTATTTAGCATGCATGATTCATTATATATAATTTACTTGAGTCTTATATGATCATACTAATATCAGAAAATTACTATATGTAAGATCGAACGTGTAAAAGGGATAATAAGAATTTATACATCTCGCTAGGCTCAATTCGACAAAACAATTTTGCAACGATCGAACCAACTAAACCCACGACCTCCAATTAATTTTCCTAGCTTCTTTAGATTATGTAGGATCCCAGAAAAATAACACATGAATTTTATCTGATCGAATGAGAGCTGATAGATTTTTGTAAAGGGTTTTTAGGGTTTCGGTTTGTGTTCTATATATACATAAATTATAAAAACGTGTTTAGATGATAAAGATCAATGAATTTCGGCCCAAGCAAGTTTATTTAAGCTCAAATACTGATTGTGATAATTTCCTAAATTTATTTGCATTTATCTTGTATTTATTTTATTTATTTTGTATTCTTAAATCGTAAATATATACGAAATATATATATATATTCGGACAAATAAATATTTTGTGTATTTTTGTACTTTTCTAAATATTAAAATGTAATCACAAAAATTATTTTGATTCATATCTAGTTCATTCCCGAAGGTTTGGAATTTATTTGGCGGTTTTTATGCTTTTAAATAAAATTTTAAGATTGTAGGGGCATTTTGATCGTTTTGCACATTTTGGATTTTTAGGTATTACAACTTCTTCCCCTCTAAAAAGAGAAATTTCATCCTCGAAATTTGCAAAGGAAACGGAAATGAAATAGAACGGAAAATGGGTAAGACATACCGGATCTAAATTCGAAATGCGGATAACTAGCTCGTCTCGATTCCTCGGTCTCCTAGGTAGCTTCACGCTCTGGGTGATTCCTCCAAAGAATCTTCACGAACGGAATAACTTTATTTCTCATGACTCGCTCTTGACGATCTAAAATAGCTTCCGGCTCTTCCGGAAGAGACATATCAGGCCGGATTTGATCAAAAGGATAGGATACCACATGCAAAGGATGATAATTGTATCCCCTCAGAAGAGATACATGGAAGACGTTATGAACATACGATAACTGAGGCGGTAGAGCCAAACAGTAAGAAACTTCTCCAATGCGTTCAAGAATCTCAAATGGTCCGATAAATCAAGGACTAAGCTTGCCCTTGATTCCAAAACGTTTAACTCCACGAAACGGCGAAACTTTAAGGAATACACGATCTCCAATATTAAACTCTAAGTCGCGACGATGCTTATCTGCATAGCTCTTCTGACGAGCACGAGCCTCTTTCAATTTCTCTCTCGCAACATCCACCTTTTCGTTAGTGATCTCAATAATTTCCGGACCTTCAATAAGACGTTCACCTACTTCGATCCAACAAACTGGCGCTCTACATTTTCGCCCATACAACATCTCATATGGAGCCATTCGGATGCTCGCATGCCAACTATTGTTGTAAGCAAACTCCACCAAACACAAATACTCATCCCAACTTCCCGTCCACTCTAAAGCACACGCTCTCAACATGTCTTCTAAGGTTTGAATGGTCCTCTCTGACTGACCATCTGTCTGCGGATGAAAAGCCGTACTAAACTTAAGGCGTGTACCCCAAGCATTCTGCAATCCTTTCCAGAAACGAGAAGTAAACCGTGGATCTCTGTCCGAAATAATAGCCGTCGGCATACCATGAAGTCTTACGACCCCTGTCGAAAAATCTCTGCCAACTTACTGACACGGTAATCCATACGAATCAGCAAGAAATGAGCAGACTTGGTTAGTTGATCAACAACTACCCAAATCGCATCATGCTTTCTTTTGGTAAGAGGTAATCCTGATACAAAATCCGTAGAAATCTCTTCCCATTTCCATGTCGGAATCTCTAACGGCTGCAACAAACTACTCGCCCTCTGATGCTCAATCTTGACTTGCTGACAAGTCAAGCACTTCGACACGAAAGAAGCCACATCATGCTTCATACCACTCCACCAAAAATGCTGCTTCAGATCTCTATACATCTTGGTGGAACCAGGATGAATAGTAAATGGAGAACTATGTGCCTCAGATAGAATAGCCTCACGAAGCTCGGGATCATTTGGAACACAAAGACGATCTTCAAACCAAACCACGCCAAAATCATCTACACTGAACTCTGTCTGCTTACCTTCTTCAACATTCTGAACAATAGACCACAGCTCACCATTATCCTTCTGGGCTTCCTTAATCCGTAAGATGAGATTAGACTCAACCTTAAGACTAGCCCAATAACCGACATCGCGACGAATACACAACTCAGCATCCAAACGTTCTAAGTCCTTGAGAATATGAGGTTCTACCTCCAAGCTCGCAATCAATCCAGATTTCCTACTAAGAGCATCGACAACAACATTAGCTTTACCCGGATGATACTGAATGTTCGTGTCATAATCCTTCAAAAGTTCTAACCACCGTCTCTGCCTCATATTGAGTTCCTTCTGAGTGAAGATGTACTTGAGACTCTTGTGATCAGTGAAGATATCACATGACTCGCCATACAGATAATGCCGCCAGATCTTTAACGCGAAAACCACAGCAGCTAACTCTAAATCATGCGTCGGGTAATTTTCCTCATAAGGTTTCAATTGCCTCGAAGCATAAGCAATAACCTTCCCATGCTGCATAAGAACACAACCTAAACCTTTCTTTGACGCGTCACTATATATCTGAAAACCTCCAGAACCCGATGGAAGAGTCAAAACAGGAGCGGACACCAATCTCTTCTTCAGCTCTTCAAAACTATCTTCCCGCTCTTCTGTCCAAACAAACTTCTCTCCTTTCCTCATCAATTGCGTTAATGTCAAAGCCAAACGCGAGAAACCTTCAACAAACCTTCTGTAGTAACCAGCAAGTCCTAGAAAACTCCTAACTTCTGTCACATTGGTAGGTCTCGGCCACTTGGTGATAGCCTCAACCTTTGATGGATCCATGGTGATACCATCTGCCGATACAATGTGACCAAGGAAAGCAACTTGACTCAACCAAAACTCGCACTTAGAAAACTTCACATACAACTTCTGCTGCCTAAGAATCTCTAAAACAATCCGAAGATGCTGCTCGTGTTCCTCCTTAGACTTCGAATACACAAGGATGTCATCAATGAAGACAATAACGAACTTGTCGAGGTACTCGTGAAATACTCGATTCATAAGATCCTTAAAAATAGCAGGCGCGTTGGTCAAACCAAAAGGCATAACCAGAAATTCATAATGACCGTAACGAGTTTGAAACGCAGTTTTGGGAATATCCTGCTCCTTCACCCGAAGCTGGTGATAACCGGACCTTAAATCAATCTTAGAGAAATGCTTCGCTCCTTGCAGCTGATCAAATAAGTCGTCAATGCGCGGAAGAGAGTAACGATTTCGGATCGTAATACGGTTAAGCTCGCGGTAGTCAATACAAAGACGCATGCTTCCATCCTTCTTCTTCACAAACAAAACAGGAGCACCCCAAGGAGAGACACTTGGTCGAATGAATCCATTCTCCAAGAGTTCCTGCAACTGCTCCTTCAACTCTTTTAGCTCAATGGGCGCCATGCGATACGGAGCTTTGGAGATAGGTTCTGCACCTGGAACGAGATCAATGCTAAACTCAACTTCCCTAGCCGGAGGAAGACCAGGAAGTTCTTAGGGAAACACGTCGGCAAAATCACGAACGATAGGAAGACTCTCGATGCTCGGAACTTCCAAAGAAGTATCTTTAATGGATGCCAGAAAACCAAGGCAACCATGGGAAATCAAAGTTCTGGCTTTCATAGCCGAGATGATCTTAACAGACTTAAGAGGTTGAGAACCGTGATAAACAAAGTCGGGTTGATGAACATTACCAAAGATCACATCTCTGGCACTGCAATCAAGAGTAGCCTTATGAGCAGCCAACCAATCCATGCCCAAAATAACGTCAAAATCGATCATATCGATCGGGAGCAAATTAGCGGGACGAACACCATCATCAAAACGTAGGGGACAATTCACATATTCTCTATCAATAATTACATGGGTTTTCATTGGGTTGGAAATGGATATTTGATTAGTTAATGGAGTTGGGGTTATATTTAGTTTATTGGCAAACGAATTAGATATGATGGAATGAGTGGCACCGGTGTCAAATAATACGAAAACAATACGATCACCAATGTAAAGAAAACCGGTAATGGTACCTGAAGAGTTCGCCACCTGATCACGAGTAGTGGCAAACACACGACCTGAAGTGGGAGCTGACTTAGAAGAATTCACTGGTACGATCCGCTTCTCCTGTGGACAATCCCTCACCTTGTGAGTGGTAGAGCCGCAATTGAAACAAGCACCAGTAGCCTTGTAGCAAACCCCCGGATGAGGCTTCCCACAAGTAGCACAAGATGGAGGAGGAGGCAATGCCTCAAAAGACTTCTTCTGACCAGTAGAACCCGAATGATAATTCTGCTGCGAATCCCGAGTCGACTGATCTCTGAGCTGACGCGGGTTACTACTACCTTGACCCTGCCGGTCGTTCCCATTTCTACCAAAAGTTCGCTGATCCTGATTCCTGAAATCCTGACGCCTCCAATCATATCCTCGGTCCTGACGACCTCTCTGCTCATATCCCTGGTCCTGACGACCCCTATGATCTTGCCTCTGGTCCTGACGACCCTGCCCTTTGAAGTCCACACGATTTCCATCCCTGTCTCTCTTATTCGAACCTCCTTCAGCAGCATGAAACAACTCAATGTTACGAGCATCATTCGCAACTGCAGCAACATCCTCATACTCAGTGTTCACAATACGATCCAATACCCACTTCTTCAATGCCCACTTAAAGTGCTTAGCCTGACGCTGAGCATCCCCCGTAACCTCTGGCCTAACAAAACTAGCCAACCTCATGAACCTCCGCATGAACTCCCCAGACGACTCTTGATCCAACTGACTAATAGTCCCATACTCTCGTTCGTACCTCTGCTGCTCAGACACCAGAATATACTGCTTATAAAATATGCCACAAAAATCCTCCCATGAGCAAGTATCTGCGAAATCCTCTTCCTGTGACTGAACATACGCTGTCCACCAACTCAGCGCATCACCCTCAAACTTAAATGTGGCCAAACGTGTCTTGAATTCGTCAGCACAACCCAAGACTCTGAACAGCTTCTCAACATGAGTGATCCAGTCCTCTGCCTCCGTGGGAGTGGCAGCAGACCGGAAAGAAAGAGGTTTGAGCTTATTGAACCTTTCGATCCAAACATGAATACCAGCAGGTGGAGCACCGACACCACCACCACCTGATGGACCAGCACCACTTCCTCCTGATGAACCCGCACCATTTCTGATGTTGATGCGTGGTTTTGTGACCTTACAACAAGTTTTACCTCTCGAGGGATCTCAAGAGGCTTGCAATCCACACCAGGCAGTGTACCTGACCGATGTAGTATAGTGAAGTGGCAAGTACCGGGGGATTGATCGTTCTCTAGGGGAATAGTGTCGTTAGGATTGAAAAACTACTCTAATAGGTCTAAGGGTGAGGGAAGATTCTTTTTGTATTTTTATATTTTTTATAAAAGCAAGTAAAATCTCGGGTTTGAAGGAGTGGGCGGAATTAGTTGCTAGTCAACTAACCCAAATAACTACAATTGCAAATAAAATAAAATAACTGAAAATGAAAAGGTTGTGGAACTTATATGGGGAGAAATGTGTTTACTTAGATTTCCTTACTCTCTAACTATCTTTTACCGGTTGATTAGTGTGTATTAATTGCGTGGATGACGGGTGTATTCCTTAATACCAATCGTGGGGTGGCGTACGTACTTCCCCAACTCTACAAGCTCCTACTTCACTCCTATGTCGAGCCGACTAAGAAGCTCCTAACATGGGATCACTAGAATTCGCTCATGCATTAAATACAACCATAAAAACCTTAGTACGCATTGGTTCATGTTTCTTAAGACGTTCAAGCAAATTACCGTATAGGAGGTTAGCCAGTTTTCTTAAGCCTAACATCGATAAACAATCATCCAATACAATTAATAACACACCAACAACCAATAATCAATAGTTAGGTTTCATTAGATCTAAGCAAACACAAGATAAATCTAGCCTAGCATGTTAATTAAAAGACAAGAACAAGATATAATCAAACAACACATAGACATATTGAATGATTAAGTGATTACTTATCTTCAATTAAACATGGGAGATCCAAGGGTATAAAACCCTTAAAAATGGCAGAAAATTCTTCTTAGGGTTTCTCCTCACAAAGTTGTACACTCATGACTAAAAATTGCAAAACTATATATAGAGTTTAGGGGCTGACGGCGTCACGTTGTAGGAGGTGACGCCGTCACCTCGCCGCGGCTAGGGTTCCCGGATGGTCTTCCTGACGCCGTCCCTTTTTAATCCTCCAAAATCCGCTCTGGCCTATCAAGGGTTGACGCCGTCAGAATAGTGCTTGACGCCGTCTCTCTTTAACTTAAACCGTGATGGCCTTGATCACCTTAAAGGGTGACGCCGTCAGACTTTTCATTGTAAAACTCTCTGGCGCGTCACGTGTATTTTGTCATATCCACCTCTTTTGCCAAGCCATGACGCCGTCAGGAGCAATCCTTGACGCCGTCAAGTGTACTTTTCCAGCAGCTTTGGAGACTTTGTCGTTTTCTTCACTTTTATGCTCCAAAAACGTCCAAAATGCTTCCTTTTCCAGATTTCTTCTCCAAAGTACCTAAAATGACAAAAGGAACGATTTAGGGCAATATTTGATCAAATAAATATGATTTAGGGCTTAAATGACCCCCTAAAAGCGGTACACTTTCGCTTCATCAAATACCCTTACACTTGAGATTTGCTTGTCCTCAAGCAAATGCGCTTTTATTCTAATCAAAATACAAGTTAGGGGTCATTTAATGCTAATATAAAAGTAATTACAACAAATAGTCGTTCCACTTTAATCATAATAAGCACGGAGATTACAAACTAGCACCTCACAAGTAGTGTTTAGATACTCACATCTCTCAGGTGTCATAAAAGTATATCTCATAAATGAAAACGGATTATATCTCTCACTACCTGTCATAGCAAATAGATTACCATAGGCTTGGGAAAGGATCGAAAACCTTCTCCACTAGGCGTAAGCACCTAAGATAAACTATCAAATAGGGCTTTTACATGGGTTATAACGTGAGGTGTAGGGATATGATAAACACGGTTTTGTTGGATAAAGGATATTTTACTGGTGGCGAGTTAAAGATCTTGATTAATTACATGTACAATATGGCGTTGCTAAGCCAAGACTAGACTCGACTTAAGCTAAAATCAAAATAACAAAAACATAAAATAAACATAAAATGAAACGGGATGGTAGTCCGTATGTTTTTTCTACTTTTCTTTTTCTCATTTTTTTGTATTTTTCTTGATTTTTTTCGATTTTTTTTTTTTTCATACACTCTTGCCCTACCATCCAAAATAATACATCATAGGGGCGTCGCATTCCCCTTACACTTGAACTTTTACATAACTTTACAAATAACTATTCTAATGACTCGAATTAAGATAATCGAAACACTTGGAGTACTTTTTAAAATATTTAGCACATATGGGGGTAATAATGTTGTTCTTCCCCATTACTCCATTACACTAGTACTTTACCCATGAGTCCCAATTGTCCCAAAACAATATGTACAAGGATATGACTCGACTTAGCAACCATGTAATCAATTAGATAATTAACTTGGGGTTTAAACAAATGTTGTCACAATAATGCACTAAAAAAGAGTACATAAACGGTAGGCTAAGGCGATTTGGGTGTACATTTAAGTGGGGTGTAACAAATTCTTCCTTTAAGTAAAATGCTTAAAGTTAGAAACGAAAAGATAGGCTCTGAGGGGTGTACTAGGGGTATCGTATACCAAAAATGAGTACAACGCAAAGGGTGTGGGAGAATTACTTGACCAATGTAGCCAATGTAATTATAACAAAAACACAGGTGTAAAACAATGGGTTAATCCTAATGCCTCTTATCATGTAGTAAATCTATCTACACGAATGTCGTCTCACTTGTGGCATCGGAATGGTCCTAACGCAAGTTCTAGAATCTAAGTGCTACCGGTACACACATCATAGCATAAATGCTTTTCCTACCAATTCTAGGGGCGAACCTCACATATTTGGGGGTGGAAAATTTTTTAGTGGTACGGTTTTTGTGCTAGTCATATAACTCCTATCCATGAGACGCTCATTAAGATCAAAGTTTCACTCCTATATGTTGTAAAAAATTTTAAATTTGGCACTAAAATTGCCCTAACAAGTATTTCTCTCAGTTTTATTACACATCTACCATTAAACAAACAAAAATCAAGCGTAATTGTATTCTCTAAAGTATCGTACTTTACCCCCCCCCCCTTACACTTAAGATGAACATTGTCCCCAATGTTCAAATAACAAGATGTAAAAGTAAATAAGGTAAAAGAATGAAATCAAATACTCCCCTGATTCGTTCGGTGGATAAAGAGGTAACATGGTTAGATCTTCTTCCAAGAGAATGTAGAAGCTCCAAGACTAAAGCATCGCCAAAAGCTTGATTCCACATACATCTCCTTGTCCAAAATAACCTGTTAAACCTGAGAAAACAAACACGAAAACCTGCATAACAACGGCGGGATAAATCTATATAAGGATATAATGCTTGTGGAATGATTATTTTGCAGATTCCTGGAGTTTATAAGTTAGAGATTTAATAAAAACTTTTTATGAAAACAAAACTTTCAGAAAATTAAAACCTGACGCCGTCAGGTTGCAATGCCTGACGCCGTCAGAAATGATCTGACAGAATTCTCATGTTAAGTTTCCGGAAAATTTCTGGAAAAACCTATACCTTACTTCCTGGAATTCCTGCAAAATATCATTATGACTCGATACAAGCATTTGACTCAAACAATTACTAATATGTATGTTAATTTATTATTGTTATGATTCATGTTCATTTGTTCTAATAAACCGATTTGGATTTCCCTTACACTTATCTTTTGCAAAATACCTTTATATGTAGTTAAGACGAAGTTAAAAACAAGATAAAGTATTTTCACAATTTAGTTTCGAACATGAATCAATAATAATAAAAATTAGACATACATACGGAAACAAATAAAATCAAACAAACAAATAAATAAACACACAAAGCAAATAAAGCTTGGGTTGCCTCCCAAGAAGCGCTTTTCTTTATTAACGAGTCTTGTAGCTAGACTCAAAGTCACGCTTATCTAGTGTCGCTTATGCTCACGTATCCGAGTGTGAGCCATCTAATTGTTGCCTCATCTTTCTTGTATTAATCATTCAGCTCCAGACATCCATGATAATATCTCTTATTTTTCTCATGTGGATATTTGAGCCCCTTTCTCTTATCATTCTCACTTAACAAGTCAATAGGCACAAGTCTATTGCAAGATTCAATGGAGAAGTTCTTAAACCTAGGATGTGATCTGGGCATTTGGTAAACAAAATCTTCATCCCCATCCGAGAATGTAATTAACCCGTCCACAAGTTTTTCGTCAAGGTTGGTCAACCTTTTGACGGGTTCTCCAAAAATGACTTGGGTTAATTTGTTATCAATAAATTCTCCTAAGTTCTCCATAACCATAAAATCCACCAAATACACAAAACTTCCTACGAATACGTGTAGTGGCTTAATCCTAGCAACAATGTTATCTCCTTGATATTCTAGCTCATCTACCATGATTTTATTATAATTAGCGCGAGAGATAATGTTCATAGGCAAAGATGAGTTAAGATAAGCATGAAAACTATGATAACCAATCTTACACGGAAATTGCATGTTAAAGAGGCTATCCTTTTCGATCTTAGTCCTAGGGTCAACATACTTAAAGGGATCAATTTCCTCTTTTCTCCATTCCTCGTTAACTACTTCTCCATTACCAGCATACTCATCGGAGTCTGAGTTGTAAAATGGACTAACTGCATAGTCATTCTCATGGTCGGACTCCTCCATCTCAGAATTGTTACCAAAGTGGTGGTCGGGTGAAAGGTTGTTGTTTTCTACGATGGGGGCGGGAACGGGTAGTTGGAAATTTGCACGGCGAATAACAGGGATCAAGCGATCACTATTACTCATGAGGTAGGTGGAAGGTGTCACAAACAAAAGTACAAAGAAATAAGATAGACTAAAGAAAACCTAGAAAAATAAAATAAAAATCTCACTAGAAAGGAATCTAGTGAGTAGACCTAATAAAATAAAAATTCAACCTAAACAATAACTATTCCCCGGCAGCGGCGCCAAAAACTTGATGCGTGGTTTTGCGACCTTACAACAGGTTTTACCTCTCGAGGGATCTCAAGAGGCTTGCAATCCCCACCAGGCAGTGTACCTGACCGATGTAGTATAGTGAAGTGGCAAGTACCGGGGGATTGATCGTTTTCTAGGGGAATAGTGTCGTTAGGATTGAAAAACTACTCTAATAGGTCTAAGGGTGAGGGAAGATTCTTTTTGTATTTTTATATTTTTTATAAAAGCAAGTAAAATCTCGGGTTTGAAGGAGTGGGCGGAATTAGTTGCTAGTCAACTAACCCAAATAACTACAATTGCAAATAAAATAAAATAACTAAAAATGAAAAGGTTGTGGAACTTATATGGGGAGAAATGTGTTTACTTAGATTTCCTTACTCCCTAACTATCTTTTACCGGTTGATTAGTGTGTATTAATTGCGTGGATGACGGGTGTATTCCTTAATACCAATCGTGGGGTGGCGTACGTACTTCCCCAACTCTACAAGCTCCTACTTCACTCCTATGTCGAGCCGACTAAGAAGCTCCTAACATGGGATCACTAGAATTCGCTCATGCATTAAATACAACCATAAAAACCTTAGTACGCATTGGTTCATGTTTCTTAAGACATTCAAGCAAATTACCGTATAGGAGGTTAGCCAGTTTTCTTAAGCCTAACATCGATAAACAATCATCCAATACAATTAATAACACACCAACAACCAATAATCAATAGTTAGGTTTCATTAGATCTAAGCAAACACAAGATAAATCTAGCCTAGCATGTTAATTAAAAGACAAGAACAAGATATAATCAAACAACACATAGACATATTGAATGATTAAGTGATTACTTATCTTCAATTAAACATGGGAGATCCAAGGGTATAAAACCCTTAAAAATGGCAGAAAATTCGTCTTAGGGTTTCTCCTCACAAAGTTGCACACTCATGACTAAAAATTGCAAAACTATATATAGAGTTTAGGGGCTGACGGCGTCACGTTGTAGGAGGTGACGCCGTCACCTCGCCGTGGCTAGGGTTCCCGGATGGTCTTCCTGACGCCGTCCCTTTTTAATCCTCCAAAATCCGTTCAGGCCTATCAAGGGTTGACGCCGTCAGAATAGTGCTTGACGCCGTCTCTCTTTAACTTAAACCGTGATGGCCTTGATCACCTTAAAGGGTGACGCCGTCATACTTTCCATTGTAAAACTCTCTGGCTCGTCACGTGTATTTTGTCGTATCCACCTCTTTTGCCAAGCCATGACGCCGTCAGGAGCAATCCTTGACGCCGTCAAGTGTACTTTTCCAGCAGCTTTGGAGACTTTGTCGTTTTCTTCACTTTTATGCTCCAAAAACATCCAAAATGTTTCCTTTTCCAGATTTCTTCTCCAAAGTACCTAAAATGACAAAAGGAACGATTTAGGGCAATATTTGATCAAATAAATACGATTTAGGGCTTAAATGACCCCCTAAAAGCGGTACACTTTTCGCTTCATCAGATGTCATTGGTGATTTGGGTCACCAACTCAGGAAGAGCATTAGCCAAAGCAGCGGCTATCATTGCGTCGAAATCAGGGACCTCCTGCCCATCAGTATACTGGGTAAAATGCGTATTGACCATCTGATCGATCACGAAAATGATTAGCAAGGATAGGAAGATTAAGCACGAATGGAAAGAAGAAACAGGATCCTAACGTCTGCCCAAATCCTCACCAGTCAAATCTTAAGTCCTAAGGGTCAAATCCTAAGGTCCATATGACTCACAGGCCATGACATTATGTACTACAGGTCGCAAAACCATGTCTCTGATACCATAAATTGTAACACCCCAACCCGCCAAGGGTAGAGATGTCACATTATGGTGTCAAATCAAAGCAAACATACATAATACACAGCGGAAGTCTTAAACACATTCATTAAAGAAATCCAGCCAAACACGGCTTAAAACCAACATGAGTCAATGATAATAAATAAATCCAAGGAAATAAAGATGAAATGAAAATCCAGTCAAATAAAGGTGGTAACTAAGGTAGAATCTTCTTCTAATCTCTACTCTCAATCCCATAGCGAAAATCCCAGCTTCTAGCTTAGATACCTGTCGCAGGAAAAGAAATGCGGCTGAGCTTAAAAAGCCCAGCGAACAGTTATATACGATAAACGAAAACGAAAACAAATGAAATGAACAAGTATATTGTAGTGTAATGGAATATATATAAGTCAAAGACAAAGAGTATAATAATATGAAATGAGAAGGAAGAATAAAAGATCCGTAATCCCCCACGAGCCCAAACAAACCAAGTAATAACCAGAGAGGGGAGTCCTCTCAAATGTGAAGGACGTGTATTGCACACAACATCAATCACCGAACAATATAATCATTAATACAAACTCGAACCTAGGATGCATCCATACGCCCCCCAGACAATAATATAGGCCAATAATAAATATAATGCGCATGTTTCAAACAATATGGGGACGGTGTGTAACATCACTCGAACACACTAGAGTCATGCCATTGGTGCATCAATGACACGGCCATGTTACCTTCATGGCTAGGCAACGAACTTGGCTCGGGTATCACACTGAAGGTCAAAGTCTAGGTCAAAGCAAAGGTCCAAGAAGTCTAAGTCCAACTATCAAAGGTTCATGGCAAAGGGTATATATATCTAATCAAGTCAAAAGATCAAGAATAGGGAACATAGCAATGGCTTTGGGAAATCCTAAACGAATCAAGATAAGAAATCAAGAGAACGAAGGCACCTTACTAAGAAGGGCAGAATATCTGTACCTTATTTCGAATGCAAGCAAACAAGAACTGAAAGAACTGAACGGATTAAGACTTCTCCTTCTTCACACCTAATGGAGTAGAAGAGAGTTACAATTGGTTCTTAAGTATTCTTTTTAACTTGCCTTTCCATTTTAAGTAACTTTCTATTTTTAGCAGGTTTCCATATTTAGTAAGTTTCCATTTTTAGAAAGTTTCCTTATTTAGTAAGTTTCAAGTATTTCAACTTAGGTTAAGTCATAATTTAAGTATATTATGGACATAGGTTACATTTTAACAATTCATGATAGTTCAGGGTTAATTATGACAAGTTTCCATAACTTAGGGTTTTAAATGACAATATATCAAAGTTAAAGGTTTAAAATGAAACTATTACAAATTACTAGTTTTAACACATAATGGATTCAGAATCATACTTTAGTCCTTTAAGTTTCATTTATTACACTTTACACCCCTTTCGTTATTAAAGTTACAAAATGAACCTTATAGTTACATAATTTACAATTTAACCCTCACTATATTTATAATTACATCATAAGCCCTTATACTTTCTAAGTTACAGAATATAACCTCACATTTATCTTATGGTACGAATTACACCTCCATGTTTCACTTATTTACACAATTAGTCCCTTTAGTTTACAAATATTACAATTTACATCCTTGATTTATTTTAATTACATAATAGCCCCATAAATACCCAAAATTATATATTACCTCCCTAATAGTATTATTTACACAAAATAATCACAAGTTCCCTGAATTTACACTTTTAGTCCATCTAATTAATTTATTTGTAATTCGAACCAATATTTAATAATTAATCCATGATCTTGCAAATTTTACACATAAGGACCTCATCTTATAATTTTTACACATTTATACTGACCTAATTAACATTATAAAAATAACCTTTAAGTTTCAAAGTTGGCAAAACTAACCCTTGTTATTTATTTACAAATCGTATAACATGTTTAATATGCAAATCGACACCCTAACTCATCAAATCTATAACCAGTCATTACCTCATGATTATATTGCATTTAATGACCAGATTTATATTACCAAACCCTAACCCTAATTCGATCTAGGGTTTTTCTTTATTTTCTTATTCGATTAACATGAAACCCGATTCAAAGAATAACTAACCACGATAGATCTAAGCTTCTAAAATTCAAATCAACATTTTTCCCAGATCATATAGGTCGTATAGTGTTCAAAATAAATAATTATAACACCTAGATAAATCGTATAGCGTATTATGGATTTAACGTACGTTTTAGCTCTCAAAACTTGGTACGACTTATTTAGCATGCATGATTCGTTATATATAATTTACTTGAGTCTTATATGATCATACTAATATAAGAAAATTAGTATATGTAAGATCGAACGTGTAAAAGGGATAATAAGAATTTATACCTCTCGCTAGGCTCAATTCGACAAAACAATTTTGAAACGATCAAACCAACTAAACCCACGACCTCCAATTAATTTTCCTAGCTTCTTTAGATTATGTAGGATCCCAGAAAAATAACACACGAATTTTATCTGATCGAATGAGAGCTGATCGATTTTTGTAAAGGGTTTTTAGGGTTTCGGTTTGTGTTATATATATACATAAATTATAAAAACGTGTTTAGATGATAAAGATCGATGAATTTCGGCCCAAGAAAGTTTATTTAAGCTCAAATACTGATTGTGATAATTTCCTAAATTTATTTGCATTTATCTTGTATTTATTTTATTTATTTTGTATTTTTAAATCGTAAATATATACGAAATATATATATATTCGGACAAATAAATATTTTGTGTATTTTTGTACTTTTCTAAATATTAAAATGTAATCACAAAAATTATTTTGATTCATATCTAGTTCATTCCCGAAGGTTTGGAATTTATTTGGCGGTTTTTATGCTTTTAAATAAATTTTTAAGATTGTAGGGGCATTTTGGTCATTTTGCACATTTTGGATTTATAGGTATTACAAGGTGAATACGGAGCATATGGTGTGTAACCGTAACTAGGATACATAAGTGACCCATTCTCCCCAAAAACACCTTGGTAAATTTACATAAAATTAATCAGCATAAGCATATATAAATACCTAATACAACTTTCGATAAACCCATCACATTAAATGACGAAAAAAATATTTTCTTACGGGGAGCTGTTGGTTTTGTTTCTAGGCATCCCATTCGAATATACCGAGTTGTCTACCCATGAAAGAAGGGAATTAACTCCGTCAAAACCATATATTGGATAGTGATCAAAGTTGTGAAAATCGCGCCTAAGGTGCGCCTAGGCGCTAAGGCGCACGAGGCTCTAGCCTTGGGGCTTTTTTTGGATCGAGGCTCACGACATGCATGAATCCCACAAAAAGCGCGCGCCTTGGGGCTTTTGCGCCTTTGCGCCTTGGTGCGCTTTTTGCGCCTCGGTGCGCCTCGGAGATGTAACAGGTTTTTGGGCTTTTTTTCTAAATATTAAGATAAGATACATGGGCTTTATAAGTTATATACATGGGCCTTTTAAGTCATAGGGTGAGTATTTGTATGATTTGTAAATTTGAACTGATTTTATGTTTATTTTATTGATTGAAATTTTCTTTAAGAAATTACTTTGTTTCATTAAGTATTTTTCTTTATTACATATTATCATGAAAATGTGGCATTATGACTTGAGTATAAATACGCTGCTTGCTTGATATTTTGAGTTAAATTGTGAGCTTTGTTAAATGTAAGTCTGCAAGTGTAGGAAACAAGCATATTTAGTCTGATATGAATTTTAATCTCTATATAGGTCATCGAGCCAGAGAGTTGATCCATTTGAGAGGTGACAACTGGTCCATTTTAATCTTTAAAACAAAAATATGTGTCATGTATTAAGTATTTTAATGTTATTTTGTATTATTTAAGCTACATAAATGGTCATATATGTTATAAAAAACTTAATGTATTTAGTGCGCCTCGTATTCATGAATCCCGCGCCTTGGAGTGCGCCTCGCCTCGAGGCTCTTTGACCCCCTTTGCGCCTTAGTGCGCCTCGAGCCTTTCAAAACACTAATAGTGATATGTACTTTGTGTACCCCTATTGTAAGATCCATTTGAATTAAAGGCCGAATTCTGATACACAGCTGGTGTAACACCCCCGTTTTCGATATACGCAGCGGAATATGAGTTTGGGGTGCTACTTCAAGGTTCACAGTCATGAGAATAGAAAACGACTCGAAAAGAGACGTTTTTAAATAAAAATTGTTATCATTCATTTATTTAATATCAGAGTACATAATATAGGTCACAGAGGGAGGTTCGGAAAATATGTTATAAAAGATACATTATTCATTGAATGATAACAACGTGGACACTTTTATTATAAAAAGAAAGTCCACAGCCACTCCGTGTCGATAGCCATACTCCTAGTTACCTGAGATAAACATGCTTAAAAAGTCAACACAAAGGTTGAGTGAATCTATAGTGTTTAAAGTAATAAATAGTTTTGAACACAAGGTAAATAGTAAAGAAATCAGTTCAATCATGGTTCGGAATATTGCACTAAACCTCATGACACGCAATGCGTTAACAGTTTCCAGGTTCCACAAACATAATTAAATGAGAGTGGTCTTGCCCCCGAGTTTAAGAAATCAAATATAATGCATCTTGATTGCGTGGTTTTGTAACCTTACAACAGGTTTTACCTCTCGAGGGATCTCAAGAGGCTTACAACCCCACCAGGCAGTGTACCTGACCGATGTAGTATAGTGTAGTGGTAAGTACGGGGGATTGATCGTTCTCCACAGGGAATAGTGTTCGTTAGGTATGAAAGGCTACTCTAATTAGGTCTAAGGGTTGAGGAAGATTCTTTTTATGTTTTTATATTTTTTATGAAAGCAAGTAAAATCTCGGTTTTGAAAGAGTGGGCGGAATTAGTTGCTAGTCAACTAACCCAAATTACTACGAATGCAATAAAATAAAATAACTGAAAATAAAATGTTGGTGAGAAACTTATGTGTAGAGAAATGTGTTTACTTAGATTTCCTTACTCCCTAACTATCTTTTACCGGTTAATTAGTGTGTATTAGTTGCGTGGATGACGGGTGTATTCCTTAATACCATTCGTGGGGTGGCGTACTTACTTCCCCAACTCTACAAGCTCCTACTTCACTCCTATGTCGAGCCGGCTAGGAAGCTCCTAACATGGGATCACTAGAATTCGCTTGTGCATTAAATACAACCATAAAAACCTTTAGTACGCATTTGGTTCATGTTTCTTAAGACGTTCAAGCAAGTTACCGAATAGGAAGTTAGCCAGTTTTCTTAAGCCTAACATAGATAAACAATCATCCAATACAACTAATAACACACTAACAACCAATAATCAATAGCTAGGTTTCATTAGATCTAAGCAAACACAAGATAAATTTAGCCTAACATGTTAAACAAAAGACAAGAATAAGATAGAATCAAACAACACATAGACATATTGAATGATTAATTGATAACTTATCTTTCAATGAAACATGGAAGATCTCAAGGCAAAAAGCCCTGAAAAAGTAGCTAAAATCGTCTTAGGGTTTTCTCCCAAAATTCCACACACTAAGCTCTCTCTAATGACAAAAAATTAGAAAACTATATATAGATTTTTGGATCTGACGGCGTCACCTTATGGAGTGTGACGCCGTCACCTCGCCGCTTTTAGGGTTCCCGGATGACCATCTTGACGCCGTCCCTCTTTAGCTCTTCAAAAATCCATTCTGGCTTATCAAGGCTTGACGCCGTCGAACCATGAACGTGACGCCGTCCCCTTATGATTTAAGCCGTGACGCCCTCGATCAAGTTAAAGCGTGACGCCGTCAGAATTCACATGCTATTTTCACTGGCCCGTCATGAGTAAATTTCACATCCAACTTTTCTTGCCAAGGCATGACGCCGTCCAGAGTAAAGTCTGACGCCGTCAAGAGTAACTTTTAGCCGATTCTTGAGACTTTGCCGTTTTCTTCACTTTAATGCTCCAAAAACGTCCAAAATGCCTCCTTTTCCAGATTTCTCCTCAAAAGTACCTAAAATGACAAAAGGAACGATTTAGGGCAATATTTGATCAAATAAATACGATTTAAGGCTTAAATGACCCCTTAAAAGCGGTACACATTTCGCTTCATCAAATACCCTTACACTTGAGATTTGCTTGTCCTCAAGCAAATGCGCTTTTATTCTAATCAAAATACAAGTTAGGGGTCATTTAATGCTAACATAAAAGTAATTACAACAAATATTCGTTCCACTTTAATCATAATAAGCACGGAGATTACAAACTAGCACCTCACAAGTAGTGTTTAGATACTCACATCTCTCAAGTGTCATCAAAATAAATCTCATAAATGAAAACGGATAATATCTCTCACTACCTGTCATAGCAAATAGATTACCATAGGCTTGGGAAAGGATCGAAAACCTCCTCCACTAGGCGTAAGCACCAAAGATAAACTATCAAAGAGGGCTTTTAAATGGGTTATAACGTTAGGTGTAGGGAAAAGGAAAACACGGTTTTGTTGGATAAAGGATATTTTACTGGTGGCGAGTTAAAGATCTTGATTAATTACATGTACTATACAATGTTGCTAAACCAAGACTCGACTCGATTTAAGCTAATGAAAGAAAATAATAAAAACATAAAATAAACATAAAATAAAACGGGATGGTAGTCCGTATGTTTTTTTCTATTTTTCTTTTTCTCAATTTTTTTGTATTTTTCTTGATTTTTTCGTTTTTTTTTTTTTTTTTTTTTTTTTTTTTTTTTTTTTTTTTTTATTGACATACACTATTGCCCTACCATCCAAAATAATACATCATAGGGGCATTGCATTCCCCTTACACTTGAACTTTTACATAACTTTACAAATACTAATCTAATGACTCGAATTAAGATAATTGAAAAACTTGGAGTACTTTTAAAATATTTAGCACATATGGGGGTAATAAATGATGTTCTTCCCCATTACTCCATTATACTAGTACTTTACCCATGAGTCCCAATCGTCCCAAAACAATATGTACAAGGATATGACTCGACTTAGCAACCATGTAATCAATTAGATAATTAACTTGGGTTTAAACAAATGTTGTAACAATAATGCACTAAAAATGAGTGCATACAAGGTAGGCTAAGGCGATTTGGGTGTACATTTAAGTGGGGTGTAACAAATTCTTCCTTCAAGTAAAATGCTTAAAGGTCGAAACGAAAAGATAGGCTCTGAGGGGTGTACTAGGGTATCGTGTACTAAAAATGAGTACAACGCAAAAGGTGTGGGAGAATTACTTGACCAATGTAGCCAAAATAATTATAACAAAAACACAGGTGTAAAACAATGGGTTAATCCTAATGCCTCTTATCATGTAGTAAGTCTAACTACACGAATGTAGTCTCACTTGTGGCCTTGGAATGGTCCTAACGCAAGTTCTAGAATCTAAGTGCTACCGGTACACACATCATAGCATAAATGCTTTTCCTACCAATTCTAGGGGCGAACCTCACATATTTGGGGGTGGAAAATTTTTTAGTGGTACGGTTTCGTGCTAGTCATATAACTCCTATCCGTGAGACGCTCATTAAGATCAAAGTTTCACTCCTAAATGTTGTAAAAAATTTTAAATTTGGCACTAAAATTGCCTTAACAAGTATTTCTCTCAGTTTTATTACACATCTACTATTAAACAAACAAAAATCAAGCGCAATTGTATTTTCTAAAATCGTACTTTTACCCTCCCCTTACACTTAAGATGAACATTGTCCCCAATGTTCAAATAACAAGATGTAAAAGCATAAAGTAAAAGAATGAAATCAAATACTCCCCTGATTCGCTCGGTGGATAATGAAATTACACGGTTAAATCTTCCTCCAAAGAGAATGTTGAAGCTCCATGACTAATGCATCGCCATAAGCTTGATTCCATAAACATCTCCTTGTCCAAAATAACCTGTTAAACCTGAGAAAAACAAACACGAAAACCTGCATAACATCGGCGGGAAAAATCTATATATAAGGATATAATGCTTGTGGAATGATAATTTTGCAGATTCCTGGAGATTATAAGTTGGAGATTTTAATAAAAACTTTTTATGAAAACAAAACTTTCAAAAATTTCTGGAAATTAAATCTGACGCCGTCAGGTTATAACCCCTGACGCCGTCAGAAATGACCTGACAAAAATTTTCATTTTTAGTTTCCGGAAAATTTCTGGAAAAACCTTTACATTACTTCCTGGAAATCCTGCAAAACATCATTATGACTCGATACAAGCATTTGACTCAAACAAATACGAATATGTATGCTAATTTATTATTATTACGATTCATGTTCATATGTGTTCTAATAAACCAATTTAGATTTCCCTTACACTTATCTTTTGCAAAATACCTTTATATGTAGTTAAGACGAAGTTAAAAACAAAATAAAGCATTTTCACAAATTACTTTTGAACATGAATCAATACTAATAAAAATTAAACACACATACGGAAAATAAATAAAATCAAACAAGCAAACAAATAAACACACATAGCAAATAAAACAAATAAAGCTTGGGTTGCCTCCCAAGAAGCGCTTTTCTTTATTAACGAGTCTTGTAGCTAGACTCAAAGTCACGCTACCCTATATAAGTGAGCTCGTCATCGAGGACGTCTTTAGGGTTAAGCTTGGATTGAAGTTTCCCATTGGTTCGCTTAGTACGATATATCTTTTCAAACTTCTCTCCATCCGGGTCATACAACGTCATCTTAATATGCCATGACCCATCTCCATCTTTGGGTGGTTCATCCCAATTCCACTTATGATCATCTTCCTCACAAATCCACTTATTCATTCCTAGGTTAATTGGCAAAACTCCTAGGAAATCAATCATCTTTCTAAAAACTAGAGGGTCTTCAAATGGATCCAATTCGGTGTCCCTAGCCAAGAGTTGCTTCACCGAATGCGTTCGGTTAACAAAGTCCTCTTCTAGGTAAAATGGGCGTTGGGGCCCTATGAAGTCTCTATCAATCCAAGGTCCATATCTAGATGGTCTCCTATTTGATTCTAGCCAATGTGGTGTTGGTTCCTCACTAGTATCATAGGCATGTTTCTTAACATCATAGACTGACCAAGTATCTCCTTCTCCTACCGCTATCTTGGATTCCTTACAATCAATCATAGCACTAGCGGTCGCCAAAAATCCTCTACCTATCAACAAGGGGCATGTAGGGTCGCTAACCATATCAAGGACGTGGAAATCGGCTAAAATGGTTAGTTTTCCAATGTGCACTAACACGTCCTTAACTACTCCAACCGGGTAAGCAACACTTCCATCCGCTAAGCCTATTATCACCTCGGTTTCTTTAAGTTTTCCTAGTTTTAGAGAGGTGTAGAGAGGTAACGGAAGTAGGTTAAGGCTTGAACCAAGATCGGCTAATGTGTCATAAGCCTCCGAATTACCGATCTTGCAAGGTAGAACAAATAAGCCCGGATCATCTAACTTCTTAGGTAGCTCGTTTTGAACAAAGGCGGTCCCTTTTTCGCCTAACTTGAGCTTCTTCTCAACCAACTCATCAACAACCGGACTTTCAAGGTGGAGCTCCTTGAATTCTTCGTCAAGGTTTTGAGTGGGAGGTGTTTCAACTATGTTGTTGACCAATTTGGATGTCATAACTTCTTGGTCATTTGGAACGACTTGGGTTTGTTTGAAACACGTGCTCATGGAATTGACCGAATAATATTGTGGACAAGAACTAGGGGACGAAACCGATGAAATAGCGTTGACATTTAGTTTCGGGTTCTTGACCGTGTTGCTAGGGAGTGCTCCCATTTCTCGGTCATTGAGGGCTTTCAACAAGGTGTCAATTTTATCGGTCATCTCGCTTTGTTTTTGTTTGAAGTCGGCTTCAAACTTGGCTAAACGAGCATCTTGAGATGCCATAAATTGAGACATCAATCCTTCAAAGTTATTGGTACTACCATTGCCGGAAGGATTGTTGTTGAAAGTACGGTTCGAGTTGGAACCACTTGATTGGAAACGATTAGGTGGGTTGGAAGAATTGGTTTGTTGCGTGTTTTGGTTTTGTTTCCACCTAAGGTTCGGGTGATTTTTCCATGAAGGGTTGTATGTATCACCGTAATGGTTTGGCTCGGGTTTGAAAGTGTACCACTTGTCTCCCGCTTCGTCGGTACGCGAGGATGCGTAGTCCACAAAAGCTTGTTCGGGGAGTTCAATGCAATCACGAGTGTCGTGGGGACCACTACATAATTCACATGAAGAAGTGATTTTGTTCACTTGGCTTGAAGGTTTAGGAGCCTCGTAGGATTTCATGAGAAACTTGACTTGGTCTTCAAGTTCTATGATCCTACGGTCGGAAGTGCTTGAATTATTCGAAGGCAAAGATATTGCCTTGACCGTTTTATTCAAATCACGGGGATCACTCCAACTTTCGTTGTCATAAAGAGCAAGATCCTCTAGGAGAGCCCATGATTGTTCCGCACTTAGATCACGTAGCTTGCCACCGGCCGATTGGTCAATGGTTTGCCTCGTGGAGAGATTGATATGGTCATAGAAGATTTGGACTTGGAGCCAAAGTTCTATGCCATGGTGAGGGACTTTTTGGAGTAAGTCCTTGAATCGAGTCCATGCCTCGTAGAGAGTTTCGCCTTGACGTTGTTGGAACATCAAGATATTATTCCTTAGCTTGGTAGTTCTTCCCGGTGGGAAAAACTGAGCAAGGAAACGAGTGGTGAGATCATCCCAAGAGGTGATGGATCCTGCGGGTTGACGTTCTAGCCACTGACTAGCTTGGTCCCGCAAAGAGAATTGAAGAGACGCAATCGGGTCGTCTCTCGAGTGGCAACATCAAGGTCTATAGAATCAACGATTTTAAGAAAGTCCTTGAGATGTTGATTAGGATCTTCAGAACGAAGTCCATGAAATGCGCATCCGCTTTGTGCACCAACCGGATGGTGTCGGATCGCAAGGGTGTGATATTGGCTCCTTGAGTGAGCTCAATGGTGTTTCGATAGCCATGGTGGCTAGGACGGGAATACTCTCCTAAAGTACGGGCTCTAGGAGGTGGTGGTGGTTGTTGTGGTGGTGGGTTGTGTGGGTTAAGGATATTACCATCTTCCATGATGTCGGACGGTATGGTTACGAACAAAGACACGAAGAAAATAGATAGACTAAAGAAAATCTAGAAAAATAAAATAAAAATCTCACTAGAAAGGAATCTAGTGAGTAGACCTAATAGAAATAAAAATTCAACCTAAACAATAACTATTCCCCGGCAACGGCGCCAAAAACTTGATTGCGTGGTTTTGTAACCTTACAACAGGTTTTACCTCTCGAGGGATCTCAAGAGGCTTACAACCCACCAGGCAGTGTACCTGACCGATGTAGTATAGTGTAGTGGTAAGTACGGGGGATTGATCGTTCTCCACAGGGAATAGTGTTCGTTAGGTATGAAAGGCTACTCTAATTAGGTCTAAGGGTTGAGGAAGATTCTTTTTATGTTTTTATATTTTTTATGAAAGCAAGTAAAATCTCGGTTTTGAAAGAGTGGGCGGAATTAGTTGCTAGTCAACTAACCCAAATTACTACGAATGCAATAAAATAAAATAACTGAAAATAAAATGTTGGTGAGAAACTTATGTGTAGAGAAATGTGTTTACTTAGATTTCCTTACTCCCTAACTATCTTTTACCGGTTAATTAGTGTGTATTAGTTGCGTGGATGACGGGTGTATTCCTTAATACCATTCGTGGGGTGGCGTACTTACTTCCCCAACTCTACAAGCTCCTACTTCACTCCTATGTCGAGCCGGCTAGGAAGCTCCTAACATGGGATCACTAGAATTCGCTTGTGCATTAAATACAACCATAAAAACCTTTAGTACGCATTTGGTTCATGTTTCTTAAGACGTTCAAGCAAGTTACCGAATAGGAAGTTAGCCAGTTTTCTTAAGCCTAACATAGATAAACAATCATCCAATACAACTAATAACACACTAACAACCAATAATCAATAGCTAGGTTTCATTAGATCTAAGCAAACACAAGATAAATTTAGCCTAACATGTTAAACAAAAGACAAGAATAAGATAGAATCAAACAACACATAGACATATTGAATGATTAATTGATAACTTATCTTTCAATGAAACATGGAAGATCTCAAGGCAAAAAGCCCTGAAAAAGTAGCTAAAATCGTCTTAGGGTTTTCTCCCAAAATTCCACACACTAAGCTCTCTCTAATGACAAAAAATTAGAAAACTATATATAGATTTTTGGATCTGACGGCGTCACCTTATGGAGTGTGACGCCGTCACCTCGCCGCTTTTAGGGTTCCCGGATGACCATCTTGACGCCGTCCCTCTTTAGCTCTTCAAAAATCCATTCTGGCTTATCAAGGCTTGACGCCGTCGAACCATGAACGTGACGCCGTCCCCTTATGATTTAAGCCGTGACGCCATCGATCAAGTTAAAGCGTGACGCCGTCAGAATTCACATGCTATTTTCACTGGCCCGTCATGAGTAAATTTCACATCCAACTTTTCTTGCCAAGGCATGACGCCGTCCAGAGTAAAGTCTGACGCCGTCAAGAGTAACTTTTAGCCGATTCTTGAGACTTTGCCGTTTTCTTCACTTTAATGCTCCAAAAACGTCCAAAATGCCTCCTTTTCCAGATTTCTCCTCAAAAGTACCTAAAATGACAAAAGGAACGATTTAGGGCAATATTTGATCAAATAAATACGATTTAAGGCTTAAATGACCCCTTAAAAGCGGTACACATTTCGCTTCATCACATCTTCATAACCGGCTACCCCTAAGGATATCCATCCGGCTAATACAAATGGGTCGTCAGGCCAATAAATCTATTCACTATATTCGCGCTCACCCTGCAGGTGACTAATGGTGCATGATATGAGGGTCTTTCAATAAATACAATCTCAATAATAAGGGACAGTTAGCCTAGTGCAATAACAATCAGGAAAATACTTGTGTTCGGTTTGATAGCATGTATCTCCCCACATATTTGGAAAGCATGTAAATAAGAAAAGTGGGACTATAAACTCACCTGAACAGTCTGGACGGAAAAAAAAGTTTAAACAAAGTTGATAAACGTCTCCGGCTCGCAACCTGGGTTGGTTATGTCAAGTTTCAGTAATCGTTTCTGAATATATATATAAGTTTCCAATGTTCGTTTCGTAATGTTTTGGTTGTTGTTTGGGACAACATGAAGTTTCTTCAAAAGTTATAAGATTTATCGTATTTCTTATTTTTATATTTTCGTTCTGTTCGTATGTTAAATAAATACTTTGTTTGTTTAAATATATATATTTCGTTCGTTGGTTACTGAACGTATTACGTTTATTATTAAATCGAAAATAATAATAAAGATAATATTAACTTTTATAAAATATTATGTTTTTGCCCTTAAAGTTTTCATGTATTTAAAATTTTATACCATTGATCTTTTATAAAATTACAACTTTTACCCTTGAACTTTGGTAAATTGACAGTTTTCACTCTTTAGTTTCAGAAATGACATTTTCTACCCCTGGGTTATAAATCAATATCAAATTAATCCTAAGTTATAAAACTAGTTTGAGTTTTGGCAAAATAGCCCTTAAGGTATTTTAGTTATTACGTTCGTGGTCCTTAGTTTATAAAAACATGTTTTAAAAATTTGGGAAAAGGCAAGACTCGATATGGTTATTTTATAAAAGTCAAAATAAATTTTCTAAATAGCTTATTTATATCCTATGGTTTATTATTTGAGATTTTAGTTCGAAAATATTAAAAATGTATCGAATAAAATTAGTGACTTTGGGAGAGTTTTGAGATCGAATAACTTTGTGAGAAATAAATCATTTTACGAACTTTCTTTTCCTATGAGTAGCTAGCCAGGTGATCTTGAAATATACCAAATTTCATAATTTTTGAAATTAGTTTGTTGGTCGAAAAATATTACTAAAGTCAGTCGATCGGAACAAGTTTTAAATAAAAATCTGGGAAAATGAATTTTTGGTCTAGCGATGGGGAAACTTTGGGGCTTAATAACTTTTCACTCGTTTAGTCATTTTACTTGATTCTTCTTTCTAAAATAACTTAGCTAGGTGAACTTTGATTTGTCAGAAAGACAGAATTTTTAGAGATCATCTAAGGGTCGAAAAACAGGTTTAAAGTCGGGCTGTCGGAATGAAAAACTAAGTGAAAATCTGGGTTTGTGGTTTCTAGCGATAGACAGGATTTAGGATTTAGATAACTTTGTGTAAACTCGATCATATTACATAATTCTTTTTCCTACTTATAGTTAGCCAGATGGTCTTTGATGTGGCGAGAACTTAGAATTTTTAGTGGTCATATAGTGGTCGAAAACTGGGTCTAAAATAGGGCAACTGGTCGACAAAACTGAAAAGTGAATAACTGGAATTCTTGGTTTCTATTCCTAGCGATATTGACCAATATTGGGGACTCGATATCTCAATGAATACTTAACCATATTTCGAAATTCTTTTTCCTAAATGTAGCTAGTTGGTTGAACTTTATATATACCAAAAATTAGAATTTATGGTGATCGTTTGGTGGTCGGTTTATAGGTCAAAAGTTGGGCTTTGGGAAGCATATTTCACTCGACATAAATAAGCAAAATGTAACCCGATTGGGTTTTTGGATTTTTAAACATTTGTAACTAATTTTTATGTATGATATGAATATATTTGATATATTTTAACATGTTTTACATGTCTTTGATTTGTTGTTACTATATTTCGAATACTTTGGGTGTGTTTGTTTACTGTGCGATTAGACAAGGAAAAAGAAACAGAAAACTTATAGCTTTTGATCTTGATTTATTTTAGATGATTATTAAGTGATGTTTTTAGAAGTATAATAAGTAAATAAACTAAATGAAAAAGAGTTATAGAGACTTACTTAGGGTTTGGTCGACTAGGGTTTATTGATCGAATAGGTGAGTTTCTTGAACACTAGTTGCTTAACTCATCCTCTAAGCTTCCTAGGGCTTGTGTATTTGTTTGTATATTGGGTTGTGGATCAGTAGGGGATGGAGATGAGGTTGTGCTTGATGTGGTCGAATTAAGGGATGAGGGAAATGAAACTTTTGGCATTAGTATTTATAGAAGGAAGTATGAATTAGGGTTTTCAAGAATTGTGGTGTAGGAGGGGACAAGTATAGGCGTGTAGTTTTGGAGGGAGGAATGATGTGGAGCTTTATTTTCCACATAAGGGTTTTCTATATGATGTCATTGATGATGTGGAGGAGGGGGGGGATTTAAGGAGAGGTTATTTGGAGAAGGTTGTATGAAGAAACTAGTTTGGTTATGTTTTAGTGGGAATTGAACTAGGAGGGGGGGAATATGGAATTCGAATATACCTTAATATGGTGTATATTGAGCTTTAGTAAGTTGTACTTAGGATTTATGGAATGTATTAAGTTGGTTTAAGGTTTTATTTTAAGAATTGTTATGTGAAATTAAATCTAGGCTTTTACATTTAATGGTTAAGTTGATTTGCATGAAAAAAAAGGAAAAATAGGTTAGGCTCAAGAGGATTGTTCTATATGCTTAATAAGGTTGTACTATGATTTATAATATAAGAAAAATATAGTTTTAATATTTTATTAAGTTATAAAAATTATATGTTAAGTTTTATTAAGTTAAAAAGTATAATAATGGAGTTTTTGGTTTTTGTGCATTAGGAACTTGTACACTAAGTTTAAAGACTTGTACAAATATTTAATGAGTTTAGGAAAATTAATTTTTAAGGTTCGTGTATGAAAAACTTGTAAATTGTGCTTTTAAATAAATATAATTAGGGTTTTTAATAAGGTTTTTATAAATATATGGTTTTTATGCATAAAAGACTTGTACCTTGCTTTAAATGACTTGTACATTTATATTTTATAAAAATCTCATGCAAATAAATTAGGGTTTAGTTCACAAAATCAAAGTTTAAATGAAATTAGGGTTTTATCGGGAGTTATTATGGAATTAGGGTTTCTGTGCTTTAGTGACTTGTACATTACTTAGATAAATTGTACTTTAGTATTTCTAGGGTTTCTTTATTCATAAATGTTGTTATAGTAGTTTAGGATTTTATAAAATTCTTATCAATTAAGAAACGTTCAGTTTTAAATGTACGTTAACGAAATAACGTAAAGTGGTAAATGGGATCTCATAAAGTTTTAGGTCAAGTATATTTATATAGTTAAATACTAAATCAGTTAAGGTTGAGTTGCGAGCACGTTTATCGAGGGATGTGATTTACATCTCATAAGATAATAGTCATGTTTAAAAATAAAAAAAAAAATTACACGTAGAATAGGATATATATTCTAAGTGATAGTTTATTATTGTGTGGGTTTTTCACAGTGGTTACAGTCACCCTCCGTTGAGGGAATCACGTCCCGAGATTCAGTCTACGTTGGTTGAGAGATTGGAAAAAGTGAAGTATAGGAATAGTCAGGCCTAGATTACTAACCTAGATAGGGAATATGAGAATAGGTTGCGATGAGAGTTTGATATGCTTAAAATGCCTCAAGTTAAAAAAATAATATTGATGAAGCGAAAAGTGTACCGCTTTTAGGGGATCATTTAAGCCCTAAATCGTATTTATTTGATCAAATATTGCCGTAAATCGTTCCTTTTGTCATTTTAGGTACTTTGGAGAAGAAATCTGGAAAAGGAAGCATTTTGGACGTTTTTGGAGCATAAAAGTGAAGAAAACGACAAAGTCTCCAAAGCTGCTGGAAAAGTACACGTGACGGCGTCAAGGATTGCTCCTGACGGCGTCACGGCTTGGCAAAAGAGGTGGATATGACAAAATACAACGCGCCAGAGAGTTTCACAATGAAAATCTGACGGCGTCACCCTTTAAGGTGATCAAGGTCGTCACGGTTTAAGTTAAAGAGAGACGGCGTCAAGCACAAATCTGACGGCGTCAACACTTGACGCGCCAGAGTGGATTTTGGAGGATTAAAGAGGGACGGCGTCAGGAAGACCATCCGGGAACCCTAGCCGCGGCGAGGTGACGGCGTCACCTCCTACAACGTGACGCCGTCAGCCCCTAAATTCTATATATAGTTTTGCAATTTTTAGTCATTAGTGTGCAACTTTGTGAGGAGAAACCCTAAGACGAATTTTCTGCCATTTTTAAGGGTTTTATACCCTTGGATCTCCCATTTTTAATTGAAGATAAGTAATCACTTAATCATTCAATATGTCTATGTGTTGTTTGATTATATCTTGTTCTTGTCTTTTAATTAACATGCTAGGCTAGATTTATCTTGTGTTTGCTTAGATCTAATGAAACCTAACTATTGATTATTAGTTGTTGGTGTGTTATTAATTGTATTGGATGATTGTTTATCGATGTTAGGCTTAAGAAAACTGGCTAACTTCCTATACGGTAACTTGCTTGAACGTCTTAAGAAATATGAACCAATGCGTACTAAGGTTTTTATGGTTGTATTTAATGCATGAGCGAATTCTAGTGATCCCATGTTAGGAGCTTCTTAGCCGGCTCGACATAGGAGTGAAGTAGGAGCTTATAGAGTTGGGGAAGTACGTACGCCACCCCCCGATTGGTATTAAGGAATACACCCGTCATCCACGCAATTAATACACACTAATCAACCGGTAAAAGATAGTTAGGGAGTAAGGAAATCTAAGTAAACACATTTCTCTCCATATAAGTTTCACAACCTTTTCATTTTCAGTTATTTTATTTTATTTGCATTTGTAGTTATTTGGGTTAGTTGACTAGCAACTAATTCCGCCCACTCCTTCAAACCCGAGATTTTACTTGCTTTCATAAAAATATAAAAAATACAAAAAGAATCTTCCCTCACCCTTAAACCTATTAGAGTAGTTTTTCAATCCTAACGACACTATTCCCCTAGAGAACGATCAATCCCCCGGTACTTGCCACTTCACTATACTACATCGGTCAGGTACACTGCCTGGTGGGGATTGCAAGCCTCTTGAGATCCCTCGAGAGGTAAAACCTGTTGTAAGGTCGCAAAACCACGCATCAAGTTTTTGGCGCCGCTGCCGGGGAATAGTTATTGTTTGGGTTGAATTTTTATTTTATTAGGTCTACTCACTAGATTCCTTTCTAGTGTGATTTTTATTTTATTTTTCTAGGATTTCTTTAGTCTCTCTTTTTCTGCTCTATCCATTGCTCAAATCTTCCTTGGCCATCATGGTAAACGAAGATCTCTCCAATCTTAGAGTCACCAGGATTCGTAGTTCACTAAGAGACCTTATTCCACCCTACGCAGAACCTGATAGGGAAATGCGAAGATTAAGGCGACTCTTTGCAACACCCGAACCATCTGGCATTGCCATCAACTTTGATGATGCCCTCTCCGAGGAAGAATCCAATCATCATTCTACACCTCCTAGCCCTCTACCCAATCACGATATGGAGGTTCCCGAAAACCCAATCCCTAAATGCCTCAAGGACTACTCTTCTCCCACCCCTCGTGGTTTTTCCAATGCTATCGTTTTTCCAAATGAACACACGAATGGGGTCTTGCGTGCAACCGATATTTGGCTTGTCCAAAGTGTATGCAAGTTCCACGGATTGAAAACTGAAGATCCAATCCAACACATCAAGGACTTCCTGAAAATAGTGGATACCCTCCATACGGACGGGGCCACTAGAGATACCTCCCGGCTGCGATTCTTTCCCTTCACCCTTTATGAAAAAGTCGGAGACTGGTATAACCAACTTCCCTCCGAGTCCATCTTCACATGGGAACAGCTTATCTCAAAATTCTCTGAGAAATTCTTTCCCATAGGAAGAACTTCAACGTTAAGGGACGAAATCTTCCGCTTCCATGTTGGACCAGCTGAACCCATTCACGAATCCTGGATCAGATTCAAAGATCTAATTAGACAAGTCCCTCATCATGGCATTGAACTCTGGCTTCTTGTCCAAATCTTTTATGACAGTGTCCCTAAAAGCGACCAATTTGGCATTAATAATTCGGTAAAAGGAAAAATAGCCAAACTAAGCGCAGAGGAAGGATGGAATAGAATTGAGGAATACGCAAATGATCAAGACGATACCTGGGATGAACCCGATTCGATCCTGAGCGTTTCCAAGATCATGAAAGAGCCTCCTTTTGCTAGCCGGTTGAGTAGATTGAATGATCAAGTATCTTATCTAGACAAGTCACAACCAACTAAGCGGTTATCAAACCCATACTTGATCTGTGACCAATGTGGTGGCCCGCATGAAGTGGAGGAATGCGGGGATGATACTACCACCGAACAAGTATGCTTGTCAAGCCACGACATCTTCGATGATCCTTCGCTCTTAACTTTCTACCAAAACAATGATTTTACCCCTTGGGGAAATCTTGTGAGAGAAGAGGGAGGAGAAGAATATCCTGACTACAAGGTTAGGAGCACTTTTGAGGATGATCTTGGGCATTTCACGCTTGAAAAGAATCTGCAACTAAAAGGTCTCCACAACCTCATCAATAGCCAACAAAACGACCTGAGGGCCAAATTCGCAGAACTCAACGCCACTCTCAACGGCCTTGGCGAACCTCAAACAAATCAAAGAGATCCCTTACTCGCCATCACCACTCGTGCTGGAACAACTACTAAGGATCCACCTTACCCAGCTCAACAATCTAACGTCATGGAACCCAACACCCCTCAAGAGGAGGAAGATAATGTGAACGATGGAAATCCTGAAAAAACCCCTCTGGTAACTCCTTCTCCACCTACTCCAACCAAACAGCCCATTAAAGTCCCATACCCGTCCCGCCTCAAGAATCAAAAGGCCGAAAATGATAATAAAAGATTCTTGTCATATTTGAAGAATTCGGTCGTCACCATACCCCTTCTTGATGCATGTTACCATATGCCCAAATATAGTACATACTTCAAGAAGCTGCTAACCAACAGAAAAGGGCTCGAGGGTCTTGTAACCTTAGGAGAAGAATGTTCTGTGGTGACTCAACGAGGGCTGCCAAAGAAGGTGGACGATCCAGGTAGTTTCACCTTGCCCTGCTCAATAGGATCTCTTTCAGTCAAAAATGCTTTAGCCGACTTAGGAGCAAGTATCAATCTTATGCCGCATTCCATGTTCCTCAAATTAGGGTATTCTGGGTTGAAACCAACCCGTATGAACATCCAACTAGCCGATAGATCAGTCAAATACCCCTTAGGAATATGTGAGAATGTGCTGGTTAAGGTAGGGAAGTTCAAATTTCCAGTTGACTTCGTCATCTTAGAGATGGAAGAAGATGACCCAGTACCCATCATTCTGGGGAGGCCATTCCTTGCAACTGCTCGTGCTGTTATTGATGTTCATGACGGCAAACTAACCTTACGAGTGGGGGCCGATAGCTTAACCTTCGACATCAAGGACACAATGAATCTTTCTCTCGAAGCAGATAATCGGCTATATTTCATCGGAGAAATCAATGAACTATCCGACGAGATTGACAATTGTATAGATGAACAGGTGGAAGCTGGTTGGTTGCGAGATGAAGCTTTCTTACCCATCTTAGAGGAGGAGAAGACTATGGATGTGAACGCAGTCTCCTTCTATCCCAGACAAGAAATCGAACAGCTTGAGCTTCGTAAACCCGAGAACAAACTTAAACCTTCCATCATCGAGCCACCTACGTTAGAACTCAAGGAACTCCCAAACAACCTTGAATATGCTTTCCTCCAAGGCGAAGATCAACTTCCGGTAATCATAAACTCTTCTTTGAAAAGTGAACAAAAGGATAAACTCTTAGGAGTTTTAAAAAAATATAAAGGAGTTATAGCATGGAGTGTAGCCGACATCAAGGGGATTGACTCTACCTTTTGCATGCATAAAATCCTCATGGAGGAGGATTATAAACCCACCATGCAACCTCAAAGGCGAGTAAACCCCAACATAAAGGAAGTCGTAAAAAAGGAAGTCATTAAGCTCCTAGATGCAGGGCTAATTTACCCAATTTCGGACAGTCCATGGGTAAGTCCTGTACAGGTTGTACCGAAAAAGGGAGAAATGACGGTGGTGAAGAACGATAAGGATGAGTTAGTGCCTCAACGAACTGTAACTGGATGGCGTGTGTGCATCGATTATAGGAAGTTGAATGATGCAACCCGAAAGGATCATTTCCCTCTCCCATTTATCGACCAAATGTTGGAAAGGTTAGCAGGGCATGAGTACTACTGCTTCCTAGATGGGTTCTCAGGGTATTTTCAAATCCCTATCGCTCCTGAGGACCAAGAAAAGACTACGTTTACATGCCCTTATGGCACCTTCGCCTACAAGCGAATGCCCTTTGGACTATGTAACGCCCCCGCCACTTTCCAGCGCTGCATGACAGCAATCTTCCATGAGTTAATGGAAGACAGCATGGAGGTCTTCATGGATGATTTTTCGGTCTTTGGAAACTCTTTTGATCGCTGTCTTGCTAACCTTGAGAAAATGCTCAAACGTTGTGAGGAGACTAACTTGGTACTAAACTGGGAAAAGTGCCACTTTATGGTAAAAGAAGGGATTGTGCTAGGGCACAAAATTTCAGGAAGTGGAATTGAAGTAGACCGGGCAAAAATTGAAGCTATATCCAAACTTCCCTATCAAACAACTGTCAAGGCAATCCGTAGCTTCTTGGGTCATGCTGGTTTCTATAGGAGATTCATTAAAGATTTCTCAAAGATAGCTAGACCAATGACTCAGTTGCTCGTGAAGGATGCCCTGTTCGACTTCTCTCAAGAGTGCAAGGATGCATTCGATCGATTGAAGCAGGAACTCACCCAAGCTCCAATTATGGTCACCCCTAACTGGGAGTTACCCTTTGAAATCATGTGCGATGCTAGCGATTATGCTGTTGGAGCAGTATTAGGCCAAAGGCTTAACAAACACTTTCAGCCAATATACTACGCTAGCAAAACCATGAATCCTGCCCAGGAAAACTACACCACCACTGAAAAGGAATTACTAGCCGTGGTATTTGCTTTTGATAAGTTTCGCCAGTATCTTATCCTTTCTAAAATGGTTGTTTTTACGGACCATTCAGCTCTTCGATATCTTTTCACTAAACAGGATGCTAAACCGCGGTTAATCCGTTGGATCTTACTATTGCAAGAGTTCGATATAGAGATTCGTGATAAGAAAGGAGCAGAGAATCTTGCGGCTGATCATCTCTCTCGTCTCGAAAACCCCAGCCTCGCTGAATCTAACAAGAGTGAGATTCGGGAGTCATTTCCTGAAGAGCAGCTCATGTCAATAAATGATTCTGAACCATGGTATGCGGATTATGCTAACTACCTGGCAAGTAGAGTCATTCCTGAGCATATGAGCAGGCATGAAAAAAAGAGGTTCTTCAATCAATTAAAGTACTACTTTTGGGATGAACCTTTCTTATTCCGAAGATGTCCGGATCAGGTAATCAGGCGTTGTGTTTCGGAAAAGGAGGCTGTCAGAATTATGAAAGAGTGTCATGCAGGTCCATCGGGAGGACATCACGGAATGAACACTACTGCACGAAAGGTCTTCGACGCGGGATTCTATTGGCCTACAATATTTCGTGATGTGAAGGGAATGATACAGACTTGTGACGCGTGTCAAAGAGCTGGGAATATCTCTAGGAGGGATGAAGCCCCGCAGAATTATATACAAGTTTGCGAGGTTTTCGATGTTTGGGGAATTGATTTCATGGGACCCTTCCCATCTTCAGGAGGGAATGAATACATCTTAGTGGCCATTGATTATGTTTCGAGATGGGTGGAAGCACAAGCCCTTAGGACTAACGACGCTAGGGTAGTCATTCATTTCTTAAAAAAATTGTTCGCTAGGTTCGGAATTCCGAAGGCTCTTATTAGTGACAGGGGAACCCATTTTTGCAATTCGCAAATGGAGAAAGTTATGAAAAGATATGGAGTCTCTCACCGATTCTCCACCGCTTACCATCCTCAAACCAACGGTCAAGTCGAAAACACTAATAGAGCCATAAAGAGAATATTAGAGAAAACGGTCAATCAAAACAGAAAAGATTGGTCTTTTAAGCTCGATGAAGCTTTGTGGGCATTTCGAACCGGTTATAAGACACCAATCGGGACAACTCCGTTCCGTATGGTATATGGCAAGGCATGCCACCTTCCAGTAGAACTGGAACACAAGGCATATTGGGCACTTAAGGCTTGTAATTTGGATTATACGGTTGTGGGAACAAATAGATTCTTACAGCTCCAAGAGCTCGATGAATTGAGATTAGAGGCTTATGAATCTTCCATTACATACAAAGAAAGGGCAAAAAGATGGCATGACCAACGGATTAAGAGACCCAAGGAGTTTTCGGAAGGAGACAAGGTATTATTATATAATTCTCGCTTAAGGCTATTTCCGGGAAAACTTAAATCTAGATGGTATGGACCTTTTACCGTAAGGAGCTCCTCTAAAACCGGAGCCGTTGTGTTGATTGACGACGAGGATAGAGAATTCACTGTGAATATACAACGAGTCAAGCATTATCAAGAGAATGGTAATGAAATGATCAATGAGGAAGACATAACTTTTGATGAAGAAATCACGTAATGTACGTGACTTTGAGTCTAGCTATAAGACTCGTTAATAAAGAAAAGCGCTTCTTGGGAGGCAACCCAAGCTTTATTTGCTTTGTGTGTTTATTTATTTGTTTGTTTGATTTTATTTGCTTCCGTATGTATGTTTAATTATTATTATTATTGATTCATGTTCGAAACTAAATTGTGAAAATGCTTTATCTTGTTTTTAACTTCGTCTTAACTACATATAAAGGTATTTTGCAAAAGATAAGTGTAAGGGAAATCCAAATCGGTTTATTAGAACAAATGAACATGAATCGTAACAATAATAAATTAACATATATATTAGTAATTGTTTGAGTCAAATGCTTGTATCGAGTCATAATGATGTTTTGCAGGAATTCCAGGAAGTAAGGTATAGGTTTTTCCAGAAATTTTCCGGAAACTTAACATGAGAATTCTGTCAGATCATTTCTGACGGCGTCAGGTTTTAATTTTCTGAAATTTTTGAAAGTTTTGTTTTTCTACCGGAATCATAAAAAGTTTTTATTAAATCTCTAACTTATAAACTCCAGGAATCTGCAAAATAATCATTCCACAAGCATTATATCCCTATATAGATTTATCCCGCCGATGTTATGCAGGTTTTCGTGTTTGTTTTCTCAGGTTTAACAGGTTATTTTGGACAAGGAGATGTATGTGGAATCTAGCTTTTGGCGATGCATTAGTCTTGGAGCTACAACATTACCTTGGAAGAAGATCTAACCATGTTACCTCTTTATCCACCAAACGAATCAGGGGAGTATTTGATTTCATTCTTTTACCTTATTTACTTTTACATCTTGTTATTTGAACATTGGGGACAATGTTCATCTTAAGTGTAAGGGGGGGGGGGGGGTAAAGTACGATACTTTAGAGAATACAATTGCACTTGATTTTTGTTTGTTTAATGGTAGATGTGTAATAAAACTGAGAGAAATACCTGTTAAGGCAATTTTAGTGCCAAATTTAAATTTTTTTACAACATATAGGAGTGAAACTTTGATCTTAATGAGCGTCTCATGGATAGGAGTTATATGACTAGCACAAAACCGTACCACTAAAAAATTTTCCACCCCCAAATATGTGAGGTTCGCCCCTAGAATTGGTAGGAAAAGCATTTATGCTATGATGTGTGTACCGGTAGCACTTAGATTCTAGAACTTGCGTTAGGACCATTCCGAGGCCACAAGTGAGACGACATTCGTGTAGTTAGATTTACTACATGATAAGAGGCATTAGGATTCACCCATTATTTTACACCTGTGTTTTTGTTATAATTACATTGGCTACATTGGTCAAGTAATTCTCCCACACCCTTTGCGTTGTACTCATTTTTAGTACACGATACCCCTAGTACACCCCTCAGAGCCTATCTTTTCGTTTCTAACTTTAAGCATTTTACTTAAAGGAAGAATTTGTTTACACCCCACTTAAATGTACACCCAAATCGCCTTAGCCTACCTTGTATGCACTCATTTTTAGTGCATTATTGTGACAACATTTGTTTAAACCCCAAGTTAATTATCTAATTGATTACATGGTTGCTAAGTCGAGTCATATCCTTGTACATATTGTTTTGGGACGATCGGGACTCATGGGTAAAGTACTAGTGTAATGGAGTAACGGGGAAGAACAACATTATTACCCCCATATGTGCTAAATATTTTAAAAGTACTCCAAGTGTTTCGATTATCTTAATTCGAGTCATTAGAATAGTTATTTGTAAAGTTATGTAAAAGTTCAAGTGTAAGGGGAATGCAACGCCCCTACGATGTATTATTTTGGATGGTAGGGCAAGAGTGTATTGAAAAAAAAAAAAAAAAAAAAAATCAAAAAAATCAAAAAAATCAAGAATAATACAAAAAAATGAGAAAAAGAAAATTAGAAAAAACATACGGACTACCATCCCGTTTCATTTTATGTTTATTTTATGTTTTTGTTATTTTGTTTTTAGCTTAAGTCAAGTCTAGTCTTGGCTTAGCAACGCCATATTGTACATGTAATTAATCAAGATCTTTAACTCGCCACTAGTAAAATATCCCTTATCCAACAAATCCGTGTTTATCATATCCCTGAACCTAGCGTTGTAACCCGTTTAAAAGCCCTCTTTGATAGTTTATCTTAGGTGCTTACGCCTAGTGGAGGAGGTTTTTGATCCTATCCCAAGCCTATGGTAATCTATTTGCTATGACAGGTAGTGAGAGATATTATCCATTTTCATTTATGAGATATACTTTTATGACACCTGAGAGATGTGAGTATCTAAACACTACTTGTGAGGTGCTAGTCTGTAATCTCTGTGCTTATTATGATAAAAGTGGAACGACTATTTGTTGTAATTACTTTTATATTAGCGTTAAATGACCCCTAACTTGTATTTTGATTAGAATAAAAGCACATTTGCTTGAGGACAAGCAAATCTCAAGTGTAAGGGTATTTGATGAAGCGAAAAGTGTACCGCTTTTAGAGGTCATTTAAGCCCTAAATCGTATTTATCTGATCAAATATTGCCCTAAATCGTTCCTTTTGTCATTTTAGGTATTTTGGAGAAGAAATCTGGAAAAGGAAGCATTTTGGACGTTTTTGGAGCATAAAAGTGAAGAAAACGACAAAGTCTCCAAAGCTGCTGGAAAAGTACACGTGACGGCGTCAAGGATTGCTCCTGACGGCGTCACGGCTTGGCAAAAGAGGTGGATATGACAAAATACACGTGACGCGCCAGAGAGTTTTACAATGAAAATCTGACGGCGTCACCCTTTAAGGTGATCAAGGTCGTCACGGTTTAAGTTAAAGAGAGACGGCGTCAAGCACAAATCTGACGGCGTCAACACTTGACGCGCCAGAGTGGATTTTGGAGGATTAAAGAGGGACGGCGTCAGGAAGACCATCCGGGAACCCTAGCCGCGGTGAGGTGACGGCGTCACCTCCTACAACGTGACGCCGTCAGCCCCTAAATTCTATATATAGTTTTGCAATTTTTAGTCATTAGTGTGCAACTTTGTGAGGAGAAACCCTAAGACGAATTTTCTGCCATTTTTAAGGGTTTTATACCCTTGGATCTCCCATGTTTAATTGAAGATAAGTAATCACTTAATCATTCAATATGTCTATGTGTTGTTTGATTATATCTTGTTCTTGTCTTTTAATTAACATGCTAGGCTGGATTTATCTTGTGTTTGCTTAGATCTAATGAAACCTAACTATTGATTATTAGTTGTTGGTGTGTTATTAATTGTATTGGATGATTGTTTATCGATGTTAGGCTTAAGAAAACTGGCTAACTTCCTATACGGTAACTTGCTTGAAGGTCTTAAGAAACATGAACCAATGCGTACTAAGGTTTTTATGGTTGTATTTAATGCATGAGCGAATTCTAGTGATCCCATGTTAGGAGCTTCTTAGCCGGCTCGACATAGGAGTGAAGTAGGAGCTTATAGAGTTGGGAAAGTACGTACGCCACCCCACGATTGGTATTAAGGAATACACCCGTCATCCACGCAATTAATACACACTAATCAACCGGTAAAAGATAGTTAGGGAGTAAGGAAATCTAAGTAAACACATTTCTCTCCATATAAGTTTCACAACCTTTTCATTTTCAGTTATTTTATTTTATTTGCATTTGTAGTTATTTGGGTTAGTTGACTAGCAACTAATTCCGCCCACTCCTTCAAACCCGAGATTTTACTTGCTTTCATAAAAATATAAAAAATACAAAAAGAATCTTCCCTCACCCTTAAACCTATTAGAGTAGTTTTTCAATCCTAACGACACTATTCCCCTAGAGAACGATCAATCCCCTGGTACTTGCCACTTCACTATACTACATCAGTCAGGTACACTGCCTGGTGGGGATTGCAAGCCTCTTGAGATCCCTCGAGAGGTAAAACCTGTTGTTAGGTCGCAAAACCACGCATCAAATATTATCTTATTCTTATGTCCTATGTCTCAAGTAATATCATTTCACTACTAGTTCCTCAATTATAGTTTTGGCCTAAAAGAGTCGTCTAGGAATTTCCATTTGCTACCTAAGGGAACGTATCTTGGTCAGTTTTATTCCTAATAGATGAACTAAATTTGAATGTTTGGCCACCTAATAAATCTAGGGGATGTGAACAGTGCTTCCAACGGTCAGATTTTCCCAAAGGTTGTGAACAGTGATTTTATCGGTCGGATTCGGCTACTTTTCTCCTATAAATACCTTATTTTCAATCCTCATTCTTTTACTACAAAATTCTCTTCTAAAACCTTAAAATGCCGCACCTTGTCACATACCTAGCGATTGTTTACGTTGTTGCGGTTGCTACCTATATGGCGTGTAATCCGGAAGAAGACCTCGAAGCCTTTGGTGTGATCCTAATGTTTGTCGTACCACTTACCATCGTTGCCTTTATTGTGGATTAGACATGGGAAAAATAAGTCTTGCGCTAGGGTTGTTAGTATGGTCTTTGTTGTCTTTCCTAGGTAATCCTTAGTGCAATAAAACTTATGTAACCCTTGTAATATTAGCATTTCCGTTGCTAACTATGTCTCTATGTATCATCTTCCAAGGTTCCTAATAAAATTTGTACTGTTTGCCATAAATCCTTATGAATTCCTTTTTTTTTTTTTTTTTTTTTTTTTTTTTTTTTCTTTTTAATCCTCAATTTTGTTAATTTCTTATCTTAGAGGTAATGGTTGATAGATGTAGACTTTTATTGTATCAAATCAAAAGTGATATGTCATGAAAGATTTTGTTTTTCAATATTTTTGCTTTTGAATGAAAATTAGTAGAAAATCTTGAAAAGATAACTGTCGAATTATGACATGATTCTTCCTAGTTTAGACATAGTTGGCCAGGCTATGCATAACTGTGGATTGAATGATGTGATATTTGGTCAAGTTGTTGTGGTATTTTATATTTTTCAAATTGTTTTAGATATTGTTCAACGTTTTGTTTTTATAAAATGACTTCATAAATACTTTTCAAAAGATTAAAAAGATTTTTGTTCATACTACGATGGTAAGTCAGGAATTTTCTTGGGTGATACTAAGGTAATCCTTGAAATAAATCTTAAGGTTTGTCTAAGGATCCTACAGGGTAGATTCGTCTATTGTTTGGTCAGGAGTAAACCTAATTCCTAGTGGTATAATAATGGATGACTACGAAATACCTATGAGAAAAATAGATGGAATAGAAGCTGAGTTTATTACAAAATGAGGATTTATATAGCAGTAAGGTAGTTGTTTCACTTAGGTCACATCCATCGTAACCCAAGTAAGATTTGGAAGGGGATACAACTTAGAGAGTTCTAAACCTCAATTTATTTATCTCTTACAGGGATTTATCCTCTGCTTAAATACTAAAGTCATCCTAGGACATGGTTGGGATTCCTTAATGAGTTCTAGTTTTCTTTTACACCAGCCTCAGTTTTCCTATTGGTATTAGGGTTTTCCTATCATCAAGTTTTCTCTTAATGTCCTTTTCTTAGGAGTAATACATTGCTTAATTTCTAGGTCGGGAAATCCTCAAGTTAAGATGATGGTCTTTCTGCTTTTGGTTATCCTAGGGTACGGGTATTGGTAGGTTTGGTTATTCTTCCTAGATTTTTATTATTACCACAATAAGACATACGTTTATATTTTGTCCATGTTAGATTATCAAGGTAAAACTCATGATAATCATAAGGTCACAACATGTCCAAATATCATATGCGTATGCAAGATGATCATCACTGGCCCACATCAACCGATACCATACACAGCAAAATACAACAAAATCAAAACCATATATAGTCATAAACAACTTGCTAATTTGTTATATATAACAAAATTAGTACAAGCGTCATATTTATGCTACATATCCCGTGGCCAAAATATAGTACAAAAGCTGGTAGGTATAAATCTGATTTAGTGGTTGCCAGAAACACTTCCGAGTTAACTATTCAGTTTGACGATCATGCTGATGGGGATATATATATATATATATATATATATATATATACTCTTGCTATATATATATATATATATATATATATATATATATATACTCTTGCTAAGGAACAAACTAATAAAAGCTGAGGTTCAGCAACTTTTTCTTCATTCATCAAGTTTTCTTTCGAAATTTTCCCTTAGAGGGTTCTATGGTTATAATCTAGTCTAGGTGGGTCTTGGTATGTTGGGTTATAGCATGATATTAATAACTTGATTAATTGTTTTACAAAACAATTAATGCAAGGTCTTTTATTAATACAGCATGTAGTAGGTCAAGGTTTTCTATCTCTAATATAATGGTTCGGTTTCTAATAATGATCCTAATAGATAAGGCTCTAAGTACGGTTCTATTTTGAGTCTGGAGATCAGAGGGATAGGTCGGATAGGGGAAATCAGGATTCTGTAACCACTCTATAGTTATAAATATTTCATTTATTCAGTTTAAACAATTAACAATAAATTACATACCAATAACGTTTTAACATCGGCGTGGCACAGAGGACTTTGGTTAAGATTTTGAGAAAAACGGTTATAGTCCGATGTTTGAAAACATTTGGTTCTCTATAACCATGAGCTCTGATACCAGTTTCGATATACGCAGCGGAATATGAGTTTGGGGTGCTACTTCATGGTTCACAGTCATGAGAATAGAAAACGACTCGAAAAGAGACGTTTTTAAATAAAAATTGTTATCATTCATTTATTTAATATCAGAGTACATAATATAGGTCCCAGAGGGAGGTTCGGAAAATATGTTATAAAAGATACATTATTCATTGAATGATAACAAAGTGGACACTCTTATTATAAAAAGAAAGTCCACAGCCACTCCGTGCCGATAGCCATACTCCTAGTTACCTGAGATAAACATGCTTAAAAAGTCAACACAAAGGTTGAGTGAATCTATAGTGAATCTATCATGGTTCGGAATATTGCACTAAACCTCATGACACGCAATGCGTTAACAGTTTCCAGGTTCCACAAACATAATTAAATGAGAGTGGTGTTGCCCCCGAGTTTAAGAAATCAAATATAATGCATCTGCATAACCGGCTACCCCTAAGGATATCCATCCGGCTAATACAAATGGGTCGTCAGGCCAATAGATCTATTCACTATATTCGCGCTCACCCTGCGGGTGACTAATGGTGCATGATATGAGGGTCTTTCAATAAATACAATCTCAATAATAAGGGACAGTTAGCCTAGTGCAATAACAATCAAGAAAATACCTGTGTTCGGTTTGATAGCATGTATCTCTCCACATATTTGGAAAGCATGTAAATAAGAAAAGTGGGACTATAAACTCACCTGAACAGTCTGGATCGAAAATAAAGTTTAAACAAAGTTGATAAACGTCTCCGGCTCGCAACCTGGGTTGGTTATGTCAAGTTTCAGTAATCGTTTCTGAATATATATATAAGTTTCCAATGTTCGTTTCGTAATGTTTTGGTTGTTGTTTGGGACAACATGAAGTTTCTTCAAAAGTTATAAGATTTATCGTATTTCTTATTTTTATATTTTCGTTCTGTTCGTATGTTAAATAAATACTTCGTTTGTTTAAATATATATATTTCGTTCGTTGGTTACTGAACGTATTACGTTTATTATTAAATCGAAAATAATAATAAAGATAATATTAACTTTTATAAAATATTATGTTTTTGCCCTTAAAGTTTTCATGTATTTAACATTTTATACTATTTATCTTTTATAAAATTACAACTTTTACCCTTGAACTTTGGTAAATTGACAGTTTTCACCCTTTAGTTTCAGAAATGACATTTTCTACCCCTGGGTTATAAATCAATATCAAATTAATCCTAAGTTATAAAACTAGTTTGAGTTTTGGCAAAATAGCCCTTAAGGTATTTTAGTTATTACGTTCGTGGTCCTTAGTTTATAAAAACATGTTTTAAAAATTTGGGAAAAGGCAAGACTCGATATGGTTATTTTATAAAAGTCAAAATAAATTTTCTAAATAGCTTATTTATATCCTATGGTTTATTATTTGAGATTTTAGTTCGAAAATATTAAAAATGTATCGAATAAAATTAGTGACTTTGGAAGAGTTTTGAGATCGAATAACTTTGTGAGAAATAAATCATTTTGCGAACTTTCTTTTCCTATGAGTAGCTAGCCAGGTGATCTAGAAATATACCAAATTTCCTAATTTTTGAAATTAGTTTGTTGGTCGAAAAATATTACTAAAGTCAGTCGATCGGAACAAGTTTTAAATAAAAATCTGGGAAAATGAATTTTTGGTCTAGCGATGGGGAAACTTTGGGGCTTAATAACTTTTCACTCGTTTAGTCATTTTACTTGATTCTTCTTTCTAAAATAACTTAGCTAGGTGAACTTTGATTTGTCAAAAAGGCAGAATTTTTAGAGATCATCTAAGGGTCAAAAAACAGGTTTAAAGTCGGGCTGTTGGAATGAAAAACTAAGTGTAAATCTGGGTTTGTGGTTTCTAGCGATAGACAGGATTTAGGATTTAGATAACTTTGTGTAAACTCGATCATATTACATGATTCTTTTTCCTACTTATAGTTAGCCAGATGGTCTTTGATGTGGCGAGAACTTAGAATTTTTAGTGGTCATATAGTGGTCGAAAGCTGGGTCTAAAATAGGGCAACTGGTCGACAAAACTGAAAAGTGAATAACTGGAATTCTTGGTATGTAAACCGTAGATGGGGGGGGGGGGGGGTGAATACGTTTCCATTTAAAAACTTAAAAACTTTTTGTATCAAACACCCGATCAAGTGTGACGTAATATGAAAAGTGTCAACAATGAGTTTATAGCATCTAGAGATGACTATAGTAAACTACAACATATGCATAATCAAACCATGGAGCATACATAATCAATCATGACATAAGCAACTAGCCACACAAACATATACGCTATGCAAATATAAATATAAAGCGATAATGAATGAAATGAAAGTAAAGAGATAAGTTAGAAGGCACAAACCGGACACGGTGATTTATAGTGGTTCGGTCACGAAGCTCCTCTTCGCCCTACTCCACTCCTCGAGTACCCAACTCGAGAGTTACTTCACTAATCAACAAACTCCCTTTAGGCGGAGAAAACCGTACACGTCGCTTAACTTGTTTTTCGACACTAAGCTAGATGTCGAGTGCTAATCTTAGCTAGCACCAATCTACCACGATCTACCCGATCTACACCATACACGTCGCTTATCCTATTTCTGACACTAAGCTAGATGTCGAGTGCTAATCTTAGCTAGCACCAATCTACCACGATCTACCCAATCTACCCTTGATCCACATGATCAATCACACAAGCCCAATGGCTTCAAGAGATCTTCACTATCTCTTAAGATCACAATGATCTTGACTCACTCTCTCACAAAAGAAAAGTAATCTTGATGTATTCTATGATACAATCAAGAGTGTAACAAATGTTACAAGACCTAACAACTCCAACACTTTGTATCTACTTGGATACTTTGTGTTCTTCTCTTGCTAATCAAGAGGGATGACAACACTTTGTATCTACTTGGATACTTTGTGTTCTTCTCTTGCTAATCAAGAGGGATGACATTATTAAAACCGAAGAAACCATTTAGTTTAAATATCGTAATATTTGCACTAACAATCTCCCCCTTTTTGATGATGACAAATATGTAAACCGTAATACATAGTAAAATGTAAAAGTTACCTGTTTACACTTCCTTCTCCCCCTTTTGTCGAATCAAAAAGGTAGTGCCTCGAGCGCTCCCTTGGATTTACTCCCTACTCCCCCTTATTGCACTAATATCCTTTTTCCCCCGAAAGGCGAGCTTGCATCATCCTAGTGAAGCCTTCTATCAACACTTGTGAAGACGACTCCATGCTATGTATTCAATTCAAATACTCCCGAGCTCCCCCTAGCTCAATGCTCCCCTATGGTGACTTAATCCCCTTGTTTATTTACCTTAGTATCTAGCGGATCCATGGATCAAATTCTTACAAAGGCTTTTCCTACATCAAGGGTTAGCTTCGTGCAGCATAATATATATAACAGTATAGGAGCAACATTATAGGGATAGAATACACATAGAAAGACATGCATGGGTTAAACTATGTTAACACGTAAGTGTCACAACCCGACCAAAAACCTAAGGTGTAATTTTTCACTTAATCACACTAATCAAGAACGAGATTCGTTCATTGACTGACGCACTAAATGACTTATTTCAAGTTATCATTGGGAAGGAAAGTTCTAACAAACCTTTTGAACAACATAATCATCTATCTAAGATGATTGATGTTAAGGATAGTTTGTTGATAAGACATACTCTAAATGATTACTATTATGACAAGTCGTGCCATAAAGTGGACTCGATAGAGGTTATACCTAAATGATTCCATAAGGTAGGAGAGTGTTGGTTGTGGTGACAACAAGGACAACTTGGGTTATGTGGTTGTAGGGGATAAATAATGGGATGACCCATTAGTGGTTGTGGTGATGGTGATAGTGATAAGGATGATGTGTTGGTGCCAAGTGCAAAGAGGTTTGATGATGATAGGGTTAGTGTGATAGCTAAGGGTTGTAATGGACTTGGTGGAGGTAAGGGTGTAGGAATCCTAAAGGTGGAGGATGATGATGATGTGGTTGGAGATGTTGGTTTTGCCCTTTGAGGAAAGGTGGGAAAGGATGGTTTAGGTTAATATATCGTTTGCACTGACAATGAGATGCATGATATATTTCAAAAGGAAAGGGAAAAGGTGTATGTGATCCTAACAGGATTGTTGGTGGATATCTCTAACGGGGTTAAGGTAACGAAGTTCTAGGTTTCTAGGTTGGATGATCCTAGTTGTGTGTTAGAGATAATTTGGTGCATGAAGGGGTTTCATGTGTTTTGTGAGGATTGAAGGTTGTTGAACAAACTATCACTTTCAAGAGTGAAGTGTAGCAAAAAGGTTTGAGTGGGATTGATATAAGGGTTGAAGATTGTAAGGTTTGTGTGTGATGATCGATGAGTTGAAGGATGTAAGGTTTGAGTGTGATGACCTATGGGTTAAGGTTCTTAGACTAACTATCACTGTGAAGAGTGAAGTGTAGCTAAAAGGGTTGAGTGTGATGATGATGTAAATGTGAGGTTTGAAGGTGAGATGCAAGATAAGCTTGCAATGGTGAGGCCTTATATAGGCAAGAGTTGTGGGATTTGAACTAAAGTTGGTGTTAGAGTCCTATGGTATAGTGAGGGAATCCTAGGGTGTATGTGAGTTTGCAAAATATTGCAGGTTTGAGGTTAGGGATGCAGGTATCTAAAGGAAACAGTGAAAATTCATCAAACATAGGCACGGTACCACTAAATACCACACGGTACCGTTAAATTTAACGCTACCGTGGCCTATTTAACGGTACTGTGACCTGGAAGTCACGAATTTTCCTGTGCAGCCTACTTCTGGGCAGATAAAGGGTAGTTTCCTAGGGAATAAGAACCACATTTGTGTGTTCTTGAGAGTGTTTGGTGAAAGACTATATGAGTGTGTTTTCGCTCCCCCTTAATATATGACCATCCGAACAAGATGTCAAAGTATGAAAAGGAAAACAAATGTTGACGGAAGCGATGAGCTTAGTAACGTCATGACAAGTGGAGGATAGCATGCGATGAACTTCACCTTTGAAGTCACGTAGCTCTTCTCAATCATTGTGAATATTCATAGAATATTTATATGATGAGGCATGTGATTACTTGGAGATATCCTAAGGGTTAAGAAGATAAAATCTTCAAAGTTGTAAGGTTGGTGATAAGGTTCTAGTGGGGTTATCTCAACTTATCCTAGCGGTTTTTCGCTTGAGGTGTGTGGAAGGTGAGTGGGATGCGAAAGCATTGGTAGTGTTTAATACCATGCGGAAGTGAAAAGGAAAAGGCTAAGGAATCAGATGATAGATAGAATCTATTCTGATAGGAGACGGTTTTGGTTCAAGACTATATCGAGTGGGTTTTGATGGTGTTGGTGAGAATTGAAAGGAATATTTTGACAAAGAAATTTCACATAAGTTGTGACTTTTCTGGACTTTGGATTAAAAGAATTTATACCAAATAAATTCCTTTATGAATGAATCCAACGGGATTCGGTGAACTTTGACCGAGAATGAGAGATGACATTTAATTGCATTTCGCAAATTAAATATACTTTAAATATTTCGGATGAAATATTTAAGTTGTCATTGGAATTTTAAGAGGATTTCACGAATAAATCTCGCTGATTTAGTGAGACTCTTCGACACGAGGAAAGAATTTATACCTAATAAATTCTTTGAACGGTACTGGACGAGAAGAGATGCCTTTTATATTTCCGAGGAAATACATAGGTAGTCATTAGAGCAATGTGAAAGATGACTTAATATTTTCAGTGAAATATTTAAATAGTCATAAGAGGGGTACAAGGGATGACTTTAATATTTCCAATGAAATATTTAAATAGTCATAAGATTTATGGAAAATGTTCCATCATTCCTAGACCTAGACGAAGATGGTTAGGGGATTCTCGGTTGAGAGGTTTGGTTGATTTACGGATTTTGATGTGCTTCGCACACGAGTGTTTCATGGGGTTTTGAAAGACGTAAAGCTAAGCCTATGGTACTGATTTGCAGCAGGGTTTGGGATCTTAAGACGTGTATAATCACACGAGGATGAAAGGAACTACTAATCACTTAAATAGTAACTCGTGAGTCCTTTGTCACCCGAGGGTTGATGTTAGCTTTTAGCTTTGGGATGAGCGTTTTAACATATGTTGTTAAAAGGCTTGAGTATGATGTTTCGGATATGACATTTAACAATAGCGATCGCAAGTTAAACTTACTTGAATATTTCAGACGAAATATTTAAGTTGTCAATCCTACTCCGAGTTCTACTAGGTTTGTATCTAACCTTCCCATGACAAACGGGTGTATCACTTGGAAGAAGGCGAAGTGATGACTGGGGAATTAGGACAACTTCGCGACTACTCTAACTTATAGGTTTTGACACTAGTGTATGACTCTATGACTTCTAAGGGTTCATAGTGATGGGCATACCTAATTCCTAATGTGTCAAAAGGACATAGTGTGGGTGCAAACTTTACAAGTAAATCATGTAAAATGCACATAAGGAATAAATGCAAGCATCATGTAAAACATGATAATCATTTAGCATTTAAGATCATGAAGACATTTAACCATATCTTACGAGAACATGTTATCATTTTGAAACACGTATGTGGGATGCAAGCAATCTAGGTTTGCTAAGGCAGATCCTAATTACTACTTGTTCAAGATGACATCCTAATGGGAGATAAAGTTCACCGATGCAAACTATCTCTAGTCAAATATAGGAATGAAAGTTTTTCAAGTTAGAGAATGAGTATGAGACTATCACTAGTGGTGCTCAATTAAGGCTAAACACGACCATTTTTATGAGTTATACCACAAACCCAACTTCTCTCCTGGAAGCAATTCAACCGTTAGGTCAAATTGAATTTCTAGTGCGATAGGTTCTCCAGTAGTCATTCTCATGTTAGAAGAATTCAAATTCCTATATTTGCCTATCGAAGTATAGCAAAGATGATGTTATCTTGTTTTGATTATACATGGCCTAATATGACTTAATTAACCATACTTTGAAAGTTGGTTAAGAAAATGACAAGTCTTACACAACTCCTAACAAAGGCAAGCGAAATGTTTTAATTTCGTGTTTGAGGTTTAAAGGTTATTTGATGGAGATGGTGTATTTTATGATCTCTTGGACAACATCTTTGTTTGTTAAGTTGTTACATGTTATTTTAACATGATTTGGTTTCCTAGAACCAAGAGACACTCTAATGTGATACAATGTAGAATCTATTACATCGTTTGTGTTTCAAGAATGCTCCTTTGCATATCTTGAGTGAGAATCTAGTAAAGGTTACTTACCTCAATAGATCTCGTGAGCATTTTATTTGAAATGAGACATACTGTTTATTTCAACAAGTATGCTTTTCTAAGAAGAAACTTATCACTCTTAAGAATGCTTTGTCAAACAAGTATTTTAGTGTATGACCAATTTTACTTGTTTATGCAATGACACATGTAGTATTAGGTTATTATTCAACTCAAATATCCTATATTTGTTAACAAGATGCAATGTACTCTCTTGTAACCTAACCATTCATGTTACAAAAGGAATAAGATGCATAGGATATAAGTTATCATTTGTCAATCTTTTGATAAGAGAGATATATGTGATATTCTCAAAGATTGATGACTTACATAATAGTTAATAACATATTATGTGTGACACTTTTACTAGACATGTGACTTTGAGTGTTGAGTCGTTCATGAGCAAAGTTTACATATGTTGTTTGTTTACTCGTGTTTGGTTTTTCGGAAATGACCCATTTACTTATTGCATTGCAATGTAAATTACTTGTATATTTCGGATGAAACATCCAAGTTGTCAATCCTACTTGGTTGTGTATTTTATACATCTTCTAAACATATTAGTTTAATGTTTGGAACACAACCATTGGACAAGAAGACTCAATATGGCATCTTTAACACAAGTGTGAGTTATGATCCGATGCATATTATTTTCATCTTGAGAGGACATCATTATTTACATAACAATCGAGTGTGATTGAGTATGTAGATTCAAGATAATATTTTTCATCATATTTTGATGTTATCTTGAAGCTGGACAAATAATGACTCCAATTTCATGTCCACACTCAAAAACTTGTCAATTAGATTCGATAATGATATCAATCATAATTTGAATAATGAATTAATATGTACTCGAGATCTTTCTTGACCCTCACAATCACTCCTTTTTAAAAAGAAATAAAAATTTTAGGAGTGTGTTCCATTTATTCTAACACTAGTTATATGTGTGAGGTTAATGACATATTAAGTTACAACTTTGATATTGTCATTTATTTTTATTTAAGAAAAACTATTTTATATTATTGAGTATAATATTCTAAGTTTTTCGACACCTCATTTGTATAAAAATAATTATCTTAACTATTTTTATACAACATACGTAAAATACTAAATGTTTAAAACATTTTGTATGTGTGTTAGATCAATGCAAGTTTAATACATTTTTCTTTACTTAAGTACTAATGTATTAAAATGACTTTTTATCTTGTTTAGACAACCCATGGTCAAACAAGACAAAATGATGTAATGTTTTAAAGATCATGTTACGGATTTTATGAAAGTGTTAATTGATTTGGGGTGATATACATTTTACATTTAAACCTTTGGAAAAATAATTGTGTAAGACAATATCTTTCGACACACATGATCTACCAACTTAGTTTCTATTCCTAAGAAGGTTACTCAACCATTTTAAAAACTTGCAACAAATGCAAGAAAAATGGTCTATGCCTATATGCAATGCAAAATCAATTACGCTACTTAGTGCAAGAAGTGTAGCCTAAGTCCTATTGACGCATAAGCCGAAAAGCTAATATTCGACACATAGCAACTAGGCATGAAGGACATTTATGCTTATAAATAAAATTAGCTCAACTAGAGATAACAATAAGCATACAAAAGTATTAACTAACAATACTAAGACATAAAGAAAAGCAAATAGTCATTTAGCATAACACACAAAGATACTTATCGTCATTTTGTGTATTAAGTATAACAATGTACACTTAGCTTGACTTTATTTGAAAATGAATTATTTTCCACCCCATTCAAAGATTTGATCAAGTTCAACACTTTGAAATCATGAATGCATCAACGTGTGATGTTCACTTTCTGATTTGACAAAAAATTTGTGCAATCGGCATGACCAGAAAAGACTCTCTGTTACGAATTAAAGACATCCGTAAATTTCACTTTACAATCACTTTCTAAAAATATTTTTAAGTGAAAGTAGACTCAATTACATTTAAAACGATAGGTGGCACGACTCCTACGGACTTACGGTTGATTTTATACGAATTTTTGAAAATTACCGAATTCTGAAAAACAGACGAAGGTACAGTTAAATTTAGCGGTACCGTCCATATTTAATGGAGCCGTCCGTTATATTTAACGGTGCCGTACGTCTGACTTCAGTTTTTGAACTGAACCAACTTTTATCAATTTAAGAAAACCTTCAAGCTAGTATGACAACATATACTTAACAACAAAACTTGTAAGTATTAAGTAACTAAATACTTTTCATATTTTTATCACCTTCATGGGTAATTTGATACATGGATCGTACTCAATTTTGAAAACCATTTGTTTTAAAATTTTGAGCAACCTGGCTCTGATACCAATTGTGTAAACCGTAGAGGGGGGGTGAATACGTTTCCATTTAAAAACTTAAAAACTTTTTGTATCAAACACTCGATCAAGTGTGACGTAATATGAAAAGTTTCAACAATGAGTTTATAGCATCTAGAGATGACTATAGTAAACTACAACATATGCACAATCAAACCATGGAGCATACATAATCAATCATGACATAAGCAACTAGCCACACAAACATATATGCTATGCAAATATAAATATAAAGCGATAACGAATGAAATGAAAGTAAAGAGATAAGTTAGAAGGCGCAAACCGGACACGGTGATTTATAGTGGTTCGGTCACGATGCTCCTCTTCGCCCTACTCCACTCCCCGAGTACCCAACTCGAGAGTTACTTCACTAATCAACAAACTCCCTTTAGGCGGAGAAAACCGTACACGTCGCTTAACTTGTTCTTCGACACTAAACTAGATGTCGAGTGCTAATCTTAGCTAGCACCAATCTACCACGATCTGCCCGATCTACACCATACACGTCGCTTATCCTATTTCCGACACTAAGCTAGATGTCGAGTGCTAATCTTAGCTAGCACCAATCTACCACGATCTACCCAATCTACCCTTGATCCACATGATCAATCACACAAGCCCAATGGCTTCAAGAGATCTTCACTATCTCTTAAGATCACAATGATCTTGACTCACTCTCTAACAAAAGAAAAGTAATCTTGATGTATTCTATGATACAATCAAGAGTGTAACAAATGTTACAAGACCTAACAACTCCAACACTTTGTATCTACTTGGATACTTTGTGTTCTTCTCTTGCTAATCAAGAGGGATGACAACACTTTGTATCTACTTGGATACTTTGTGTTCTTCTCTTGCTAATCAAGAGGGATGACAATACTTTGTATCTAGGATACTTTGTGTTCTTCTCTTGCTAATCAAGTGGGATGACAACACTTTGTATCTAGGATACTTTTTGTACTTCTCTTGCTAATCAAGAGGGATGACAACACTTTGTATCTAGAATACTTTGTGTTCTTCTCTAGCTAATCATGAGGAATGAAGAGGATCACTTGAGTGGATGATTGGATCACTCTTAAACAACCTAAGACTCTCCAAATGATCAAAGAAAGTTATCTAAGTGAAGAGGGATAAGACCAGAGAAAAAGGATTGGAAAAATCAAGTTGAAAGTATGGAGTGGTCCACTATTTATAGGCAAGGGAAAATCTGACCGTTACAGACCCACAGCTCCACTAAATACCCGACGACTCCGTTAAATTTAATGGAGCCGTACCTATTTAATGGTGCCGTAGACGCTCCTTCGTTTGTCTTTATTGGGGAAGGTTTATTTGGGGAAGTTAGGAGCTGTTTTGGGGGGAAATTTGACTGTTGAGATTTTCAAACATATTTTTCAAAATGAAACATTTCTTTTTAATTCAAAAATAATTTGTGAAATATATTTTTGAAAAAATGTTTTGTCACATTAAAAATGTGAAGTTTTAGAAAAATAAAATCCTTTGATCATTTGTCAAGTAGTAGATTTGTTTGTCCTTACCTTGAGTGATTTATGTCGGGATGGAAATCTACAACTTCGTTGAAGCATACTTGAGACGTCGGGAGGTGTAGATGTAAGTATGCATTGATGTTTTGTGTTTACAAGTAACTTGCATATTTTACGTTATGTATTACAAGTTACATGTTTGTCATTATTAAAACCGAAGAAACCATTTAGTTTAAATATCGTAATATTTGCACTAACACTTGGTTTCTATTCCTAGCGATATTGACCAATATTGGGGACTCGATATCTCAATGAATACTTAACCATATTTCGAAATTCTTTTTCCTAAATGTAGCTAGTTGGGTGAACTTTATATATACCAAAAATTAGAATTTATGGTGATCGTTTGGTTGTCGGTTTATAGGTCAAAAGTTGGGCCTTGGGAAGCATATTTCACTCGACATAAATAAGAAAAATGTAACCCGATTGGGTGTTTGGATTTTTAAACATTTGTAACTAATTTTTATGTATGATATGAATATATTTGATATATTTTAACATGTTTTACATGTATTTGATTTGTTGTTACTATATTTCGAATACTTTGGGTGTGTTTGTTTACTGTGCGATCAGACAAGGAAAAAGAAACATAAAACTTATAGCTTTTGATCTTGATTTATTTTAGATGATTATTAAGTGATGTTTTTAGAAGTATAATAAGTAAATAAACTAAATGAAAAAGAGTTATAGAGACTTACTTAGGGTTTGGTCGACTAGGGTGTATTGATCGAATAGGTGAGTTTCTTGAACACTAGTTGCTTAACTCATCCTCTAAGCTTCCTAGGGCTTGTGTATTTGTTTGTATATTGGGTTGTGGATCAGTAGGGGATGGATATAAGTATATAACTTTTCTTTCATTTATACAGTTCATCAAACACTTGTATTTAAGGTATAACGAAATTCGGTGCAATGTTTTGAATTAAATTACCGAGTATGAAAATCATCAAAATGTGTAAACCTGATAAAGAAAACACGGTTACAGTTCGAGGAACCCTCGACTTTGTTCAATTTTCATCGCCAAAACATATAATTATCACGCACATAACATATTTGAGAGACATTGTTACTCTATTTGTTGATTAGAAAATAAAGAAGACATACTGCCCCAAATCAATCGATAAAGGGAGAGAGAAATTAACTCGCACCTACTGCCTAATGTAATCAAATCTGTACATTAAAGTAACACTAACCATAATAGAATAAGATATAGTTATGAACTCAATAGACAAAAGGAATGTAAATTACCTCGATTTCTTTCTCGGCGTGCTCTATATATTCATGTTTTCATTCAATAATATATAGTTGGCTTGTTGCATTCTACTTTTTTCTCCAGTTCCTCCCATAAGCTTTTAATTTGATAAACTCTTTCGAAAAAAGAACTGGAGATTAAAAACTTCACTTTACATAACATAAATCAAGTTTCAATAAGAATAAAAAACGTAAAATCAGAATCAAATTAAACCCCAAAATTTAATTTGAGAATACTCCCATGTTATGATACAAATTTTCACAAAAGTTGTACAAACTAAAAACAACAACAACAGTCAAGAGAAGGCATGATACCTGCAAAATTATGTGAATTTAAATTATTATCATATTACAAACGAAACTGATATTTCAGCTAATCCAATGAAAGTTAGTAACAGAAGCAAACAAAAGAGGACATACCGTTGATTAATTAAAGAGTTGAGATTGTGTGATTTTAATAGGAACATAACTTGAATCCATGGCTTGAAGAACACATGAATCGATAAAAACCCTATAATCGACTTAGGGTTTTTGGATTTGATAAATTGTATGTTTCTTTTTGTTTATTTGTTGTAGGTTTTTCTTTGAGGGTGAAGGGATTGATGGTTGCCCGTGTTTTTCTTTGATTTACAATTTAGTCCAAAAGTATTGATTAAGTGCCCACGAGTATATGTGTATTCTTAGTTTTTCTTTTCTTCATCTAAACATAAAAACGAATTTTAGTTTCTTTTACTAAATCAAGAAATATTTAGCTTTTATTATTTTTCATATTTTATAAAAATAATAATAAATAAATAAAATATTACTTAATAAGGTATGATTTGATTTTTCTGAAATGAAAAAGTCCTCACTAGGGGTTTTGTTTTATTATATAAAAGATTATTAAGTGTTTTTATTTTTTTTAATAAGTAAACTAATAAAATGGGTAAATATGATGTTTAAAATGGGTACATATGACAAATGTATTTGGTTGAGTAAATATGTCATTTAGAGGTTTATATTAGGTATATATGAAATTAACCTTACACTTTGAATGGTAATGAAGTGGAGTATTAGTTTTAAACAAACCTTTTCTCTTCGAAGAAATTATTGAAATGTTAACACAAACAAAAATAACACGAAATATGATATAAAATTGATTAAAAACAAACAAACAAGTTTAAAGGCTCGTTTGATTCCCTGGTTTGGCACTGTTCAAATGAAAGAAAAGTGAAAATGGTTTGTTTGTTTAGTCATAGTGAACCCACAACTAGGAATCAAGAATCAAAATCTCAATCCCACCAAAATGGTGTCTTTCGGTCTGACAAAGGAGTAATCAACATATTCTATTGTTTATTTTTTGTCTTTTTCTCAAATTTATCACATATTCTTTTAATTCTTTTTGTCTTTTTCTCAAATTTTATTTTTAAATATTATATTTTAATCCAATTTATTTATAAAACAAATACATTTTTAATATCATTTAATAGTTTTCTCTCTCCTAATCCAAATACAAATCTGAATCCTAATCCTAATCCTAATCCCAATCCTAATCCTAATCCTAAACCCATCTACGAACCAAACAGGCCCTAAGTCAACCACAAGAATAAGGTCGTGTTCAATTTAATTTTTATGGTTTAATGGGTCGACCGGCAATCAATGTAACCTATTAACACCTTGTTTGGTTATGAAGTAACATTCAAAGAACAAGCTCAAAAACTTAAGAGTAATCCTTGGTTTATTTATAAGGATACATATGCAAATGTATTCAAATAAAAACTCAAAGCAACGTGGTTAATATATGCCGTCAACCAGGGCCGTCATTTTGGAGGCCCTGTGACAGAACCACAAAGTAGGCCCTTAAACGTGTAGCATTAATTCCTTGTAAAATAGTTAAATCGACACCAGAAAAATTGTTATAATCCCGAATGCTAACTTGGTTTTTTTTTTTTTTTTTTTTTTTTTTTTTTTTTTTTTTTTTTTTTTTACTTCCAAATATGTAAAAAAAAGGAAAAAGGAATTTCAAATATAAAATCCCAAATGAGACCAAATTACTTCTTAAAATATATGCGATTTTACTTTTCGAAATTTGGAGTTAATGGGAATTCAAACTTTCCGGTTAACAACAATACGTTCGTTTTATAATCCGCTCATGCTGCTACAGCAAAAAGTAAAAACAAACAAAATGGGCTCTAAAGTTGAGCTTAAGTACTTTAAATATAACATGTGTATAAAATATATTTTGGAGGCCCTTCATGGATTTTAAGCCCTGTGCTGTCGCATTGTCTGCACAGGCCCAAATCCGGCCTGCCGTTAACTATACTATGTGAATACCGTAGTATGCTGGTTTAAGGCAAAGAATAATTTCGTTGATTAATATTCATAATTAATACTTTTTTTGAGTATTAATTTACAATGTTTTTCTATTGAATAATAAAAACTGAGCGATATGATTTTTTTTCTTCTTGGGATGTTTATTTATTAAGTGCACTTACATGTTTTCGTTAATTAAGTGATACATCACCACTACTTATTATTGGATGTGCAAATAAATCGGTTAAAACCGGTTATAAAAAAACCGGTTTTCTTAATATTTCCAGTGAAATATTTAAATAGTCATAAGAGGGGTACAAGGGATGACTTTAATATTTTCAATGAAATATTTAAATAGTCATAAGATTTATGGAAAATGTTCCATCATTCCTAGACCTAGACAAAGATGGTTAGGGGATTCTCGGTTGAGAGGTTTGGTTGATTTACGGATTTTGATGTGCTTCGCACACGAGTGTTTCATGGGGTTTTGAAAGACGTAAAGCTAAGCCTATGGTGCTGATTTGCAGCAGTGTTTGGGATCTTAAGATGTGTATAATCACACGAGGATGAAAGGAACTACTAATCACTTAAATAGTAACTCGTGAGTCCTTTGTCACCCGAGGGTTGATGTTAGCTTTTAGCTTTGGGTTGAGCGTTTTAACATATGTTGTTAAAAGGCTTGAGTATGATGTTTCAGATATGACATTTAACAATAGCGATCGCAAGTTAAACTTACTTGAATATTTCGGACGAAATATTTAAGTTGTCAATCCTACTCCGAGTTCTACTAGGTTTGTATCTAACCTTCCCATGACAAACGGGTGTATCACTTGGAAGAAGGCGAAGTGATGACTGGGGAATTAGGACAACTTCGCGACTACTCTAACTTATAGGTTTTGACACTAGTGTATGACTCTATGACTTCTAAGGGTTCATAGTGATGGGCATACCTAATTCCTAATGTGTCAAAAGGACATAGTGTGGGTGCAAACTTTACAAGTAAATCATGTAAAATGCACATAAGGAATAAATGCAAGCATCATGTAAAACATGATAATCATTTAGCATTTAAGATCATGAAGACATTTAACCATATCTTACGAGAACATGTTATCATTTTGAAACACGTATGTGGGATGCAAGCAATCTAGGTTTGCTAAGGCAGATCCTAATTACTACTTGTTCAAGATGACATCCTAATGGAGATAAAGTTCACCGATGCAAACTATCTCTAGTCAAATATAGGAATGAAAGTTTTTCAAGTTAGAGAATGAGTATGAGACTATCACTAGTGGTGCTCAATTAAGGCTAAACACGACCATTTTTATGAGTTATACCACAAACCCAACTTCTCTCCTGGAAGCAATTCAACCGTTAGGTCAAATTGAATTTCTAGTGCGATAGGTTCTCCAGTAGTCATTCTCATGTTAGAAGAATTCAAATTCCTATATTTGCCTATCGAAGTATAGCAAAGATGATGTTATCTTGTTTTGATTATACATGGCCTAATATGACTCAATTAACCATACTTTGAAAGTTGGTTAAGAAAATGACATGTCTTACACAACTCCTAACAAAGGCAAGCGAAATGTTTTAATTTCGTGTTTGAGGTTTAAAGGTTATTTGATGGAGATGGTGTATTTTATGATCTCTTGGACAACATCTTTGTTTGTTAAGTTGTTACATGTTATTTTAACATGATTTGGTTTTCTAGAACCAAGAGACACTCTAATGTGATACAAAGTAGAATCTATTACATCGTTTGTGTTTTCAAGAATGCTCCTTTGCATATCTTGAGTGAGAATCTAGTAAAGGTTACTTACCTCAATAGATCTCGTGAGCATTTTATTTGAAATGAGACATATGGTTTATTTCAACAAGTATGCTTTTCTAAGAAGAAACTTATCACTCTTAAGAATGCTTTGTGAAACAAGTATTTTAGTGTATGACCAATTTTAATTGTTTATGCAATGACACATGTAGTATTAGGTTATTATTCAACTCTAATATCCTATATTTGTTAACTAGATGCAATGTACTCTCTTGTAACATAACCATTCATGTTACAAAAGGAATAAGATGCATAGGATATAAGTTATCATTTGTCAATCTTTTGATAAGAGAGATATATGTGATATTCTCAAAGATTGATGACTTACATAATAGTTAATAACATATTGTGTGTAACACTTTTACTAGACATGTGACTTTAAGTGTTGAGTCGTTCATGAGCAAAGTTTACATATGTTGTTTGTTTGCTCGTGTTTGGTTTTTCAGAAATGACCCATTTACTTATTGCATTGCAATGTAAATTACTTGTATATTTCGGATGAAACATCCAAGTTGTCAATCCTACTTGGTTGTGTATTTTATACATCTTTTAAACATATTAGTTTAATATTTGGAACACAACCATTGGACAAGAAGACTCAATATGGCATCTTTAACACAAGTGTGAGTTATGATCCGATGCATATTATTTTCGTCTTGAGAGGACATCATTATTTACATAACAATCGAGTGTGATTGAGTATGTAGATTCAAGATAATATTTTTCATCATATTTTGATGTTATCTTGAAGCTGGACAAATAATGACTCCAATTTCATGTCCACACTCAAAAACTTGTCAATTAGATTCGATAATGATATCAATCATAATTTGAATAATGAATTGATATGTACTCGAGATCTTTCTTGACCCTCACAATCACTCCTTTTTAAAAAGAAATAAAAATTTTAGGAGTGTGTTCCAATTATTCTAACACTAGTTATATGTGTGAGGTTAATGACATATTAAGTTACAACTTTGATATTGTCATTTATTTTTATTTAAGAAAAACTATTTTATATTATTGAGTATAATATTCTTAGTTTTTCGACACCTCATTTGTATTAAAATAATTATCTTAACTATTTTTATACAACATACGTAAAATACTAAATGTTTAAAACATTTTGTATGTGTGTTAGATCAATGCAAGTTTAATACATTTTTCTTTACTTAAGTACTAATGTATTAAAATGACTTTTTATCTTGTTTAGACAACCCATGGTCAAACAAGACAAAATGATGTAATGTTTTAAAGATCATGTTACGGATTTTATGAAAGTGTTAATTGATTTGGGGTGATATACATTTTACACTTAAACCTTTGGAAAAATAATTGTGTAAGACAATATCTTTCGACACACATGATCTACCAACTTAGTTTCTATTCCTAAGAAGGTTACTAAACCATTTTAAAAACTTGCAACAAATGCAAGAAAAATGGTCTATGCCTATATGCAATGCAAAATCAATTACGCTACTTAGTGCAAGAAGTCTAGCCTAAGTCCTATTGACGCATAAGCCGAAAAGCTAATATTCGACACATAGCAACAAGGCATGAAGGACATTTATGCTTATAAATAAAATTAGCTCAACTAGAGATAACAATAAGCATACAAAAGTATTAACTAACAATACTAAGACATAAAGAAAAGCAAATAGTCATTTAGCATAACACACAAAGATACTTATCGTCATTTTGTGTATTAAGTATAACAATGTACACTTAGCTTGACTTTATTTGAAAATGAATTATTTTCCACCCCATTCAAAGATTTGATCAAGTTCAACACTTTGAAATCATGAATGCATCAACGTGTGATGTTCACTTTCTGATTTGACAAAAAATTTGTGCAATCGGCATGACCGGAAAAGACTCTATGTTACGAATTAAAGACATCCGTAAATTTCACTTTACAATCACTTTCTAAAAATTTTTTAAGTGAAAGTAGACTCAATTACGTTTAAAACGATAGGTGGCACGACTCCTACGGACTTACGGTTGATTTTATACGAATTTTTGAAAATTACCGAATTCTGAAAAACAGACGAAGGTACCGTTAAATTTAGCTGTACCGTCCATATTTAATGGAGCCGTCCGTTATATTTAACGGTGCCGTACGTCTGACTTCAGTTTTTGAACAGAACCAACTTTTATCAATTTAAGAAAACCTTCAAGCTAGTATGACAACATATACTTAACAACAAAACTTGTAAGTATTAAGTAACTAAATACTTTTCATATTTTTATCACCTTCATGGGTAATTTGATACATGGATCGTACTCAATTTTGAAAACCATTTGTTTTAAAAATTTGAGCAACCTGGCTCTGATACCAATTGTGTAAACCGTAGAGGGGGGGGGGGTGAATACGTTTCCATTTAAAAACTTAAAAACTTTTTGTATCAAACACCCGATCAAGTGTGACGTAATATGAAAAGTGTCAACAATGAGTTTATAGCATCTAGAGATGACTATAGTAAACTAGAACATATGCACAATCAAACCATGGAGTATACATAATCAATCATGACATAAGCAACTAGCCACACAAACATATACGCTATGCAAATATAAATATAAAGCGATAACGAATGAAATGAAAGTAAAGAGATAAGTTAGAAGGCGCAAACCGGACACGGTGATTTATAGTGGTTCGGTCACGAAGCTCCTCTTCACCCTAATCCACTCCCCGAGTACCCAACTCGAGAGTTACTTCACTAATCAACAAACTCCCTTTAGGCGGAGAAAACCGTACACGTCGCTTAACTTGTTTTTCGACACTAAGCTAGATGTCGAGTGCTAATCTTAGCTAGCACCAATCTACCACGATCTGCCCGATCTACACCATACACGTCGCTTATCCTATTTCCGACACTAAGCTAGATGTCGAGTGCTAATCTTAGCTAGCACCAATCTACCACAATCTACCCAATCTACCCTTGATCTACATGATCAATCACACAAGCCCAATGGCTTCAAGAGATCTTCACTATCTCTTAAGATCACAATGATCTTGACTCACTCTCTAACAAAAGAAAAGTAATCTTGATGTATTCTATGATACAATCAAGAGTGTAACAAATGTTACAAGACCTAACAACTCCAACACTTTGTATCTACTTGGATACTTTGTGTTCTTCTCTTGCTAATCAAGAGGGATGACAACACTTTGTATCTAGGATACTTTGTGTTCTTCTCTTGCTAATCAAGAGGGATGACAATACTTTGTATCTAGGATACTTTTTGTTCTTCTCTTGCTAATCAAGAGGGATGACAACACTTTGTATCTAGGATACTTTGTGTTCTTCTCTAGCTAATCAAGAGGAATGAAGAGGATCACTTGAGTGGATGATTGGATCACTCTTAAACAACCTAAGACTCTCCAAATGATCAAAGAAAGTTATCTAAGTGAAGAGGGATAAGACCAGAGAAAAAGGACTGAAAAAATCAAGTTGAAAGTATGGAATGGTCCACTATTTATAGGCAAGGGAAAATCTGACCGTTACAGACCCACGGCTCCACTAAATACCCGACGACTCCGTTAAATTTAATGGAGCCGTACCTATTTAATGGTGCCGTAGACGCTCCTTCGTTTGTCTTTAGTGGGGAAGGTTTATTTGGGGAAGTTAGGAGCTGTTTTGGGGGGAAATTTGACTGTTGGGATTTTCAAACATATTTTTCAAAATAAAACATTTCTTTTTAATTCAAAAATAATTTGTGAAATATATTTTTGAAAAAATGTTTTGTCACATTAAAATTGTGATGTTTTAAAAAAATAAAATCCTTTGATCATTTGTCAAGTAGTAGATTTGTTTGTCCTTACCTTGAGTGATTTATGTCGGGATGGAAATCTACAACTTCGTTGAAGCATACATGAGACGTCGGGAGGTGTAGATGTAAGTATGCATTGATGTTTTGTGTTTACAAGTAACTTGCATATTTTACGTTATGTATTACATGTTACATGTTTGTCATTATTAAAACCGAAGAAACCATTTAGTTTAAATATCGTAATATTTGCACTAACACTTGGTTTCTATTCCTAGCGATATTGACCAATATTGGGGACTCGATATCTCAATGAATACTTAACCATATTTCGAAATTCTTTTTCCTAAATGTAGCTAGTTGGGTGAACTTTATATATACCAAAAATTAGAATTTATGGTGATCGTTTGGTTGTCGGTTTATAGGTCAAAAGTTGGGCCTTGGGAAGCATATTTCACTCGACATAAATAAGAAAAATGTAACCCGATTGGGTTTTTGGATTTTTAAACATTTGTAACTAATTTTTATGTATGATATGAATATATTTGATATATTTTAACATGTTTTACATGTATTTGATTTGTTGTTACTATATTTCGAATACTTTGGGTGTGTTTGTTTACTGTGCGATCAGACAAGGAAAAAGAAACATAAAACTTATAGCTTTTGATCTTGATTTATTTTAGATGATTATTAAGTGATGTTTTTAGAAGTATAATAAGTAAATAAACTAAATGAAAAAGAGTTATAGAGACTTACTTAGGGTTTGGTCGACTAGGGTGTATTGATCGAATAGGTGAGTTTCTTGAACACTAGTTGCTTAACTCATCCTCTAAGCTTCCTAGGGCTTGTGTATTTGTTTGTATATTGGGTTGTGGATCAGTAGGGGATGGATATAAGTATATAACTTTTCTTTCATTTATACAGTTCATCAAACACTTGTATTTAAGGTATAACGAAATTCGGTGCAATGTTTTGAATTAAATTACCGAGTATGAAAATCATCAAAATGTGTAAACCTGATAAAGAAAACACGGTTACAGTTCGAGGAACCCTCGACTTTGTTCAATTTTCATCGCCAAAACATATAATTATCCCGCACATAACATATTTGAGAGACATTGTTACTCTATTTGTTGATTAGAAAATAAAGAAGACATACTGCCCCAAATCAATCGATAAAGGGAGAGAGAAATTAACTCGCACCTACTGCCTAATGTAATCAAATCTGTACATTAAAGTAACACTAACCATAATAGAATAAGATATAGTTATGAACTCAATAGACAAAAGGAATGTAAATTACCTCGATTTCTTTCTCGGCGTGCTCTATATATTCATGTTTTCATTCAATAATATATAGTTGGCTTGTTGCATTCTACTTTTTTCTCCAGTTCCTCCCATAAGCTTTTAATTTGATAAACTCTTTCGCAAAAAGAACTGGAGATTAAAAACTTCACTTTACATAACATAAATCAAGTTTCAATAAGAATAAAAAACGTAAAATCAGAATCAAATTAAACCCCAAAATTTAATTTGAGAATACTCCTATGTTATGATACAAATTTTCACAAAAGTTGTACAAACTAAAAACAACAACAACAGTCAAGAGAAGGCATGATACCTTCAAAATTATGTGAATTTAAATTATTATCATATTACAAACGAAACTGATATTTCAGCTAATCCAATGAAAGTTAGTAACAGAAGCAAACAAAAGAGGACATACCGTTGATTAATTAAAGAGTTGAGATTGTGTGATTTTAATAGGAACATAACTTGAATCCATGGCTTGAAGAACACATGAATCGATAAAAACCCTATAATCGACTTAGGTTTTTGGATTTGATAAATTGTATGTTTCTTTTTGTTTATTTGTTGTAGGTTTTTCTTTGAGGGTGAAGGGATTGATGGTTGCCCGTGTTTTTCTTTGATTTACAATTTAGTCCAAAAGTATTGATTAAGTGCCCACGAGTATATGTGTATTCTTAGTTTTTCTTTTCTTCATCTAAACATAAAAACGAATTTTAGTTTCTTTTACTAAATCAAGAAATATTTAGCTTTTATTATTTTTCATATTTTATAAAAATAATAATAAATAAATAAAATATTACTTAATAAGGTATGATTTGATTTTTCTGAAATGAAAAAGTCCTCACTAGGGGTTTTGTTTTATTATATAAAAGATTATTAAGTGTTTTTATTTTTTTTAATAAGTAAACTAATAAAATGGGTAAATATGATGTTTAAAATGGGTACATATGACAAATGTATTTGGTTGAGTAAATATGTCATTTAGAGGTTTATATTAGGTATATATGAAATTAACCTTACACTTTGAATGGTAATGAAGTGGAGTATTAGTTTTAAACAAACCTTTTCTCTTCGAAGAAATTATTGAAATGTTAACACAAACAAAAATAACACGAAATATGATATAAAATTGATTAAAAACAAACAAACAAGTTTAAGGGCTCGTTTGATTCCCTGGTTTGGCACTGTTCAAATGAAAGAAAAGTGAAAATGGTTTGTTTGTTTAGTCATAGTGAACCCACAACTAGGAATCAAGAATCAAAATCTCAATCCCACCAAAATGGTGTCTTTCGTTCTGATAAAGGAGTAATCAACATATTCTATTGTTTATTTTTTGTCTTTTTCTCAAATTTATCACATATTCTTTTAATTCTTTTTGTCTTTTTCTCAAATTTTATTTTTAAATATTATATTTTAATCCAATTTATTTATAAAACAAATACATTTTTAATATCATTTAATAGTTTTCTCTCTCCTAATCCAAATACAAATCTGAATCCTAATCCTAATCCTAATCCCAATCCTAATCCTAATCCTAAACCCATCTACGAACCGAACAGGCCCTAAGTCAACCACAGGAATAAGGTCGTGTTCAATTTAATTTTTATGGTTTAATGGGTCGACCGGCAATCAATGTAACCTATTAACACCTTGTTTGGTTATGAAGTAACATTCAAAGAACAAGCTCAAAAACTTAAGAGTAATCCTTGGTTTATTTATAAGGATACATATGCAAATGTATTCAAATAAAAACTCAAAGCAACGTGGTTAATATATGCCGTCAACCAGGGCCGTCATTTTGGAGGCCCTGTGACAGAACCACAAAGTAGGCCCTTAAACGTGTAGCATTAATTCCTTGTAAAATAGTTAAATCGACACCAGAAAAATTGTTATAATCCCGAATGCTAACTTTTTGTTTTTTTTTTTTTTTTTTACTTCCAAATATGTAAAACAAAGGAAAAAGGAATTTCAAATATAAAATCCCAAATGAGACCAAATTACTTCTTAAAATATATGCGATTTTAATTTTCGAAATTTGGAGTTAATGGGAATTCAAACTTTCCGGTTAACAACAATACGTTCGTTTTATAATCCGCTCATGCTGCTACAGCAAAAAGTAAAAACAAACAAAATGGGCTCTAAAGTTGAGCTTAAGTACTTTAAATATAACATGTGTATAAAATATATTTTGGAGGCCCCTCATGGATTTTAAGCCCTGTGCTGTCGCATTGTCTGCACAGGCCCAAATTCGGCCTGCCGTTAACTATACTATGTGAATACCGTAGTATGCTGCTTTAAGGCAAAGAATAATTTCGTTGATTAATATTCATAATTAATACTTTTTTTGAGTATTAATTTACAATGTTTTTCTATTGAATAATAAAAACTGAGCGATATGATTTTTTTTCTTCTTGGGATGTTTATTTATTAAGTGCACTTACATGTTTTCGTTAATTAAGTGATACATCACCACTACTTATTATTGGAGGTGCAAATAAATCGGTTAAAACCGGTTATAAAAAAACCGGTTTTCTTAAAAACCGGTTTCGGTTTTTTCGGTTTTTTCGAAATTGGGTTTTTTCGGTTATAAATATTCGGAATCGGTTTTTTTCGGTTATAAATTTTCGGAATCGGTTTTTTTATCCATTTTTTTCGGGTTCGGTTTTTTTCGGTTATAAATGTTCAGATTCGGTTTTTTTATCGGTTATTTACCGGTTCGTTTTTTTTTTTTTCTGAATTTTACATATATGTTCTAACATTTATTTAATAAACTTGTTATGTTAGACCCGTTTCCCGGGTACTTGGATCCCAACCTAGATGAAAATGGATTAAGGACTTTACGTGTCAAAATATATGTCAAGTTTAAAATAATGAAATGGTGCTCAATTGTGGTGTCAAAGTATGTCTTATGCGTTTATAATCAAAGTTAAAGGGGCGTTTGGTATAAGAGTAAATATACCCACTTTGGAATGTAAACGGGTCATTTGTGTATGGAGTAAGTTTAATGTGTTATATTATTGATGTTGATTGAGTTTGGTGGGCAAAGGAAGTGGTAAAAGTTGTTTGAAGTGAAATGGGTCAAAACGGGTTTTGGTGCAAAACCCGTCAACTTGTAAAGTACTATTCCGAGGGTCAAAGCGGTTGTATCCGTAGTTATAGAAACACCATATTTATATTCACGAAAACCATCAATAATATCTTTTTTATCCGTTTCCCATAATTTAAAAGCATCACTTCTAAGAGTAGTACGACTTACATCTTGATACCGCGGTTGTAGCCTCCTTTTGATGATCTCCGTAAGCTTGACGTTGTCGAAGTGGTTGAATGGAAGCGCTTGTTGAATGACAAACTTCGTAAAATCAAGTCGAAGCGCATCATTATCATATATAAAAACTTGACCATCCGCACCAATAGTACCTTGTGACGTATCATTTTGGACCGCATTACAACCGCTCTTATGAGTCCTAAGTGTAGTGTTAGACGTTGGGTTATAAAATTTCCCACATTTCTTGCAACGCGCCCTTTTCAAATTATCAATCATAATACATTAATCGTAATTAGACCAAACATCACCTTTTCGGTTAGTTGGTTTAATTTTTACAACATCATCAATTGTGTAAACTTTTCGTGCATTGCTAGTAGAAACGGATGGACTAGTGAAAGCTTGTTGTGATTGTGAGTTTTCCATTATAGAGGGATTTGAGAGATTAGAGAGATATATGAGAGTGTTTTTTATGTGTTTTCAACCACAACCCATTACATGTATTTATACTATCAATCCATGGCTTAAAATCATCAAAAAAACGGCTATATTGCCGTTCCTCGGATTTAAAAAAAAAAACGGGAGAAAACCGGTTATTTGACTAACGGCTAGTTTGACTGCGTGGTTTTGACCGGTTTTATTAACCGGTTTTTTTGCAACGGCTAGTAAAAAAAATATAAATAAATAAATAAATAAAACCGGTTAAAACTGGTTATTTGAAAAAACCGGTTAAAACCGGATATAAAACCGGTACACTTATAAAACCGAAAACCGGTCTAACCGGTTCGGTTAAAAAAACCGGTTCGGTTAAAAAAAACCAGTTTCGGTTTTGTCGGCCGGTTAAAAAAAAACCGGTTTTCATTTGCACCACTACTTATTATTTAATAAATTTGCATAAAATACTTGAAAAGTTCACGAGCCTTTAAGCTAATGAACAATAAAATTGAGTGACATGCTCATTTCCTTCATTACTTTACAGTTTACCAGCACGTAAATAACAACTACACCGTACTTTTGTTTTGTGGAGGTCATACGCACATCACAAAAAGTTATAAAAACATCACAATATCACATCAACTACTCATATGGTATAACAATATATATGCATAATTGTGATAGTGCATATTAATTTTTGTGGTGTGTATATCATATTCTTTTTGCATGTTGATTTCACAACATACTGTTGGTTTGAATGATTGACTTGCAATCCACTAATCACATATTATATTATATAATTACACAATGAACATTTTAGAAGTCGTCTAAGCCTGGATACAATAACTAAGCCCAAAACTGATAAATATCTCGACTAGCACCTCCTTGTAGTTGGAGCGGGGGAGACGGAACACTCAAATTGGTGTGAAATTCCTCAAATAAAGCAGGGGGGAGCCCTTTGGTGAAGATATACGCATACTGATAATGTGAAGGCACATGAAGAACCCGAACATGTCCAGTAGCCACCAAGTCATGAACAAAATGTATGTCAATCTCAATACTCTGCTGATGCTGAACCGGATTAGACGATAAGTAAACCGCACTAATGTTATCACAGTATACCAAGGTAGCCGAAGATAACAGCGTATGAAGCTCACGTAACAAATACCGCAGCCAACAAATCTCAGCAACGACATTAGCAACACCTCGATACTCGGCCTCAGAACTGGACCGAGAAAGCGTCAATTAATGCTTAGCGGACCAGGAGAGCAAGTTGTTCCCAAGGAACACACAATAACCCAAAGTAGACCTCATAGTAACCGGACAACCAGCACAATCCGTATCAGAATAGGCAACCAAGGAGGTAGTGGAAGAGGAATAAAGCTGTAACCATAATCTAACTTGCCACAAACATATCACAAAATCCGCTTAAGATCCGAATAATGAGGCTCACGAGGATCATGCATATAAAGACAAACATGCTGAATTGCATAAGAAATATCAAGTCTCGTAAAAGCAAGATACTGGAGAGCACCTGCAAGACTACGATATAACGTAGGATCATCAACAAGGACACCATCCGCACCTAACTCGGACTCAGTATCAATAAGAGTCCGAAATGGATTACAACCAACCATATGTGCACGCTCAAGAATCTCATAAGCATACTTCCGCTGAGATAAAAACATCCCAGAAGAAGAACGAGTCGCATAAACACGAAGAAAATAATTAAGCTGTCCACGATCTGTCATAGAGAAATCCCGATGAAGAGATAAAATAATCTGGTGTAATAAATCTGTAGACGAAAAAATCAGCACAATATCATCAACATATAAAAGTAGATAAGCAGTTTCCGAGCCCTGGAGATAAATAAATAAAGAAGAGTCACACCGACTATGAAAAAAACCAAGATGGGTGATATATGTAACAAAACGTTGAAACCAGGCCCGCAGAGCTTGCTTAAGACCATATAAAGAACGCTGCAATAAATATAGTTAGGACACCGAGAGTTACGAAACCCCGGAGGCTAATGCATGTAAATATCTCCGATAAATCACCATGCAAAAATGCATTCTTGACATCAAGCTGACGAACAAGCCAATGTCGATAAACTGCAAGACTAAGAACTCTCCGAATAGTAGCCGGTTTAACAACCAAACTAAAAGTCTCATCCATCAACACCAGGTAGTTGAGTACTACCATTCGCTACAAGGCGAGCCTTATAACGACTAAGAGTCCCATCGGCTAAGTACTTATGCTTAAACAACCATATGGAACGAACTATGTTCGCATCCTTAGGGCAAGGCACAGGAGTCCTAGTATTATTTTTAATTAGTGCATTATATTCATCAAGCATAGCATTTTGCTGATTTGGATCATCAAACGCATCTTTAAACGCCTTTTGAAGATGAGAAATGGTAGACGCTTGAAGATTAAAAAGCCCAGGAGGACGATTAGACCCAACACGAAAAGTGACCATAGGGCGAGTTAAAACTGGGTTTGGATTTACAGGTGGAGACGAGATTGGTTGTTGGACCGTAGGTGGGGTCTGGTAAACAGTAGGTGGACTAGATGTATTAAATGGAAATAGGGTGTTGGGCTCAGTGATTGTGGACTGATAATGGGCTTGGGTAGGAGTATTTGATGACTAGTGTTGGATGTGGGATGGGCTTGGATAGGAAAGTGGACTAGACTGTTGTTGGACATTAGTGTTGTGGGAGTGAGTAGTATTTGATGGCTCAATAATAGGATGTGCAGAAACAATAGGTGTAGTATGCCCAGGAACTATATTATTTTCATTCATATTGACTGGAGCATTATTTGTGATAACAGTGGGCAGGGTGATTGGAGTTGTACGGATGGTGTGAGTGATAAGATTAGGTGGTTCATCCAAAAACGCATATAATGGTGGTGAGTTAGGTTTCATAGAGACAAAAGGGAAAATAGTTTCATCAAAAGTAACGTGCCGAGAAAGAATTATTTTATTTGTATTTGTTGGGTTCGTAAAACACCTAATTATCTTAAACAGGATTTGAACACAAATTAAGCTAAGTGTTTTCTAAACCGAGAACAATTCAAGTCACTGAGAGAATAGCCTCTCAGTGAGTCATTTTCAGGATGCTTAAGGCGAGTCCAATAAAGGACTCACTCTCAGGAAGGCGGTACTCCCTGAGTAGGACTTAAGCCGAAGAAGAAGATGATGGTTCAGTGAGTGTTGGACAAGAACTCACTGAACCCCAGTCTCCTCAATAACAAAGTGATTAAAGACTGAGGAACCAATGCCTGAAGAATAGGCGGGAACAAAAAGGGAAAGATCTGAGAAGATAAAAGTGTCAGACCAAACACTCTTCTCTTGTCAGATACCAACCTTCCCTATTGCGGCTAAAAGTCATGGAGTGTCAGCCAACAACTCCCAAAGTCTTATTAGCCCTTTCTTATTGGTTCTTGGAAATGACAATTACTATTTGTAATTGTCAGACACGCTACCTCAACAACTTGTAATATTTTAATCACTTATACTTAGATTACTTGTGTATAAATAGATCAGATGGAGAGAAGTTAAGTGTGCTTTGTATATTGAAAGCTTAGAACTTTTACAAAGTAACTTCTCTCCTACAAAGAGTATACAACTCACTGAGATAGCTCAGTGGGTATATTGTTACCACTCAAGCAAAACTTGAGTTTCGCTAGGAGACACCAAAAACCCTTGTCTATTCAATCCCAAGTGTTTGTTCCGCAAAACACTTGGGTAATAGATTCTTGGAATTATTTCTAATAAGAATTTAAAAGTTGAAAAATATTGTGTATTTTTATATTCACGTACTTTAACTGTTAGAAATATTCTTTGCATTGATCTCAGTCATAAGCTCACTTAATTTAACTTAATTGTTCTTACTCGGTGTGCTAAGGGAACAACAAGTGGTATCAGAGCCTCTGGTTTATAAAACCTTTCAAAAACCCAGAGTGCTCCAGGTTTTTAAAACCAAGATCCTAAAATGACTGATACCAATGTACCCCAGTTAGTCGATAAAAAGGGTGGCAGCTATTCTGCTGTAGCACCCAGACTTGAGGCTGGAAAATTTAACAAATGGAAAAAACGTATGATTTGCTATTTAACTAGGATGGAACCCTACTACATCGCTTGTATCAAGGATGGCCCATTTGTCCCAAAAACTGCTGCAGGGCTAATTAAGCCTGAAGCTCAATGGACCATAGATGATAGGAGGGTGGTCAATCAGGACCATCGCCTGAAAAGCATCCTTATATCATGTCTTCCTGACGATATAATGGAATCAGTCATCAATTGTTCTACAGCCAAGCAAACTTGGGATGACTTGGTAAATAGCTTTGAGGGTCCCTCAGATACCAAGGAAAATAGGGTCATGGACCTTAAACTTGAGTACAATACTTTCAGAGCAAAGGACTCTGAAAGTCTCTCTCAGACCTACACCAGATACAAGACTTTGATAAATGAGCTATCAAATGATGGTGTAACTTTATATAAGCATGAGACTAATGTTGGCTTTGTCAACAGTCTCCCTGAGAAGTGGCTCAACTTTTCACAAGGCTTGAGGAATGCTAACCACATTCAGACCCTTGAGCTCCCTGAAATTTATGGGAAATTTATCTATGAGGACAACTTGATCTCAAGGAGATACCCTGACTCAAAAGATCTTGAGTCCAAAAAGGCTTTAACCTCCACACCCATATCAACTGCTTTCTATTCTAATGGTGTTGTGCAGGATTCTCAAGAGGATTCTGAAGATGAAATTGATGAAAGGACTGGAGAGGAGTACCTGAACGACTTGAACTTGGAATTCCAAGAAAGGGCACTCCTTGCTAGTTCAAGACGTTTCATCAAAAGAAATCAGTCCAACTTTACAAAACCAAAAGAAAATGAGACCACTGAATGCTTTAAATGTGGTAAAAAGGGTCATTTTGCTAGGGACTGTTATTCTAAAACCATCTCAGATCCCTCCTACAAATCTTCAGGAAACAGTTCCTCAGGAACTAGCAAGTTTCAACCAAAAATGTTTCAGTCCACCCAACAATTTCAAAACAAGGGTCAAAAGGATTTTGAAACAAAATATAGGAAAATCAAAGCAAAACTTGTACTTCTTGAAACTAACCCCATATTGCCTCAGGCTGCTCAAACATCCAAACCTATTCAGACAAAGAACAAGGTATTAGTAGCTGAAGCATATGATTGGGATGAAGAAGAGGTTTCCTCAGATGAGGAAATAAGAGTTAGTGCACTGATGGCACTTTCTGAAGAGGATCAGGTGGCTGTGGGAAAAAGCCATGCTAGGAATGGAGAGTGGGTCAACATCACCATGAAGAAGGTAAATACTTTACTTTCTATGGATGATGATTCTGATCTTACATGAATTATATTTGTGTTGATCTAAAGTTTGTTGAGGAACAAAGGCTTAACCTGTTTTCAAAATATAACTATATTGTGTCAGAATTGAATAAATGTAGAGATGAACTGCTTGTACTAAAGCAAGCCAAACTAGAAACAATAACTCTACAAATTCAGAACACTGAGATTTTGAAACAAAACCAAGCCCTTCAAACTGAACTTAACAAAGAAAAGGCTGTCATCCAAAGATGGACCAAGAAGAACCCCAAGGTTTTTGACACTGTGGGATTAATCTCTCAGAAAACCATTGGAATTGACCCTCTTATGGTTGATCCAAATGTGTGTCACAATGAACTAAACTTTGTTCCAGCTGGCATATCTTTTAAGCAAGAAATGCTTTCCAAGTCTAATGACTGGATTGTCAGGGACAACCCAGTCAGTAAGTTACCAAACTTTGAGACTGGAAAGATCTTGCTTCCTGAAAGTCAGGCCTTGAAAAATATGCTTGGACTTACTGAACAACTCAGTAAGCTTGAACTCACTGAACAACTCAGTAATACTGAGTCTGTGAATGAGTCTGAATCAGAATCATACCCACCACTTCCTCCACTGAATACCCTTCAGGGTGCTGCACCTAACTTAGGCCTCCCACCAATGGTCTTCTCACCACACTCTCCAAAGGAGAGATCAGGAAAGGGAACAACCATCCTGAAGAGACCAACCCTTGATGTCTCAGTAAATACTGATGACTCATCAACTCCAGTCCCTTCTGAAGCAACAACCCAAAGCACTGATTCAAAATTTGATCAGTTGGCTGAAATGGTCAGGAAGCTGGGAGAGAAGATTGCTTCTTCTAAGAAACCTTCTCAATCCAAGAAGGAACAAAAACCAGCTTCCTCAAAAACCAAACCCAAACCCATAAAACCCCTGAAAAGATGTGAACTGTGCAACTATACAAATCATCTCACTGATGATTGCTATAGAGTCCTTTATTGCATGATTTGCAAAAAGGAAGATCACAGAACCTCTGATCATAAACAATGCTCAGTCATGTCAAACTATTCAGGACTTAAGGCTCAGTGCCTAAACTACCCTTCTGATTCTAAGTAGAAACAGAAGCAAAAGGCCAAGCCTTTTCCACCTTGCCCATTGTGTGGATTCAATGACCATCATCCTGAGGATTGTCAAATTGACAAACACTGTGAATCTAGTGGAAGTTCCACTCAGAAATCCTCAGGAAAAGAGAAGGTCATTCAGTCAAGAAGAGGAGTGAATAAACAATCCTCTCAGACTACTGAGGCTACCCCTGCGACTAAATGCAAAACATGTGGTAGCTCAGTCCACTCAACCACTGACCATGAATCAATTAATACTTTCATAAAGACCTACAAAACCAAACCCTCCATGAAATGGAGTCCTAGAAAGAACTGACCCAGTTTACTATTTGTGCAGAGGCATGCCAGGGATCCTATTTGGCATCTAGACAGTGGATGTTCAAGGAGCATGACTGGTGTTAATGAGTGTCTGCACAAATATGTGGAAGAACCAGGACCCAAAGTGATATTTGCTGATAATTCATCATGTCTCACTGAAGGTTATGGTTCAGTGAACTGCAATGGTATTGTCTTTACTAGGATAGCTTATGTAAATGGTCTTAAGTACAATCTGATCAGTGTCAGTCAACTATGTGATGCAAAATACATAGTTCAGTTTGATGATAAGCAAGGAACCATCTTCAATACAAATAAGGAAATTGTCCTCATTGCACCAAGAAGACAAGATGTTTATGTATTAGACATGTCCAGTCTAACTCAGGATGGAACTTGTCTCTTTGCTAAGGCCACTGATACACTCAACTGGCTTTGGCATAAGAGACTCACCCACCTGAACTTTAAAAACATAAACAATCTTGTAAAACAAAACAAGGTCCTTGGCTTACCATCTCTTGTGTTTTCAAAGGATAAACCATGCTCAGCTTGTGAAAAAGGTAAACACCACCGAGCATCCTCTAAAACCAAAACCAACTTTTCCATCAGGAACTGCCTACATCTTCTCCATATGGATCTATTTGGACCTGTCAGTCCAAGGTCTATTAACCATGAGAAGTATACTCTGGTCATCGTGGATGAATACTTTAGATACACTTGGGTATTCTTCCTGATCAAAAAGAGTCAGGCAGCTGAAACAATCATGTCCTTTGTCAGGAACATTGAATATCAAAATGACATCAAGGTCAAACAGATTAGAACTGACAATGGAACTGAGTTCAAAAATTATGAACTTGAATGTTTCTGTGATGAGAAAGGTATTTCCCAAAACTTTTCCTCTCCATACACACCTGAACAAAATGGTGTTGCTGAAAGGAAAAATAGAACACTCATTGAAGCTGCTAGGACAATGCTATGTGGATCAGTCCTTTCCAACCATTTTTGGACTGATGCAGTCAAAACTGCCTGTTATACACAAAACAGATCCATCATTGTCAAGAGACATGGGAAAACCCCATATGAATTATTCAAAGGAAGAATCCCTGACATCAGCTACTTTCATGTCTTTGGGTGTCCTGTGTTTATTCATAATCACAAGGATCACTTAGGGAAATTTGATGCAAAAGCTGATGATGGATACTTCCTGGGATACTCACTTGTCTCAAAAGCCTTCAAAGTGTTCAACACAAGGAGACAGTAGACTGAGGAAACATTTCATGTTACCTTTGATGAGAGCACTGATGCAATCAGGTTCTCAACTGCCTCAGTAGAAGAGATAGGAATTGATAATTCTTCAAGATATCCTCCTGATGAATATCTTTCTGAAAACAATCCTTCTACTCAGTATCAAGATGATGCTAACCTCTCCTATTACATAATCCCTCACAACCTACCTAACCTAACCATCATTGAGTTTGTTGAGGCACATACAAACACTGATGAAATTAATCAGTCCATTCAAAATGCTCAAGAACCAAAAAATCTCAGTGATCAGGTAGACACTCAAGATCCAATCAATGATCATGTGTCTACTCCAGAACCAACCCCTCTACCCAATCAGGCCTCCACAAGTTCAAATCAGTATCCAGGACCTTAGGAAAGTTGGACTAGGTCTCAGGATATTGAACTTGTAAATATTATTGGAGAGCCTACTGAAGGCATGCTCACTAGAAGCATGGCTGCTAGTCTAAGAGCAGCCTCAGCCAATGAATGCCTATTTGTGGACTTCATTTCCACAATTGAACCCAAAAGTGTTAAAGAAGCACTTACACATCCAAGTTGGGTTCAGGCCATGCATGATGAACTGGAACAATTTGACAGAAACAAGGTAATGACCTTGGTCAAATGTCCTGAGAATGTCTTAGTCATTGGCATGAAATGGGTATTCAAAAACAAAACTGATGAAAATGGCATAGTCATTAAAAACAAAGCCAGACTTGTAGCCAAAGGCTATAATCAACAAGAAGGCATTGACTATGAAGAAACATTTGCACCAGTAGCAAGGATGGAAGCCATCAGGATCTTCCTTGCTTTTGCTACATACATGAACTTCAAGGTATACCAAATGGATGTTAAAAATGCATTCTTAAATGGTTCACTGAAAGAAGAAGTTTATGTTCAGCAACCTCCTGGATTTGAAAGCCATGAGTTTCCTGATCATGTCTGTAAGCTTAATAAAGCCCTTTATGGACTGAAACAAGCTCCCAGGGCATGGTATGAAACTCTCTCAGCCTTTTTGATCCAAAACAAATTTGTCAGAGGCAAGATAGACAACACATTGTTTATCAATAAGACAAATACTGATGTCATACTAGGACAAGTGTATGTTGATGACATCATCTTTGGCTAAACAAGTTACAAGCTTTGCAAACAGTTTGAAAAACTAATGGCAAAGCAATTTGAAATGAGCATGATGGGAGAATTGACCTACTTCCTTGGTATTCAGATCAAACAGACTGATAAAGGAACCACTATCAGTCAAGAGAAGTATGTTAAGAACTTACTGAAAAAGTATGAACTCAGTGACTGTGCCTCAGTCAAGACTCCCATGGTTCCCCCAAACAACCTTGGTCCGGATCTCACTGGTAAACCAGTAAATCAAACTCTCTTTAGAGGAATGATAGGATCACTGATATATCTACTTGCATCAAGGCCTGATATCCAATTCTCAGTATGTCTATGTGCCAGATATCAATCTGACCCAAGAGAATCACACATCACTGCTGTGAAAAGGATATTCAGGTACCTGAAAGGTACTCCAAACCTTGGATTATATTATCCAAAATGCTCAGGCCTTGATCTTAAAGGATACTCAGACTCTGACTATGCTGGATGCAACATGGACAGAAAAAGCACCTCAGGCTCTTGCCAAATACTTGGTGGGAAACTAGTCTGTTGGAGTGCTAAGAAGCAACAATCAGTTGCCTTGTCCTCAGCTGAGGCTGAATATGTTGCAGCAGCTAGTTGTTGTGCAAATGTACTCTGGATGAAAATTCAACTTAGTGACTATGGAATTCAGTATAAGATGGTACCCATCTTTTGTGATAACACAAGTGCAATTGCAATCTCAAACAACCCTGTTCTTCATCAGAGAACAAAACACATTGATATTAGATATCATTTCATCAGGGACCATGTCATGAATGGTGACATTGAATTACACTTCATCCCTACTGAATATCAGTTAGCTGATATCTTCACCAAACCTTTGGATGAACCAACTTTCACAAGACTAAAAGCTGAATTAGGAATGTTGGATATCGAGAATCAGTCCACTGATTGAATCCTTCCAACTGAATTGTAAATCCTTAAAACCTCAGGTCCCTGACTCAATGTGTACATCAGTGAAAAAATATATCACTGAATCCTCAGGAACTAAACCCAAGTTCCTGAAATCTTTAGGGTTCAAGAACTAAACCCAAGTTCCTGAATCCTTGTTGCTCAGGAATCACACCATATTCCTGAATCATCAGTGACTAATCCTAAGTCCCTGAAAAAACCATCACTGAATGAAAAGTCATTCAGGGCCCTGAAAAGGACATTCAATACTAACTTAAACGCTCTAAATATCTAATTAGTAAATGTCCGAGGTTAGTAACCGAACTCTTATTAAATATAAGAATATTTGTTCATTTGCCTTTCTGGCATACACCTCATGGGCCCCCACTTCCCAACTTGGCATTCAATGCCCTCTCTCACACAATACACTGTGTGATGATGGAAACTCTGCAACTTCTCCTTTTGCAGAAACTGCTCAACTGTTCACTCTGCCAATTGTGAAAAAAGAGGAAAAGTGGAGTGGTGGCATTTAATGCGGATCTCAAACATTTTATTCAAAATAATTTCCAAAAATTATATTTTGATTAAATAAAACCGTTCAAATGCCAAAAATACCCCCATCTCCACAATCCTATAAATACCCCAACCAAAACAAACACACACACGCGTTTTAATAATCTAAGCTAAACTCTGCCCATTTTATCTCTCAAAACTCTGTGTGTGTTCATAGCAATTAGCAAACTAGTCCATTTGTCCAACCAAACACAAAAAATGGCATCTTCTAATGCTATCACCCTCGCCCCAAATGTGAACTTTCCAATGGAGGGCGTGGATATGACCAAAAACAATGTGGTTGCAAATTTCCACTACCCTCAACAATATGAGGGTTACAAGGATGTAGTTAAGTATTTACATAACTGCTTCCTTGCCACAGCTTTTACCAAAACCCCATCAGTCATTTATCATGACTATCTCAGGGAGTTCTGGTGTACCGCAACGGCTACTAGCCCTAAGGACACCAGAGAATCAATCATCACATTCACTGTGATGAATGGGAAGAAACCTATCTCCCTAGACTACAAGACCTTTCTCAAGGCCACTGGTCTTGATTTCGCCCAGACCTTTGAGGCAAACCCTACTGACCAGGAAATTAAAGCAGAAATGCTATTCCTTGGGCCTCATGACGCTAAGCGTCCCACTTTGTCTCCTGAAGCCTTGTTAGAAAAGGCTCCCATAGTGAAGACATGGTTTCACCCCATCTGGAGACTCATGATGACATTTGTCATTCAAGTCCTAGGAGGGAACAAATCCTCCACTGAGCAAGTGAACTCATCACAGCAAATGATGATGTTCAGTCTCTTGGAGGGTAGAAAAATTGATATCGGAGGTATAATCTTCCGAGACCTCGTTGCCAAGCTCTCAGGGAAACATAGGCGAAGACACATGTCTTATCCTAGGTTCATTTCCTGTGCGCTTCAGGACCTTCTTAGTTCTGACTACTTAAGGTCTGACGATCAAGGTACAAAACCTGACGTCTTGCATAAGACCAATTTTAGTAGTGACATCACTGAGACACAACCCCCCGCCCTGACCAACTCCATGTTAGTAGTCATTCAGGGTGAGAATGCTATCTCCCCAGAACCTTCACCAACCAAGAAGGTGAAGAAGAAGAAAGGGGGACAGTCCAGTAAGGTGGTTAGACCTAAACCACTCGTCACTGAGACTGTTGCCTTAGACACCCTTAACATTGTGGCCCAGACCTCTGAGACACCCACTGCAGAGACCCTTCTGACCACAAAACAACCGTCAACGGAGGTTACTGGGAAATCATCCTCAGTGTCCTCGGACATACCCTTTCCGCATGTTTCCTTTGACATAAACAAGTCAAAGGGATCAGGAACATCCACCCATTCACATCCTAATGAAGGCACTAATAAATCACAATCAGAGCCTGAGGGAGTACAGGGTTCTATATCCTCAGTGGGGCAGCACTACTCCACTGAGAAGGGGACCCATACCCACTTACATCCTGCTAACGTCCCTGAGCAATCACACTCGGGGTCTCAGGGAGTTCAGGACCCTAAATCCCCAAAAGGACAGACCAATCCTGATGGGAAGGGGGTCCATACGTCTTCACAAGGAGTGCCTCATGATTCCACTGGAAAACACCCATCAGTGGATGAAGGCGCTCAGGGGGACAAAGACTCGGAGGGATATAAACCACCCGCCGATACAGAACCCAAACCCACCTCAGGCACTTTTGTTCTCTCAGGAACTGACTCTAAAAGTCAGGCTGGGCAAACCCCCCCAGTTATTATGACTAGCCAGGCTGGTCAAACCCCACCAGTTATTATGACAAAAGAGTCAGGACCTGGCCACAACGAAGGTGAGCCCTCTTCTGAGGGGGAGTCGGATATCCTGAAGGCTCCTTCTCCGGCTGACTATGAAAATTTGTTGGCTGATGAGTCAGAGGAGGAGATTGATTTTGGTGATGATGATATCCCTGATGCTGAGGAGGAAATGGAAAGTCAATTAAGCCCTCCTCAGCCCTCTGAGCAACAACATTCTTCTCCTCCTCCTGAGGATCAACCACCCAGTTCCCCATCAACCTCATCATCATCATCAGGTGCTTCAGCCACTCCTAAGTGGTTGCAAAAGTATGACAATGCTCGTCCGGCTTCTGAAAGACAAATGGTAAAATTCCTTCGCAAAGCCAACGAAGGTCTTTACAATATACTTACGGATGAGCAATGGGATAAGCACACTGAAGTGGCAGCCTCCTATGCCGACTTCAGGGCTTCTGTAGAAGAATCTCAGGCAAAGATTCTTCAGGCCGCCACCCTCACTGATAAACAACTTGGCGACCTGAACAAATCTGTAGATGAAATAGCCACTGGACAACATCAGGAACTGTCCAACATCCTCAAGGCTATTGAATCAGTCCAAGAACATCTTACAGATGATCCCACCTTTGTCAAAAGACTGGATGCATACTTGGCCTCTCAGGCGTCCACCTCCACCAGCATTACTGAGCTTCTAAAGCTCCTTTAGGGGGTAGATCTTCAAGGTCTAAGGACACAGCAAGATTCCATTCATCAGGATGTTATTGCATCCAAGGAGCACCTGATCAGAATCTCCTCAGCCTTTGATTAACTCTCAACAACACATAATGAGCTCGTCACCCACTACACCACCCAAGTCACTGAACTCACCACCCACCAAAAGGAAATGGCTGCCGAATTAAGTGCCGTGAAGAATGAGACTTCTGAGACAAAGTCTATGGTCTCAGACATCCTATATATTCTTCAGGCCTCTCATGCTCCTCCAACTCCTCAGTCAGCAGGTGTCTCCACTGAAGTTCCACCATCTGCTGAGGGGTAGAAAAATGATGATCCTCCAATCCCTGATCCTACTTCTGCTTTGGTAACTGTCCCTAAGACATCCACCAGTCAACCCCCTCCCATTGAAAAAGGGAAGAAAATCATGGTGACTTAAACAAACCCTCCTCCTGAAGCACGCTTAGTCAAGGCTTCAACTGAAAGACGTGCAGATCCTGATGCACCGTTCTATGTTGATTTAGAGGATGGGAGAAGAGTCGATGGGACTCCTGAACAACTTGCTGAAATATTACACCAAGAAGATCTCAGGAAGGAACAAGAGAAAGAACAGGAACTCAACAGGTCTGAAATTTCTAAGGTTGCCAAAGAAGTGATCAAGGAGTCTGAGAAAAAGGACATCAAAGGGGATGAGTTTCTCAAGCTTCAGGCTGAACTCCTTAAGGAACACAACAAACAAGCCAAACTTAAGGAAGAAAAGAGGCAGAGGATATATGAGAGGTATGTATGGCACATGACCAAAACCAAGGATGAAGGCACTATCACTGACATCTCCATTCACAACACCAAACCCTGAGCATAACGATACATAGAGGTCCAAGAAAGTCTGAACACCTTCCAACAATCAAATTTTCAGACTATGGGTTAAGAGAATGGGATATGATGATGCCCATCCTAAGGAAGAAAACCACAAGTAAGAATGCCCCAAACCTTATCAAGTCTCTGAGTGCCAAGTATGAGGAACTCGCAAGAGTGGCCAAGAGTCTCGGAATTGACCATGATAGGGCACTTGCTTCTCAGGGACTGGCTATCCCTGAACTTACTCAAAAGACTGGGAAGAAAAGAAAAGCTGTAGCTCTTGAACCTGAACAATACATAGCTGCACTTCACTGCAACAGGACTACTCCTCAGGGAGTCAAGTTTCGTCCCAACCTGGTCATCAAGGAACCTGAGTATGGTATCTTCTTTGTGGAGGAATTTGGTCAGGAAGCCTTTCAAAGTGTCTCTGACATTGATAAAGTGGAAACGACAACACTCCTTACCTACAAACTGATGGCGCTCAATATCAGGAGTCCTGATAATGAGGAGTTTGTCAGGCTGATGGATCAAATGATGAAAGAACGACCTGATAAAGAGGTGTTGATGTCAAAGAAGGCTAAACTTGAACTCATGGGTCTCGTTCAGGAACCTTGAGTATTTTGTACTTAGAATGATAGGACTTGTAATGATATGAATAAATTGATGAATGTTTTGTTATATCAATATCCTTATTTATTTTCTAGTACATTCAGTATGAGCAGAATACTTTAGCTCACTCATACTGATCAAAACACTTAGGCATAATTTATATCCAAATAGGGGGAGATTGTTGGGTTCGTAAAACACCCAATTATCTTAAACAGGATTTGAACACAAATTAAGCTAAGTGTTTGCTAAACCGAGAACAATTCAAGTCACTGAGAGAAGAGCCTCTCAGTGAGTCATCTTCAGGATGCTTAAGGCGAGTTCAATAAAGGACTCACTCTCAGGAAGGCGGTACTCCCTGAGTAGGACTTAAGCCGAAGAAGAAGATGATGGTTCAGTGAGTGTTGGACAAGAACTCACTGAACCCCAGTCTCCTCAACAACAAAGTGATTAAAGACTGAGGAACCAATGCCTGAAGAATAGGCGGGAACAAAAAGGGAAAGATCTGAGAAGATAAAAGTGTCAGACCAAACACTCTTCTCTTGTCAGATACCAACCTTCCCTATTGCGGCTAAAAGTCATGGAGTGTCAGCCAACAACTCCCAAAGTCTTATTAGCCCTTTCCTATTGGTTCTTGGAAATGACAATTACTATTTGTAATTGTCAGACACGCTACCTCAACAACTTGTAATATTTTAATCACTTATACTTAGATTACTTGTGTATAAATAGATCAGATGGAGAGAAGTTAAGTGTGCTTTGTATATTGAAAGCTTAGAACTTTTACAAAGTAACTTCTCTCCTACAAAGAGTATACAACTCACTGAGATAGCTCAGTGGGTATATTGTTACCACTCAAGCAAAACTTGAGTTTCGCTAGGAGACACCAAAAACCCTTGTCTATTCAATCCCAAGTGTTTGTTCCGCAAAACACTTGGGTAATAGATTCTTGGAATTATTTCTAATAAGAATTTAAAAGTTGAAAAATATTGTGTATTTTTATATTCACGTACTTTAACTGTTAGAAATATTCTTTGCATTGATCTCAGTCATAAGCTCACTTAGTTTAACTTAATTGTTCTTACTCGGTGTGCTAAGGGAACAACAGTATTCAAGTCAGAGAACGATACCCACGGTGATTGGATGGGTAACCCAAAAATATTGACGGTGTAGCACGTCGTTCAACTTTGTTATTGGCATAAACGTGCGGGTAACATAAACATACAAAAAGACGCAAAAGACTATAATCATGTTTGGTTCCAAACAGGCGGGTATAAGGTACTTCATTATTAATAGCACTATAAGGTAGAATATTCAACAAATAAGTTGCCATATTAAGTGCTTCTACCCAAAAGTGAGGAGGAAGGTCAGCTTGAAAAAGTAAATTTCGAATTAGATTATTAATGGTTCGTAACGTTCGGACTTTCTATTTTGTTGTGAGGTTTTATGGAAAGAAAAGCTAAATTGTATGCCTTTAGAGGCAAACAACTTGTGTAATGCGTGGTTATCAAATTCACCACCATGGTCACACTAAAAAGACTTAATTTCACACTTAAACCGAGTATAAACAAAATTACGAAACAGAACAAATTTAGACATAACATCAGACTTATTAAGAAAGGGATAAACCCATACATAATGAGAATAAGGATCCAAGAACAAGACATAATATTTAAAACCAGTAAGACTCGGATTTGGGGAAGTCCACAAATCCGAGTAAACAATGTCAAAACAAGACTGAACCAAAGTATGTGAAATAGAAAAAGGAAGCTTCACGTGCTTGCCAAGCTGAAAAAGCACGGGAGGCTTTGTTTTATTGCAAGAAATGGAATTACTAGAAATAAGATGACGTAACACTTCACTTCCTGGATGTTCAAGTTGTTGATGCCACATACGTTGACTCGTTAGTAAAACTTGAGGGATAGGAGAAGGCTTCGTGACCAGGTAGAGATCACCTGTGCTATCACAACGGTAAAGCACATGACGGGTCATGAAGTCCTTAATAGAAAAACCAACCGCGTCAAATTCAATTGTACAATTATTATCACGAACAAATTGACGAACATAAATCAAATTTTGAAAAATGTTAGGTGTGATAAGGACATTATTAAAGTGAAGAGGTATATGAGGAGTAGGCAAAATGCTACTGCCAGTGTTGGGGACGGGTGTGGAATAACCATCACCAACAGAGACAGTCGGATACATGCACATATTAAAAATATTACTAAGACAGTTAACAAATTTATTGAGATGAGAACTAGCACTTGTATCCATGTTCCATGCACCAGTAGTGGGATTTTGAATGGTTATCAAGCTAAAAGCTTGCGGAAAAACCGTTTCTTGACCCGAAGCAAAAGTGGGAAGCGGCTGACCCGTACCTTGTTGAAGATGACCCGTACTGGACTGATTTGAAGCTGGTAACTGAACCGGTCCAGAATTGGTATGAAAAACCAATGGACTGATTTGAGGCACCTGTTGTGAAACTGTTGGTCCATGAAATTCGAGTAAAACAAGAACAGTTCATTGATAGTGAAAAGAATTGTTACAAGATTACTCAAAACCTATTTGATTACATGATAACATCTTCAACTTCTTAAAGGGGATACTTTCGGTATGGTATCCCCTTAGGTGAGGATTTTTCCTCTTTGGGTGACAAATAAACTCTCACTGATCCAAGCTATGCTTGTGATTCAGTGAGAGTGATGTTCCTATCAACTAATACACTATGTGTATATTTTTGTTTGTTTAGGAATCCATGCTAAATCTATTACAACACAGACTATATATACACAGGTAAACTAGACAAAGATAAGATGGGTAGGTGTGAGTTGACATCCACTTGCTATGAGTTGACATCCACTTGCTATGAGTTGTCATCCACTTGGTGTGAGTTGTCATCCACCAAGTGGTCTCTCTTGTACTTTGTCTGACTTCTTTGTTGGAAGTTCCTGCCCATTTATCAGTCTGCTTGTAGAAATAGTATCTTCAGGGTCACTGAGACATTTGTCAATTCTCAGTGATACTGGTGTTGTTTGTAGCTCGTATACTTTACTCACTGACACCGTATCAGTAAGTAAATGTTTCTTCAACAACGGGCTTTTTACAACACTCACTGATTTCTTTATCAGTGAGTAACCCACTATTTTATCAGTGAGTTAGGCTATTTTATGTTCAAATCTTGTCAGGGAACTTGGGTCAAATTCTTGACCCAACAATCTCCCCCTATTTGAATATACAAATAGCCTTGGATCAAACCTGCTTGTTCAGAGACTTGGGTTTAGTTTCTGAGGTTCAAGGGTTCAGGGACTTGGGTTTAGTTTCTGAGGTTCAGGTTCAAGGGTTCAGGGACTTGGGTTTACTTCCTGAAGGTTCATGGGTTCAGGAGACTTGGGTTTAGTTCCTGAAGTTTGGGGGATCAGGAGACTTGGGTTTAGTTCCTGATATTCAGTGAGTTGAATGACCGGTTCAGTGACTGGGTTCAGGGTTCATGGGTCCTGAGGGTTCACTTTGACTGGTTCATTGTGTTGTCTCACTGAGAGGGTTCAGGTCCTGATGGTTCAGGTTCCTGATTGGTCAGTCACCTGTTTAAACAGGTGTTCAGGTTTATGTTATGGTGTATGTGTGTTCACTGACCTGATGTGGGTTATGGGTCCACCATGCTTCCGCTGCTCCACAGATTCTTACAACCATTCTTGAATCACCTGAGGGGGTTCAAGGGTCCTGATGGTGGTTCAGTGGTTTAAGGGTCCTGATGGTGGTTCAGATTTCTGAGGGGTTCAAGGTCCTGAGTGGTTCAGGGGGTTCAGTTTAGTGACTGAGGGTTCAGGACCTTGAGGGTTCAGTAACTTTGGTTTTAGTTACTAGGTTCAGTGATTGTGTTTTACCCACTGATTCTTAGTTTCAGTGAGTATGGTTTTGTTTAACTTACTGATGTTCACCTTCAGTTATTTCAAACACCACACCCTGAGTATCACATCTGCCTCCTGAGCTGCCCACCTTTTATTACCCACTGAATATAATCAACATACCCAGATAATTATCAGTTACCCCTATCAGTTTTAACAACTCCCTGATCCATTCACTTCCTGAGTCAATCCAATCAGACAGTCTGATATACCAGCTTAGCCTGAATCTTCACTCCTGAAGCTCAACCCGAGACCCATATTACCACTCCCTGATACTTATCAGGGACCCCACATTCAGGCTAAGCCTGAAGACACCACTCCACATCACTGACTTGCTCCGCATCAGTCACACCTAGGTTATTGTTTCTCAGTCCCTGATTATTCAGGGTCTCTGATTCTAACCCAATTCACACAACTAACTCATTTAACATAACACTGCTCCACCTTTCTTCATCACTACCTGAAGCATAAATTCTAGCTCCCTGTTACACAACCGATACCCGTATTTGTCTCAGCTACTTCCTGATTTTTCTGGGAGATTTTTTTTTCACTGTCGCTTTGGGTTCGGTGTTAATACCTTCCATACCAACAAGTCTTCATCATATTATGATGATTGATATCATATCTTCATCATAACATTACCAGACCACAAAATGCCACAGTATTACAAACACTTTTATAATCCCAAACAAAACCTTTTATCAGACCCATTTCCCAAATCAGCCATCACTTAACAACAATGATCCTAAAAATGAGATTCTTGATCAAACGCACTTTCTTCACTGAAAGTCACAAACCTTCACCTGCCCTGCTTTTAGAGCTTCATGTACCGGATCTATTGCCGGAGTTCATTGGTGATTTTGATGTGTTTGATATTTGTTGTGCGAATCTATGGTGATAATGGATCTAGTTTTAGATCCGGATCTTGGTTTTTTGATGTGATTGTAGATCGATTGTGTTATTCAATAACATATAGAATGGGTTTTTTTTTTGTTGATAAAGTTGCTTCTGGGGTTTTTTGTTTGTTTGTGATATTTCGAATGGTGGAAGGGATTGTGTATTTTTATCTTTTGTAGTGAGAGTGGATTTTTTGTTAAGAGTGAAATCCGTATATGGGATTTTTTTGTGTTATGGAGATAAGATTTTGTTTGTGTGGTGTGGGTTGTGTTGGGTTTTGGTAGGTGGGGATAAGATTTGTGTGGTGGGTATGTGTCAGGGAGGGTTTTGGTGTTTGTCAGTCACCTATAAATGTGTCTCTCCCCCTCAAAAATTGCTATATCAGTAGCAGTTTTTGAAGATTCACATTTTTTTTTGGAAGAATGTTATCAGCAGTTATACATGGATCTGGCTTATAAGAATGAACCTTAGGCTCTGGTACCATTTGTTGGTCCATGAAATTCGAGTAAAACAAGAACAGTTCATTGATAGTGAAAAGAATTGTTACAAGATTACTCAAAACCTATTAGATTACATGATAACTGTAGGAATATGTGAACTATAAATAAATCATAAACACATAATAACATCAAAGCACGCAGCGGAATAGATCTACAAGAACATGTAATTAATTAAATTAAATAAGACACGTACCTTAACGATTCCTAGCAAGAACAAGGAATCTCTTGAACAAGAACAAATAATATAAACCCTAATTGGGAATATATTGGATCGATCACACCAAGATCACAAGCTAAAGGAAGCTTGTCACTCGTTCTTGTACACACGTAATGATAGCGTTTCAATGAGAAAAGCTAGGTTCTTGATCACCAACAAACCAAACACTTGAATGCTAAAAGCTCAAGCCGAATTCCCTAGTGGGAATAGAAAAATTCGACTAGCCTTAGCAAGAGGGAAGAAGAAGAGAAGTTAGGCTTGTAGGGGATTCAAGATTAGTAAAAAAAAAACTAAAACACAATGGGATGTATTTATAGTTTTTCTTTCCTTGTTCTCCAAGCCAAACAAAACCGACTCCCTATCCCTAAAGGGAGGGTTCGGCCAATCCTAGCATCCCACAAGGGATTCTAGATCCTTCTTTCCTATTTTTCACGTTTAGTCCTTTAACGGTCGTTAGTTAAAACCCCGTTAAGTACTAACCGTCATTAAGTGTTTTTATTGGTGAAATGAATAAATAAATGTAATGAAATATATTTAATTATTCATCATTGAAACTCTCACGTTAATGTGTGCAATCCCGAGCCTCGGGTTCGAAACCGGACAAACATATATTAATATTTATACACAAAACTTAACAGCTCCCACTTGGATAAACATTAATATAGTAATGACATGGGTCAGCCTAGCTTTACCTTCCCAATGCCCCCAGCTCGATCCGAGTTGTGGTTCTCCTGGTAAAAACCACGTGTGATGAAATTAATCACCATACTTATCCTTTTGTTACTAATACCGCGTTAATTTTGGATATGGATCTTTGTCATTCCATAATTAACTTAGTTTCTCGTTTATACATAATTGAACAAGATTACCAAAACATCTGAACGTCTTCCAGATAGACTTTGGGCGTGCGCACGCAAACATCTTGTCAATCCTACGAGTGGCCAAGCAGTATTAAACTTCAACACAAAGTTGAAGGAACAAATCCCTTATTGACTGCGAGCATAACCCTTGAATTTCGCATCATTTCTGAAAATAGCCCTTATAACTACCTTTTACAGTTAGCGTTAGACTATCTTACAGAAAATAAGCTACATCCTCGGCAATTATCTGTCATCTCAAGTCTGAGGATAAATATTCATGATATACTTAATGACTATGATCCATAAAGTATAATCATGTATTTGGGATAAGTCCTATATTCAATTTATCCAATATTGAATATCATGTGACATTGGTGTCTTAACCTTACAGTTCATTCTACCAATCCTCACATTTGTCTTAGTTTAATAATATTCCCATATTATTAATTGACAACGGACTATTTAGAATAAACAAATTATTCACGGATTTAAACATGCAAATATAGGACACAAATATTAATAATGAGAATAAACGTTATCCGCACTTTATTTCATTAAAATAATAATTGTTTACACGTCCCTATCGAAATACTAATCCAACAGATTTACATGAAACTATATTCTAAACGAAGACCAATACCCTGAGCATGTCGAGTAAACGTATCTTTAGGTAATGCCTTCGTGAAAGGATCAGCCAGATTGTCATCTGTGTGAACTTTGAGTACTTTGATTTCACCTAGTTCGACCTGTTCTCGAACATAGTGCATCTTTCTTTTAAAGTGTCTGGCGCCTTTCATAACTCCAGGTTCATTGGGGAATGTGATTGCAGCAGAGTTGTCGCAATACACATTTATAGGTAATTCAATAGACGGCATCACTCCAAGATCCGTAATGAAATTCCTTATCCAAACAGCTTCTTGTGCAGCATCCGATGCAGCATTGTACTCAGCTTCTGTAGCAGACATGGCCGTTGTGCTCTGCTTTTTACTCTTCCAGTCTACTGCTCCTCCATTTATGACAAAGACATAACCCGTTTGCGACTCGTATCATCTTTATCAGTTTGCCAGGACGCATCGCAGAAACCTGTAACATTCAGTTCTACGTCTGGATTTCCCCCGAAAACAAGAAACATATCTTTAGTATTCCTCAAATACTTAAGAATGTTTTTAACAGCATTCCAGTGACCTATTCATGGATTTTGCTGATATCGACTGGTCAAATTTTGAGCGAATGCCACATCTGGCCTTGTGCATCTAACAACATACATGATAGATCCTACTGCCGAAGCATACGGAACTTTCTGCATGTATGCCACCTCTTCAGGCGTAGAAGCACACATTTTGCTACTTAAGCCATGATCTACTTGCACGGGCAAATATCCCTTCTTGGAATTTTGCATATTGAATCTCTTCAATATTTTATCCATGTAAGCACTTTGGCTTAATCCGATTAACCGTTTAGATCTGTCTCGATAGATCTTGATTCCAAGGATATACGCTGCTTCTCCTAAATCCTTCATGGCAAAGTAATTACCAAGATATTTCTTAACTTCATTAAGGCTTGGTATGTGATTTCCCATGATTAATATGTCATCGACATATAGGACAAGAAAAGTAGTGTTACTCCCACTAACTTTGTGGTATACACATGGCTCATTGAAATTTTGAGTAAATCCAAACTTCTTGATTTCCTCATCAAATTTCTTATTCCATTGCCTGGATGCTTGCTTCAATCCATAAATGGATCTTTGAAGTTTGCATACACGCTCAGGAAATTGTGGATTTTCAAAACCTTCAGGTTGCGCCATATAGATGTCTTCATCTAGGCGACCATTCAGAAACGCGGTTTTGACATCCATTTGCCAAATCTCATAGTCATAGTAGGCAGCTATGGCTATAAGAATCCTAATAGCTCTAATGTCGGCTACAGGAGAAAAAGTCTCCTCATAGTCAACACTATATGTTTAGGTAAAGCCCTTGGCCACCAAACGAGCTTTGTAGGTGTGTACGTTGCCATCCATGTCAGTCTTTTTCTTGAAGAGCCACTTACACCCAACTACCTTAGCATTGGGTGGAAGATCTACTTCAATCCAGACTTTGTTGTCTTTCATGGATTGCATTTCCCCATCCATGGCTACTTGCCATTTTTCCTTTTCAGGACTATTAATGGCAGCCTTATAACTAGTTGGTTCATCAATGTGATCCTATTGAAAAGTTTCCTCATCGTCTATGCTTAAACATAGGCGTTCAGGAGCTTTTATAGATCTTGAAGATCTACAGATGGGTACCACTTCTACTTCAGGTGGAGGACCTAAACTTTCAGGTTCCACAGGAAGTGTGTTAGTGCTTTCAGAAGGTGACGTATCTTCATGATCATTTTCAAGATCATACACTCTCCCACTAAATTCTTGAGATATTAGATTATCCACAAGAAATTCACCGTACCTAGCTACGATTACCTTATTCTCAGGTGGGAAGTAAAAGTAGTAACCCTTTGTTTCCTTAGGGTATCCTACGAAGATACACTTAACAGATCTTTGTTGGAGTTTATCAGGTGAGTCACGTTTGACAAACGCCTCACAACCCCAGACCTTTAAGTAAGAAAACTTGGGAGCTTTTCCAGTCCATACTTCATATGGAGTCTTATCAACCTTCTTAGTTGGAATCCTATTCAACACGCGAACAGCAGTTTCAAGAGCATAATCCCAAAAGGATAAGGGAAGAGTTGTAAGATTAAACATGGATCGCACCATATCTAACAAGGTATGATTTCCCCTTTCAGATACACCATTTTTTTGTGGCGTATAAGGAGAAGTGAGTTGTTGCACAATGCCACACTCACCCAAATAATCCTTAAACTCTTGGCTTAAGTACTCACCACCACGATCGGATCGAAGTGCCTTAATCTTCTTTCCGAGTTGTAATTCTACTTCATTTTTAAAAACCTTGATTGTCTCAAAGACTTCATGTTTATGTTTAATTAAATAAACATAACCATAACGACTATAGTCATCCGTGAAGGTCAAGAAGTAGACAGCACCACGTTTAGACACATGTCTAAGTGGACCACACACGTCCGTGTGTATCAATCCAAGTAGATCCGAAGCCTTCTCCATATTGCTATGGAAAGGTTTCTTTGTCATCTTCCCAGATATGCAAGATTCGCATTTATCAACTGAATCATCATTGATATTTTTCAAAAGCCCATCGTGTTGCAGCTTTTCCATGCGTTTCTTGCCTATGTGAGCAAGACGGCAGTGCCATAAATAAGATGAGTCCAAGTTAGACTTGACTCTCTTATTTCCGATGCTATACATTGAATTATTTTTATTGGATACATGGTTTTCCATGTCAATTTCAAACACACCATTTAATGGAATAGCATTAAAGTAAAAAACAGAATTTAAAGAAACAGAAATTCCATTATCATTAAAAGTATGCTTAAAACCCAAATCCAATAACAAAGAAACTGAAACGACACCTCTAACAATAGAAGGTGCGTAATGACAATTGTTCAAAACTAATATTAAACCAGAAGGTAAAACTAGCTCAAAAGTCCCTATGGCTTCTACTGCTGCACGTATTCCATTTCCCACGTACAAGTAGCATTCCCCATAGTTCAGCTTCTTCGCTCCTCTAAGCCCCTGCGATGTATTACAAATGTGAGTACCACATCCTGTATCATATATCTAGGCATTTTGCTTACGAGGAAAAGAAAACAATTCAACCATAAAAATACCTGAAGTGCTGGCGCCCTGCCCAGCTTTGGCATTCTTATTCTTGCGACACTCCTCAAGCAACAATGGACAGTCACGCTTCCAATGTCCAGGAGTGTTACAGTGGTGACAAGCAGCCGCATCCTTTTTGGGATAATCCTTCTTGGGAGGAGGATTCTGCTTCTTTGGCTTTTGCTGATAAGTCACAATCTGCTTGCCCTTGTCAGCTTTGCCCTTTCCTTTCTTGTTCACTTGTTTCGGTTTACCGGGCTTAGCTACCCTACCACCTCTTATTGCCATGACAGCAGGTGTAGGAGCTTTCTTAGTGAGTTCCTTCTCATGCTCAATAAGCATTGCATGCAATTCAGAAAATGTCTTCCCCTTGCAATGCATGTTAAAGTTGCGCACAAAATCACCATATAATTCCTCATTGAGGGATTTGTTGATGAGGCCAACTTTAACGTCTTCCACAAACCCGCAATTAAGTGCACCTAGTTGGTCAAGATAACCTTTCATTTTAATCGCATGATCACTTACGGGTGTTGTCGCATCCTGCTTGCACTTGCCCAAGTTGTCAAGTACATCATACAATTCAGCCATAGGAGATTTCTGAAACATACGTGTCAGTTCATCAATCATGTTTTTCGGGCCATATTTCTCAAACTGTTTTACCAGTTGATCATCCATCCCCGATAGCATGAGACAAGCCGCATCATTGTGCTTGTCATAGGCTTCATTGTACTGCCTAAGTATTTCATTAGGCGAGTTTGCAGGAGGAGCTTCTGGAAGATCCTCAGTAAGACATTCAGAACGTTTGGCAATTCTAAGAACAAGCCTTAGATTTCGATACCAAGCGTTAAAATTCTTAGTCCCAGTCAGTTTTTCCTTTTCAAGCATCATCTTGAAACAGGAAGTTAGGTTTGACGAGTTTCCGGGTTGGGCCATTTCTACAGAAAAAGTTCAAAAGTTAGTACTTTCGATAATAAACATTTCAAGAAAATTAAACACCCATTGGTTTAAAAAACCATTTAATTTTCTATGAAAACTAGGATCCTAATTGATGCCGTTTCATCACATCAGCTTTGGCTGCTAGCAATGAAAGTGCTCAATAAGGTACCGGATCACCCAATTGCCAATGTCAAATTGCAATTCCTAGAAATCTTGGGATTTACATTATATTGCCAACATCAGTTGCAAAATGTAAGCATGTTTCATCCCCAATTCTTTATGCCTTGGCGCCGTTCCATTACATCAGCTTTGGCTGCTAGTAATGAAAGTGCCCAATTAAGTTAACCAACTCAAGGAACAGTAAATTTGACGTCGGTTTATTGCATTCAGCTTTGGCTGCTAGCAATAAAGTACTCAATTTTACCCTTAGATGACCATCCCTTGAACATCAACATTCAGCTTTGGCTGCTAGTGATGTAGGATGAAACCTTAGGTGTTCCTTATGTAGTTGGGTGGCATTTAACTTAAATTTATAAGGGTAATAAAATTTTGATGTGTTAAATCAAAAAATATGTACAAAGATGTCATGCATTCATCTTTGTATCATATATGTTTTCAAAACCAAAATCGTTTACTCATTCGTAGCTCAAATCATCAAATCTTTTAATTGAGGCGTTGAGCAAATTACAACATTGCCTTAAGATGCTTCGTACTTTTTCATGGTGTACTTGGTAAGTCTATTATTGACGCACAGGCGAGCGGAGGGACGACAGCCGCCGAAGCTGGTTAAAACCGTGCCCCTTTAAGGTCACAATTTAATGTGAGCCAACCTTAAACCCACTTTATAGTTTGTCAATAATAGGTCTGCCGCTTCGACCACTTTTGTACAGTTGCAATCAATCAACTAAAAAATTATGATTTTCTTGCTAAAATAATTAATGTAGTAAATTTATTATTGCTAGTCTCGCCTGGGAGCAAATTACCGTGCGAAGCGAACCACTGTCGGCACATAAGACTTGGCAATAATTAAAAATTACTACAAAGGTTTCATAGTTATTAGTCTTATTTATTTTTATTCTGAAAAATTACCCTCTTTTGTAGTTTACAATCCATCATAATATTAAACACAAAAGATCAAGTAATTACACAAAAAAATAAAAATAAACACATAATAACAAATATATGATCATCCACGATATCGTATAGCCACATGCAAACCTTTTTCAATAAATCCTAATATTAATTCTATGTGAAATTTTAAATGTATGTAACTAACAAAACTCCCATTGGTTTTCGAGCTCATTGTGCCCAATGGACCACAGACACCAAATAACTTGGCCGCGTAAGTTTTGGTTAGTTAGATACCACATTGCACATAACCTTTTAATTAATATTTATTGAGGTCTTCCCCAATTTAAGATTTATTTTAAACATGTAGCAAACAATTCAAAACAAAACATACAAATCACACCATGACAAAATATGCAAGATTTTGTCATGGATACCATATTGATCACATAATCATGCATCACATATTATTATGTCAATATTAATTGTACGTATCTAATTAATTAGTAACATCACATACGGTACTTACTAATTAATCCCTAAAAATTTTCATGCAATCCTAGGGTTTCTCAAGTTTTAATTCAAAACCTAAAACCCTAATTTTTGATAAATATGGATCGAACCATATTAGGGTTTCAAAACAAAATTAACAAACCCTAAAAATTAATATTGCATGTAATCTCTACAAGATCCAATTTTTTAGGTTTAAGTAATTAATTACAAGTTCTAAACGAGGCTCATGATGCCACTGTTGGAATATGTGAACTATAAATAAATCATAAACACATAATAACATCAAAGCACGCAGCGGAATAGATCTACAAGAACATGTAATTAATTAAATTAAATAAGACACGTACCTTAACGATTCCTAGCAAGAACAAGGAATCTCTTGAACAAGAACAAATAATATAAACCCTAATTGGGAATATATTGGATCGATCACACCAAGATCACAAGCTAAAGGAAGCTTGTCACTCGTTCTTGTACACACGTAATGATAGCGTTTCAATGAGAAAAGCTAGGTTCTTGATCACCAACAAACCAAACACTTGAATGCTAAAAGCTCAAGCCGAATTCCCTAGTGGGAATAGAAAAAGTCGACTAGCCTTAGCAAAGGGAAGAAGAAGAGAAGTTAGGCTTGTAGGGGATTCAAGATTAGTAAAAAAAAAACTAAAACACAATGGGATGTATTTATAGTTTTTCTTTCCTTGTTCTCCAAGCCAAACAAAACCGACTCCCTATCCCTAAAGGGAAGGTTCGACCGATCCTAGCATCCCACAAGGGATTCTAGATCCTTCTTTCCTATTTTTCACGTTTAGTCCTTTAACGGTCGTTAGTTAAAACCCCGTTAAGTACTAACCGTCATTAAGTGATTTTATTGGTGAAATGAATAAATAAATATAATGAAATATATTTAATTATTCATCATTGAAACTCTCACGTTAATGTGTGCAATCCCGAGCCTCGGGTTCGAAACCGGACAAACATATATTAATATTTATACACAAAACTTAACAGCTCCCACTTGGATAAACATTAATATAGTAATGACATGGGTCAGCCTAGCTTTACCTTCCCAATGCCCCCAGCTCGATCCGAGTTGTGGTTCTCCTGGTAAAAACCACGTGTGATGAAATTAATCACCATACTTATCCTTTTGTTACTAATACCGCGTTAATTTTGGATATGGATCTTTGTCATTCCATAATTAACTTAGTTTCTCGTTTATACATAATTGAACAAGATTACCAAAACATCTGAACGTCTTCCAGATAGACTTTGGGCGTGCGCACGCAAACATCTTGTCAATCCTACGAGTGGCCAAGCAGTATTAAACTTCAACACAAAGTTGAAGGAACAAATCCCTTATTGACTGCGAGCATAACCCTTGAATTTCGCATCATTTCTGAAAATAGCCCTTATAACTACCTTTTACGGTTAGCGTTAGACTATCTTACAGAAAATAAGCTACATCCTCGGCAATTATCTGTCATCTCAAGTCTGAGGATAAATATTCATGATATACTTAATGACTATGATCCATAAAGTATAATCATGTATTTGGGATAAGTCCTATATTCAATTTATCCAATATTGAATATCATGTGACATTGGTGTCTTAACCTTACAGTTCATTCTACCAATCCTCACATTTGTCTTAGTTTAATAATATTCCCATATTATTAATTGACAACGGACTATTTAGAATAAATAAATTATTCACGGATTTAAACATGCAAATATAGGACACAAATATTAATAATGAGAATAAACGTTATCCGCACTTTATTTCATTAAAATAATAATTGTTTACACGTCCCTATCGAAATACTAATCCAACAGATTTACATGAAACTATCTGCTAAACGAAGACCAATACCCTGAGCATGTCGAGTAAACATATCTTTAGGTAATGCCTTCGTGAAAGGATCAGCCAGATTGTCATCTGTGTGAACTTTGAGTACTTTGATTTCACCTAGTTCGACCTGTTCTCGAACATAGTGCATCTTTCTTTTAAAGTGTCTGGCGCCTTTCATAACTCCAGGTTCATTGGCGAATGTGATTGCAGCAGAGTTGTCGCAATACACATTTATAGGTAATTCAATAGACGGCATCACTCCAAGATCCGTAATGAAATTCCTTATCCAAACAGCTTCTTGTACAGCATCCGATGCAGCATTGTACTCAGCTTCTGTAGCATACATGGCTGTTGTGCTCTGCTTTTTACTCTTCCAGTCTACTGCTCCTCCATTTATGACAAAGACATAACCCGTTTGCGACTTCGTATCATCTTTATCAGTTTGCCAGGACACATCGCAGAAACCTGTAACATTCAGTTCTGCGTTGGATTTCCCCTGAAAACAAGAAACATATCTTTAGTATTCCTCAAATACTTAAGAATATTTTTAACAGCATGCCAGTGACCTTTTCCTGGATTTTGCTGATATCGACTGGTCAAATTTTGAGCGAATGCCACATCTGGCCTTGTGCATCTAACATCATACATGATAGATCCTACTGCCGAAGCATACGGAACTTTCTGCATGTATGCCACCTCTTCAGGCGTAGAAGCACACATTTCGCTACTTAAGCCATGATCTACTTGCATGGGCAAATATCCCTTCTTGGAATTTTGCATATTGAATCTCTTCAATATTTTATCCATGTAAGCACTTTGGCTTAATCCGATTAACCGTTTAGATCTGTCTCGATAGATCTTGATTCCAAGGATATACGCTGCTTCTCCTAAATCCTTCATGGCAAAGCAATTACCAAGATATTTCTTAACTTCATTAAGGCTTGGTATGTGATTTCCCATGATTAATATGTCATCGACATATAGGACAAGAAAAGTAGTGTTACTCCCACTAACTTTGTGGTATACACATGGCTCATTGAAATTTTGAGTAAATCCAAACTTCTTGATTTCCTCATCAAATTTCTTATTCCATTGCCTGGATGCTTGCTTCAATCCATAAATGGATCTTTGAAGTTTGCATACACGCTCAGGAAATTGTGGATTTTCAAAACCTTCAGGTTGCGCCATATAGATGTCTTCATCTAGGCGACCATTCAAAAACGCGGTTTTGACATCCATTTGCCAAATCTCATAGTCATAGTAGGCAGCTATGGCTATAAGAATCCTAATAGCTCTAATGTCGGCTACAGGAGAAAAAGTCTCCTCATAGTCAACACCATATGTTTGGGTAAAGCCCTTGGCCACCAAACGAGCTTTGTAGGTGTGTACGTTGCCATCCATGTCAGTCTTTTTCTTGAAGAGCCACTTACACCCAACTACCTTAGCATTGTGTGGAAGATCTAGTTCAATCCAGACTTTGTTGTCTTTCATGGATTGCATTTCCCCATCCATGGCTACTTGCCATTTTTCCTTTTCAGGACTATTAATGACAGCCTTATAACTAGTTGGTTCATCAATGTGATCCAATAGAAAAGTTTCCTCATCGTCTATGCTTAAACATAGGCATTCAGGAGCTTTTACAGATCTTGAAGATCTACGGATGGGTACCACTTCTACTTCAGGTGGAGGACCTAAACTTTCAGGTTCCACAGGAAGTGTGTTAGTGCTTTCAGAAGGTGACGTATCTTCATGATCATTTTCAAGATCATACACTCTCCCACTAAATTCTTGAGATATTAGATTATCATCAAGAAATTCACCGTACCTAGCTACGATGACCTTATTCTCAGGTGGGAAGTAATAGTAGTAACCCTTTGTTTCCTTAGGGTATCCTACGAAGATACACTTAACAGATCTTTGTTGGAGTTTATCAGGTGAGTCACGTTTGAAAAACGCCTCACAACCCCAGACCTTTAAGTAAGAAAAGTTGGGAGCTTTTCCAGTCCATACTTCATATGGAGTCTTATCAACCTTCTTAGTTGGAATCCTATTCAACACGTGAACAGCAGTTTCAAGAGCATAATTCCAAAAGGATAAGGGAAGAGTTGTAAGATTAAACATGGATCGCACCATATCTAACAAGGTACGATTTCTCCTTTCAGATACACCATTTTGTTGTGGCGTATAAGGAGAAGTGAGTTGTTGCACAATGCCACACTCACCCAAATAATCCTTAAACTCTTGGCTTAAGTACTCACCACCACGATCGGATCAAAGTGCCTTAATCTTCTTTCCGAGTTGTAATTCTACTTCATTTTTAAAAACCTTGAATGTCTCAAAGACTTCATGTTTATGTTTAAGTAAATAAACATAACCATAACGACAATAGTCATCCGTGAAGGTCAAGAAGTAGACAGCACCACGTTTAGACACATGTCTAAGTGGACCACACACGTCCGTGTGTATCAATCCAAGTAGATCCGAAGCCTTCTCCATATTGCTATGGAAAGGTTTCTTTGTCATCTTCCCAGATATGCAAGATTCGCATTTATCAACTGAATCATCATTGATATTTTTCAAAAGCCCATCGTGTTGCAGCTTTTCCATGCGTTTCTTGCCTATGTGAGCAAGACGGCAGTGCCATAAATAAGACGAGTCCAAGTTAGACTTGACTCTCTTATTTCCGATGCTATACATTGAATTATTTTTATTGGATACATGGTTTTCCATGTCAATTTCAAACACACCATTTAATGGAATAGCATTAAAGTAAAAAACAGAATTTAAAGAAACAGAAATTCCATTATCATTAAAAGTATGCTTAAAACCCAAATCCAATAACAAAGAAACTGAAACGACACCTCTAACAATAGAAGGTGCATAATGACAATTGTTCAAAACTAATATTAAACCAGAAGGTAAAACTAGCTCAAAAGTCCCTATGGCTTCTACTGCTGCACGTATTCCATTTCCCACGTACAAGTAGCATTCCCCATAGTTCAGCTTCTTCGCTCCTCTAAGCCCCTGCGATGTATTACAAATGTGAGTACCACATCCTGTATCATATATCTAGGCATTTTGCTTACGAGGAAAAGAAAACAATTCAACCATAAAAATACCTGAAGTGCTGGCGCCCTGCCCAGCTTTGACATTCTTATTCTTGCGACACTCCTCAAGCAACAATGGACAGTCACGCTTCCAGTGTCCAGGAGTGTTACAGTGGTGACAAGCAGCCGCATCCTTTTTGGGATAATCCTTCTTGGGAGGAGGATTCTGCTTCTTTGGCTTTTGCTGATAAGTCACAATCTGCTTGCCCTTGTCAGCTTTGCCCTTTCCTTTCTTGTTCACTTGTTTCGGTTTACTGGGCTTAGCTACCCTACCACCTCTTATTGCCATGACAACAGGTGTAGGAGCTTTCTTAGTGAGTGCCTTCTCATGCTCAATAAGCATTGCATGCAATTCAGAAAATGTCTTCCCCTTGCAATGCATGTTAAAGTTGCGCACAAAATCACCATATAATTCCTCATTGAGGGATTTGTTGATGAGGCCAACTTTAACGTCTTCCACAAACCCGCAATTAAGTGCATCTAGTTGGTCAAGATAACCTTTCATTTTAATCGCATGATCACTTACGGGTGTTGTCGCATCCTGCTTGCACTTGCCCAAGTTGTCAAGTACATCATACAATTCAGCCATAGGAGATTTCTGAAATATACGTGTCAGTTCATCAATCATGTTTTTTGGGCCATATTTCTCAAACTGTTTTACCAGTTGATCATCCATCCCCGATAGCATGAGACAAGACGCATCATTGTGCTTGTCATAGGCTTCATTGTACTGCCTAAGTATTTCATTAGGCGAGTTTGCAGGAGGAGCTTCTGGAAGGTCCTTAGTAAGACATTCAGAACGTTTGGCGATTCTAAGAACAAGCCTTAGATTTCGATACCAAGCGTTATAATTCTTAGTCCCAGTCAGTTTTTCCTTTTCAAGCATCATCTTGAAATAGGAAGTTAGGTTTGACGAGTTTTCGGGTTGGGCCATTTCTACAGAAAATGTTCAAAAGTTAGTAGTTTCGATAATAAACATTTCAAGAAAATTAAACACCCATTGGTTTAAAAAACCATTTAATTTTCTATGAAAACTAGGATCCTAATTGACGTCGTTTCATCACATTAGCTTTGGCTGCTAGCAATGAAAGTGCTCAATAAGGTACGAGATCACCCAATTGCCAATGTCAAATTGCAATTCCTAGAAATCTTGGGACTTACATTATATTGCCAACATCAGTTGCAAAATGTAAGCATGTTTCATCCCCAATTCTTTATGCCTTGGCGCCGTTCCATTACATCAGCTTTGGCTGCTAGTAATGAAAGTGCCCAATTAAGTTAACCAACTCAAGGAACAGTAAATTTGACGTCGGTTTATTGCATTCAGCTTTGGCTGCTAGCAATAAAGTACTCAATTTTACCCTTAGATGACCATCCTTTGAACATCAACATTCAGCTTTGGCTGCTAGTGATGTAGGATGAAACCTTAGGTGTTCCTTTTGTAGTTGGGTGGCATTTAACTTAAATTTATAAGGGTAATAAAATTTTGATGTGTTAAATCAAAAAATATGCACAAAGATGTCATGCATTCATCTTTGTATCATATATGTTTTCAAAACCAAAATCGTTTACTCATTCGTAGCTCAAATCATCAAATCTTTTAATTGAGGCGTTGAGCAAATTACAACATTGCCTTAAGATGCTTCGTACTTTTTCATGGTGTACTTGGTAAGTCTATTATTGACGCACAGGCGAGTGGAGGGACGACAGCCGCCGAAGCTGGTTAAAACCGTGCCCCTTTAAGGTCACAATTTAATGTGAGCCAACCTTAAACCCACTTTATAGTTTGTCAATAATAGGTCCGCCGCTTCGACCACTTTTGTACAGTTGCAATCAATCAACTAAAAAATTATGATTTTCTTGCTAAAATAATTAATGTAGTAAATTTATTATTGCTAGTCTCGCTTGGGAGCAAATTACCGTGCGAAGCGAACCACTGTCGGCACATAAGACTTGGCAATAATTAAAAATTACTACAAAGGTTTCATAGTTATTAGTCTTATTTATTTTTATTCTGAAAAATTACCCTCTTTTTTTAGTTTACAATCCATCATAATATTAAACACAAAAGATCAAGTAATTACACAAAAAAATAAAAATAAACACATAATAACAAATATATGATCATCCACGATATCGTATAGCCACATGCAAACCTTTTTCAATAAATCCTAATATTAATTCTATGTGAAATTTTAAATGTATGTAACTAACAAAACTCCCATTGGTTTTCGAGCTCATTGTGCCTAATGGACCACAGACACCAAATAACTTGGCCGCGTAAGTTTTGGTTAGTTAGATACCACATTGCACATAACCTTTTAATTAATATTTATTGAGGTCTTCCCCAATTTAAGATTTATTTTAAACATGTAGCAAACAATTCAAAACAAAACATACAAATCACACCATGACAAAATATGCAAGATTTTGTCATGGATACCATATTGATCACATAATCATGCATCACATATTATTATGTCAATATTAATTGTACGTATCTAATTAATTAGTAACATCACATACGGTACTTACTAATTAATCCCTAAAAATTTTCATGCAATCCTAGGGTTTCTCAAGTTTTAATTCAAATCCTAAAACCCTAATTTTTGATAAATATGGATCGAACCATATTAGGGTTTCAAAACAAAATTAACAAACCCTAAAAATTAATATTGCATGTAATCTCTACAAGATCCAATTTTTTAGGTTTAAGTAATTAATTACAAGTTCTAAACGAGGCTCATGATGCCACTTTTGGAATATTTAAACTATAAATAAATCATAAACACATAATAACATCAAAGCACGCAGCGGAATAGATCTACAAGAACATGTAATTAATTAAATTAAATAAGACACGTACCTTAACGATTCCTAGCAAGAACAAGGAATCTCTTGAACAAGAACAAATAATATAAACCCTAATTGGGAATATATTGGATCGATCACACCAAGATCACAAGCTAAAGGAAGCTTGTCACTCGTTCTTGTACACACGTAATGATAGCGTTTCAATGAGAAAAGCTAGGTTCTTGATCACCAACAAACCAAACACTTGAATGCTAAAAGCTCAAGCCGAATTCCCTATTGGGAATAGAAAAAGTCGACTAGCCTTAGCAAGAGGGAAGAAGAAGAGAAGTTAGGCTTGTAGGGGATTCAAGATTAGTAAAAAAAAAAACTAAAACACAATGGGATGTATTTATAGTTTTTCTTTCCTTGTTCTCCAAGCCAAACAAAACCGACTCCCTATCCCTAAAGGGAGGGTTCGGCCGATCCTAGCATCCCACAAGGGATTCTAGATCCTTCTTTCCTATTTTTCACGTTTAGTCCTTTAACGGTCGTTAGTTAAAACCCCGTTAAGTACTAACCGTCATTAAGTGTTTTTATTGGTGAAATGAATAAATAAATATAATGAAATATATTTAATTATTCATCATTGAAACTCTCACGTTAATGTGTGCAATCCCGAGCCTCGGGTTCGAAACCGGACAAACATATATTAATATTTATACACAAAACTTAACAGCTCCCACTTGGATAAACATTAATATAGTAATGACATGGGTCAGCCTAGCTTTACCTTCCCAATGCCCCCAGCTCGATCCGAGTTGTGGTTCTCCTGGTAAAAACCACGTGTGATGAAATTAATCACCATACTTATCCTTTTGTTACTAATACCGCGTTAATTTTGGATATGGATCTTTGTCATTCCATAATTAACTTAGTTTCTCGTTTATACATAATTGAACAAGATTACCAAAACATCTGAACGTCTTCCAGATAGACTTTGGGCGTGCGCACGCAAACATCTTGTCAATCCTACGAGTGGCCAAGCAGTATTAAACTTCAACAAAAAGTTGAAGGAACAAATCCCTTATTGACTATGAGCATAACCCTTGAATTTCGCATCATTTATGAAAATAGCCCTTATAACTTCCTTTTACGGTTAGCGTTAGACTATCTTACAGAAAATAAGCTACATCCTCGGCAGTTATCTGTCATCTCAAGTCTGAGGATAAATATTCATGATATACTTAATGACTATGATCCATAAAGTATAATCATGTATTTGGGATAAGTCCTATATTCAATTTATCCAATATTGAATATCATGTGACATTGGTGTCTTAACCTTACAGTTCATTCTACCAATCCTCACATTTGTCTTAGTTTAATAATATTCCCATATTATTAATTGACAACGGACTATTTAGAATAAATAAATTATTCACGGATTTAAACATGCAAATATAGGACACAAATATTAATAATGAGAATAAACGTTATCCGCACTTTATTTCATTAAAATAATAATTGTTTACACGTCCCTATCGAAATACTAATCCAACAGATTTACATGAAACTATCTGCTAAACGAAGACCAATACCCTGAGCATGTCGAGTAAACGTATCTTTAGGTAATGCCTTCGTGAAAGGATCAGCCAGATTGTCATCTATGTGAACTTTGAGTACTTTGATTTCACCTAGTTCGACCTGTTCTCGAACATAGTGCATCTTTCTTTTAAAGTGTCTGGCGCCTTTCATAACTCCAGGTTCATTGGCGAATGTGATTGCAGCAGAGTTGTCGCAATACACATTTATAGGTAATTCAATAGACGGCATCACTCCAAGATCCGTAATGAAATTCCTTATCCAAACAGCTTCTTGTGCAGCATCCGATGCAGCATTGTACTCAGCTTCTGTAGCAGACATGGCCGTTGTGCTCTGCTTTTTACTCTTCCAGTCTACTGCTCCTCCATTTATGACAAAGACATAACCCGTTTGCGACTTCATATCATCTTTATCAGTTTGCCAGGACACATCGCAGAAACCTGTAACATTCAGTTCTGCGTCTGGATTTCCCCTGAAAACAAGAAACGTATCTTTAGTATTCCTCAAATACTTAAGAATGTTTTTAACAGCATGCCAGTGACCTTTTCCTGGATTTTGCTGATATCGACTGGTCAAATTTTGAGCGAATGCCACATCTGGCCTTGTGCATCTAACAACATACATGATAGATCCTACTACCGAAGCATACGGAACTTTCTGCATGTATGCCACCTCTTCAGGCGTAGAAGCACACATTTCGCTACTTAAGCCATGATCTACTTGCATGGGCAAATATCCTTTCTTGGAATTTTGCATATTGAATCTCTTCAATATTTTATCCATGTAAGCACTTTGGCTTAATCCGATTAACCGTTTAGATCTGTCTCGATAGATCTTGATTCCAAGGATATACGCTGCTTCTCCTAAATCCTTCATGGCAAAGCAATTACCAAGATATTTCTTAACTTCATTAAGGCTTGGTATGTGATTTCCCATGATTAATATGTCATCGACATATAGTACAAGAAAAGTAGTGTTACTCCCACTAACTTTGTGGTATACACATGGCTCATTGAAATTTTGAGTAAATCCAAACTTCTTGATTTCCTCATCAAATTTCTTATTCCATTGCCTGGATGCTTGCTTCAATCCATAAATGGATCTTTGAAGTTTGCATATACGCTCAGGAAATTGTGGATTTTCAAAACCTTCAGGTTGCGCCGTATAGATGTCTTCATCTAGGCGACCATTCAGAAATGCGGTTTTGACATCCATTTGCCAAATCTCATAGTCATAGTAGGCAGCTATGGCTATAAGAATCCTAATAGCTCTAATGTCGGCTACAGGAGAAAAAGTCTCCTCATAGTCAACACCATATGTTTGGGTAAAGCCCTTGGCCACCAAACGAGCTTTGTAGGTGTGTACGTTTCCATCCATGTCAGTCTTTTTCTTGAAGAGCCACTTACACCCGACTACCTTAGCATTGGGTGGAAGATCTACTTCAATCCAGACTTTGTTGTCTTTCATGGATTGCATTTCCCATCCATGGCTACTTGCCATTTTTCCTTTTCAGGACTATTAATGGCAGCCTTATAACTAGTTGGTTCATCAATGTGATCCAATAGAAAAGTTTCCTCATCGTCTATGCTTAAACATAGGCGTTCAGGAGCTTTTATAGATCTTGAAGATCTACGGATGGGTACCACTTCTACTTCAGGTGGAGGACCTAAACTTTCAGGTTCCACAGGAAGTGTGTTAGTGCTTTCAGAAGGTGACGTATCTTCATGATCATTTTCAAGATCATACACTCTCCCACTAAATTCTTGAGATATTAGATTATCATCAAGAAATTCACCGTACCTAGCTACGATGACCTTATTCTCAGGTGGGAAGTAATAGTAGTAACCCTTTGTTTCCTTAGGGTATCCTACAAAGATACACTTAACAGATCTTTGTTGGAGTTTATCAGGTGAGTCACGTTTGAAAAACGCCTCACAACCCTAGACCTTTAAGTAAGAAAAGTTGGGAGCTTTTCCAGTCCATACTTCATATGGAGTCTTATCAACCTTCTTAGTTGGAATCCTATTCAACACGTGAACAGCAGTTTCAAGAGCATAATCCCAAAAGGATAAGGGAAGAGTTGTAAGATTAAACATGGATCACACCATATCTAACAAGGTATGATTTCTCCTTTCAGATACACCATTTTGTTGTGGCGTATAAGGAGAAGTGAGTTGTTGCACAATGCCACACTCACCCAAATAATCCTTAAACTCTTGGCTTAAGTACTCACCACCACGATCGGATCGAAGTGCCTTAATCTTCTTTCCGAGTTGTAATTCTACTTCATTTTTAAAAACCTTGAATGTCTCAAAGACTTCATGTTTATGTTTAAGTAAATAAACATAACCATAACGACTATAGTCATCCGTGAAGGTCAAGAAGTAGACAGCACCACGTTTAGACACATGTCTAAGTGGACCACACACGTCCGTGTGTATCAATCCAAGTAGATCTGAAGCCTTCTCCATATTGCTATGGAAAGGTTTCTTTGTCATCTTCCCAGATATGCAAGATTCGCATTTATCAACTGAATCATCATTGATATTTTTCAAAAGCCCATCGTGTTGCAGCTTTTCCATGCGTTTCTTGCCTATGTGAGCAAGACGGCAGTGCCATAAATAAGACGAGTCCAAGTTAGACTTGACTCTCTTATTTCCGATGCTATACATTGAATTATTTTTATTGGATACATGGTTTTCCATGTCAATTTCAAACACACCATTTAATGGAATAGCATTAAAGTAAAAAATAGAATTTAAAGAAACAGAAATTCCATTATCATTAAAAGTATGCTTAAAACCCAAATCCAATAACAAAGAAACTGAAACGACACCTCTAACAATAGAAGGTGCATAATGACAATTGTTCAAAACTAATATTAAACCAGATGGTAAAACTAGCTCAAAAGTCCCTATGGCTTCTACTGCTGCACGTATTCCATTTCCCACGTACAAGTAGCATTCCCCATAGTTCAGCTTCTTCGCTCCTCTAAGCCCCTGCGATATATTACAAATGTGAGTACCACATCCTGTATCATATATCCAGGCATTTTGCTTACGAGGAAAAGAAAACAATTCAACCATAAAAATACCTGAAGTGCTGGCGCCTTGCCCAGCTTTGGCATTCTTATTCTTGCGACACTCCTCAAGCAACAATGGACAGTCACGCTTCCAATGTCCAGGAGTGTTACAGTGGTGACAAGCAGCCACATCCTTTTTGGGATAATCCTTCTTGGGAGGAGGATTCTGCTTCTTTGGCTTTTGCTGATAAGTCACAATCTGCTTGCCCTTGTCAGCTTTGCCCTTTCCTTTCTTGTTCACTTGTTTCGGTTTACCGGGCTTAGCTACCCTACCACCTCTTATTGCCATGACAGCAGGTGTAGGAGCTTTCTTAGTGAGTGCCTTCTCATGCTCAATAAGCATTGCATGCAATTCAGAAAATGTCTTCCCCTTGCAATGCATGTTAAAGTTGCGCACAAAATCACCATATAATTCCTCATTAAGGGATTTGTTGATGAGGCCAACTTTAACGTCTTCCACAAACCCGCAATTAAGTGCATCTAGTTGGTCAAGATAACCTTTCATTTTAATCGCATGATCACTTACGGGTGTTGTCGCATCCTGCTTGCACTTGCCCAAGTTGTCAAGTACATCATACAATTCAGCCATAGGAAATTTCTGAAACATACGTGTCAGTTCATCAATCATGTTTTTCGGGCCATATTTCTCAAACTGTTTTACCAGTTGATCATCCATCCCCGATAGCATGAGACAAGCCGCATCATTGTGCTTGTCATAGGCTTCATTGTACTGCCTAAGTATTTCATTAGGCGAGTTTGCAGGAGGAGCTTCTGGAAGGTCCTCAGTAAGACATTCAGAACGTTTGGCAATTCTAAGAACAAGCCTTAGATTTCGATACCAAGCGTTAAAATTCTTAGTCCGAGTCAGTTTTTCCTTTTCAAGCATCATCTTGAAACAGGAAGTTAGGTTTGACGAGTTTCCGGGTTGGGCCATTTCTACAGAAAAAGTTCAAAAGTTAGTACTTTCGATAATAAACATTTCAAGAAAATTAAACACCCATTGGTTTAAAAAACCATTTAATTTTCTATGAAAACTAGGATCCTAATTGACGCCGTTTCATCACATCAGCTTTGGCTGCTAGCAATGAAAGTGCTCAATAAGGTACGGGACCACCCAATTGCCAATGTCAAATTGCAATTCCTAGAAATCTTGGGACTTACATTATATTGCCAACATCAGTTGCAAAATGTAAGCATGTTTCATCCCCAATTCTATATGCCTTGGTGCCGTTCCATTACATCAGCTTTGGCTGCTAGTAATGAAAGTGCCCAATTAAGTTAACCAACTCAAGGAACAGTAAATTCGACGTCGGTTTATTGCATTCAGCTTTGGCTGCTAGCAATAAAGTACTCAATTTTACCCTTAGATGACCATCCTTTGAACATCAACATTCAGCTTTGGCTGCTAGTGATGTAGGATGAAACCTTAGGTGTTCCTTTTGTAGTTGGGTGGCATTTAACTTTAATTTATAAAGGTCATAAAATTTTGATGTGTTAAATCAAAAACTATGTACAAAGATGTCATGCATTCATCTTTGTATCATATATGTTTTCAAAACCAAAATCGTTTACTCATTCGTAGCTCAAATCATCAAATCTTTTAATTGAGGCGTTGAGCAAATTACAACATTGCCTTAAGATGCTTCGTACTTTTTCATGGTGTACTTGGTAAGTCTATTATTGACGCACAGGCGAGCGGAGGGACGACAGCCGTCGAAGCTGGTTAAAACCGTGCCCCTTTAAGGTCACAATTTAATGTGAGCCAACCTTAAACCCACTTTATAGTTTGTCAATAATAGGTCCGCCGCTTCGACCACTTTTGTACAGTTGCAATCAATCAACTAAAAAATTATGATTTTCTTGCTAAAATAATTAATGTAGTAAATTTATTATTGCTAGTCTCGCCTGGGAGCAAATTACCGTGCGAAGCGAACCACTGTCGGCACATAAGACTTGGCAATAATTAAAAATTACTACAAAGGTTTCATAGTTATTAGTCTTATTTATTTTTATTCTGAAAAATTACCCTCTTTTGTAGTTTACAATCCATCATAATATTAAACACAAAAGATCAAGTAATTACACAAAAAAATAAAAATAAACACATAATAACAAATATATGATCATCCACGATATCATATAGCCACATGCAAACCTTTTTCAATAAATCCTAATATTAATTCTATGTGAAAATTTAAATGTATGTAACTAACAAAACTCCCATTGGTTTTCGAGCTCATTGTGCCCAATGGACCACTGACACCAAATAACTTGGCCGCGTAAGTTTTGGTTAGTTAGATACCACATTGCACATAACCTTTTAATTAATATTTATTGAGGTCTTCCCCAATTTAAGATTTATTTTAAACATGTAGCAAACAATTCAAAACAAAACATACAAATCACTCCATGACAAAATATGCAAGATTTTGTCATGGATACCATATTGATCACATAATCATGCATCACATATTATTATGTCAATATTAATTGTATGGATCTAATTAATTAGTAATATCACATACGGTACTTACTAATTAATCCCTAAAAATTTTCATGCAATCCTAGGGTTTCTCAAGTTTTAATTCAAAACCTAAAACCCTAATTTTTGATAAATATGGATCGAACCATATTAGGGTTTCAAAACAAAATTAACAAACCCTAAAAATTAATATTGCATGTAATCTCTACAAGATCCAATTTTTTAGGTTTAAGTAATTAATTACAAGTTCTAAACGAGGCTCATGATGCCACTGTTGGAATATGTGGACTATAAATAAATCATAAACACATAATAACATCAAAGCACGCAGCGGAATAGATGTACAAGAACATGTAATTGATTAAATTAAATAAGACACGTACCTTAACGATTCCTAGCAAGAACAAGGAATCTCTTGAACAAGAACAAATAATATAAACCCTAATTGGGAATATATTGGATCGATCACACCAAGATCACAAGCTAAAGGAAGCTTGTCACTCGTTCTTGTACACACGTAATGATAGCGTTTCAATGAGAAAAGCTAGGTTCTTGATCACCAACAAACCAAACACTTGAATGCTAAAAGCTCAAGCCGAATTCCCTAGTGGGAATAGAAAAAGTCGACTAGCCTTAGCAAGAGGGAAGAAGAAGAGAAGTTAGGCTTGTAGGGGATTCAAGATTAGTAAAAAAAAAAAAAAACTTAAACACAATGGGATGTATTTATAGTTTTTCTTTCCTTGTTCTCCAAGCCAAACAAAACCGACTCCCTTTCCCTAAAGGGAGGGTTCGGCCGATCCTAGCATCCCACAAGGGATTCTAGATCCTTCTTTCCTATTTTTCACGTTTAGTTCTTTAACGGTCGTTAGTTAAAACCCCGTTAAGTACTAACCGTCGTTAAGTGTTTTTATTGGTGAAATGAATAAATAAATATAATGAAATATATTTAATTATTCATCATTGAAACTCTCACGTTAATGTGTGCAATCCCGAGCCTCGGGTTCGAAACCGGACAAACATATATTAATATTTATACACAAAACTTAACAGCTCACACTTGGATAAACATTAATATAGTAATGACATGGGTCAGGCTAGCTTTACCTTCCCAATGCCCCCAGCTCGATCCGAGTTGTGGTTCTCCTGGTAAAAACCACGTGTGATGAAATTAATCACCATATTTATCCTTTTGTTACTAATACCGCGTTAATTTTGGATATGGATCTTTGTCATTCCATAATTAACTTAGTTTCTCGTTTATACATAATTGAACAAGATTACCAAAATATCTGAACGTCTTCCAGATAGACTTTGGGCGTGCGCACGCAAACATCTTGTCAATCCTACGAGTGGCCAAGCAGTATTAAACTTCAACAAAAAGTTGAAGGAACAAATCCCTTATTGACTGCGAGCATAACCCTTGAATTTCGCATCATTTCTGAAAATAGCCCTTATAACAATCTTTTACGGTTAGCGTTAGACTATCTTACAGAAAATAAGCTACATCCTCGGCAATTATCTGTCATCTCAAGTCTGAGGATAAATATTCATGATATACTTAATGACTATGATCCATAAAGTATAATCATGTATTTGGGATAAGTCCTATATTCAATTTATCCAATATTGAATATCATGTGACATTGGTGTCTTAACATTACAGTTCATTCTACCAATCCTCACATTTGTCTTAGTTTAATAATATTCCCATATTATTAATTGACAACGGACTATTTAGAATAAATAAATTATTCACGGATTTAAACATGCAAATATAGGACACAAATATTAATAATGAGAATAAACGTTATCCGCACTTTATTTCATTAAAATAATAATTGTTTACACGTCCCTATCGAAATACTAATCCAACAGATTTACATGAAACTATCTGCTAAACGAAGACCAATACCCTGAGCATGTCGAGTAAACGTATCTTTAGGTAATGCCTTCGTGAAAGGATCAGCCAGATTGTTATCTGTGTGAACTTTGAGTACTTTGATTTCACCTAGTTCGACCTGTTCTCGAACATAGTGCATCTTTCTTTTAAAGTGTCTGGCGCCTTTCATAACTCCAGGTTCATTGGCGAATGTGATTGCAGCAGAGTTGTGGCAATACACATTTATAGGTAATTCAATAGACGGCATCACTCCAAGATCCGTAATGAAATTCCTTATCCAAACAGCTTCTTGTGCAGCATCCGATGCAGCATTGTACTCAGCTTCTGTAGCAGACATGGCCGTTGTGCTCTGTTTTTTACTCTTCCAGTCTACTGCTCCTCCATTTATGACAAAGACATAACCCGTTTGCGACTTCGTATCATCTTTATCAGTTTGCCAGGACGCATCGCAGAAACCTGTAACATTCAGTTCTGCGTCTGGATTTCCCCCGAAAACAAGAAACATATCTTTAGTATTCCTCAACTACTTAAGAATGTTTTTAACAGCATGCCAGTGACCTTTTCCTGGATTTTGCTGATATCGACTGGTCAAATTTTGAGCGAATGCCACATCTGGCCTTGTGCATCTAACAACATACATGATAGATCCTACTGCCGAAGCATACGGAACTTTCTGCATGTATGCCACCTCTTCAGGCGTAGAAGCACACATTTCGCTACTTAAGCCATGATCTACTTGCATGGGCAAATATCCCTTCTTGGAATTTTGCATATTGAATCTCTTCAATATTTTATCCATGTAAGCACTTTGGCTTAATCCGATTAACCGTTTAGATCTGTCTCGATAGATCTTGATTCCAAGGATATACACTGCTTCTCCTAAATCCTTCATGGCAAAGCAATTACCAAGATATTTCTTAACTTCATTAAGGCTTGGTATGTGATTTCCCATGATTAATATGTCATCGACATATAGGACAAGAAAAGTAGTGTTACTCCCACTAACTTTGTGGTATACACATGGCTCATTGAAATTTTGAGTAAATCCAAACTTCTTGATTTCCTCATCAAATTTCTTATTCCATTGCCTGGATGCTTGCTTCAATCCATAAATGGATCTTTGAAGTTTGCATACACGCTCAGGAAATTGTGGATTTTCAAAACCTTCAGGTTGCGCCATATAGATGTCTTCATCTAGGCGACCATTCAGAAACGCGGTTTTGACATCCATTTGCCAAATCTAATAGTCATAGTAGGCAGCTATGGCTATAAGAATCCTAATAGCTCTAATGTCGGCTACAGGAGAAAAAGTCTCCTCATAGTCAACACCATATGTTTGGGTGAAGCCCTTGGCCACCAAACGAGCTTTATAGGTGTGTACGTTGCCATCCATTCAGTCTTTTTCTTGAAGAGCCACTTACACCCAACTACCTTAGCATTGGGTGAAAGATCTACTTCAATCCAGACTTTGTTGCCTTTCATGGATTGCATTTCCCCATCCATGGCTACTTGCCATTTTTCCTTTTCAGGACTATTAATGGCAGCCTTATAACTAGTTGGTTCATCAATGTGATCTAATAGAAAAGTTTCCTCATCGTCTATGCTTAAACATAGGCGTTCAGGAGCTTTTATAGATCTTGAAGATCTACGGATGGGTACCACTTCTACTTCAAGTGGAGGACCTAAACTTTCAGGTTCCACAGGAAGTGTGTTAGTGCTTTCAGAAGGTGACGTATCTTCATGATCATTTTCAAGATCATACACTCTCCCACTAAATTCTTGAGATATTAGATTATCATCAAGAAATTCACCGTACCTAGCTACGATGACCTTATTCTCAGGTGGGAAGTAAAAGTAGTAACCCTTTGTTTCCTTAGGGTATCCTACGAAGATACACTTAACAGATCTTTGTTGGAGTTTATCAGGTGAGTCACGTTTGAAAAACGCCTCACAACCCCAGACCTTTAAGTAAGAAAAGTTGGGAGCTTTTCCAGTCCATACTTCATATGGAGTCTTATCAACCTTCTTAGTTGGAATCCTATTCAACACGTGAACAGCAGTTTCAAGAGCATAATCCCAAAAGGATAAGGGAAGAGTTGTAAGATTAAACATGGATCGCACCATATCTAACAAGGTACGATTTCTCCTTTCAAATACACCATTTTGTTGTGGCGTATAAGGAGAAGTGAGTTGTTGCACAAGGCCACACTCACCCAAATAATCCTTAAACTCTTGGCTTATGTACTCACCACCACGATCGGATCGAAGTGCCTTAATCTTCTTTCCGAGTTGTAATTCTACTTCATTTTTAAAAACCTTGAATGTCTCAAAGACTTCATGTTTATGTTTAAGTAAATAAACATAACCATAACGACTATAGTCATCCGTGAAGGTCAAGAAGTAGACAGCACCACGTTTAGACACATGTCTAAGTGGACCACACACGTCCGTGTGTATCAATCCAAGTAGATCTGAAGCCTTCTCCATATTGCTATGGAAAGGTTTCTTTGTCATCTTCCCAAATATGCAAGATTCGCATTTATCAACTGAATCATCATTGATATTTTTCAAAAGCCCATCGTGTTGCAGCTTTTCCATGCGTTTCTTGCCTTTGTGAGCAAGACGGCAGTGCCATAAATAAGACGAGTCCAAGTTAGACTTGACTCTCTTATTTCCGATGCTATACATTGAATTATTTTTATTGGATACATGGTTTTCCATGTCAATTTCAAACACACCATTTAATGGAATATCATTAAAGTAAAAAACAGAATTTAAAGAAACAGAAATTCCATTATCATTAAAAGTATGCTTAAAACCCAAATCCAATAACAAAGAAACTGAAATGACACCTCTAACAATAGAAGGTGCGTAATGACAATTGTTCAAAACTAATATTAAACCAGAAGGTAAAACTAGCTCAAAAGTCCCTATGGCTTCTACTACTGCACGTATTCCATTTCCCACGTACAAGTAGCATTCCCCATAGTTCAGCTTCTTCGCTCCTCTAAGCCCCTGCGATGTATTACAAATGTTAGTACCACATCCTGTATCATATATCCAGGCATTTTGCTTACGAGGAAAAGAAAACAATTCAACCATAAAAATACCTGAAGTGCTGGCGCCCTGCCCAGCTTTGGCATTCTTATTCTTGCGACACTCCTCAAGCAACAATGGACAGTCACGCTTCCAATGTCCAGGAGTGTTACAGTGGTGACAAGCAACCGCATCCTTTTTGGGATAATCCTTCTTGGGAGGAGGATTCTGCTTCTTTGGCTTTTGCTGATAAGTCACAATCTGCTTGCCCTTGTCAGCTTTGCCCTTTCCTTTCTTGTTCACTTGTTTCGGTTTACCGGGCTTAGCTACCCTACCACCTCTTATTGCCATGACAGCAGGTGTAGGAGCTTTCTTAGTGAGTGCCTTCTCATGCTCAATAAGCATTGCATGCAATTCAGAAAATGTCTTCCCCTTGCAATGCATGTTAAAGTTGCGCACAAAATCACCATATAATTCCTCATTGAGGGATTTGTTGATGAGGCCAACTTTAACGTCTTCCACAAACCCGCAATTAAGTGCATCTAGTTGGTCAAGATAACCTTTCATTTTAATCGCATGATCACTTACGGGTGTTGTCGCATCCTGCTTGCACTTGCCCAAGTTGTCAAGTACATCATACAATTCAGCCATAGGAGATTTCTGAAACATACGTGTCAGTTCATCAATCATGTTTTTCGGGCCATATTTCTCAAACTGTTTTACCAGTTGATCATCCATCCCCGATAGCATGAGACAAGCCGCATCATTGTGCTTGTCATAGGCTTCATTGTACTGCCTAAGTATTTCATTAGGCGAGTTTGCAGGAGGAGCTTCTGGAAGGTCCTCAGTAAGACATTCAGAACGTTTGGCGATTCTAAGAACAAGCCTTAGATTTCGATACCAAGCGTTATAATTCTTAGTCCCAGTCAGTTTTTCCTTTTCAAGCATCATCTTGAAACAGGAAGTTAGGTTTGACGAGTTTTCGGGTTGGGCCATTTCTACAGAAAAAGTTCAAAAGTTAGTAGTTTCGATAATAAACATTTCAAGAAAATTAAACACCCATTGGTTTAAAAAACCATTTAATTTTCTATGAAAACTAGGATCCTAATTGACGTCGTTTCATCACATCAGCTTTGGCTGCTAGCAATGAAAGTGCTCAATAAGGTACGAGATCACCCAATTGCCAATGTCAAATTGCAATTCCTAGAAATCTTGGGACTTACATTATATTGCCAACATCAGTTGCAAAATGTAAGCATGTTTCATCCCCAATTCTTTATGCCTTGGCGCCGTTCCATTACATCAGCTTTGGCTGCTAGTAATGAAAGTGCCCAATTAAGTTAACCAACTCAAGGAACAGTAAATTTGACGTCGGTTTATTGCATTCAGCTTTGGCTGCTAGCAATAAAGTACTCAATTTTACCCTTAGATGACCATCCTTTGAACATCAACATTCAGCTTTGGCTGCTAGTGATGTAGGATGAAACCTTAGGTGTTCCTTTTGTAGTTGGGTGGCATTTAACTTAAATTTATAAGGGTAATAAAATTTTGAAGTGTTAAATCAAAAAATATGTACAAAGATGTCATGCATTCATCTTTGTATCATATATGTTTTCAAAACCAAAATCGTTTACTCATTCGTAGCTCAAATCATCAAATCTTTTAATTGAGGCGTTGAGCAAATTACAACATTGCCTTAAGATGCTTCGTACTTTTTCATGGTGTACTTAGTAAGTCTATTATTGACGCACAGGCGAGCGGAGGGACGACAGCCGCTGAAGCTGGTTAAAACCGTGCCCCTTTAAGGTCACAATTTAATGTGAGCCAACCTTAAACCCACTTTATAGTTTGTCAATAATAGGTCCGCCGCTTCGACCACTTTTGTACAGTTGCAATCAATCAACTAAAAAATTATGATTTTCTTGCTAAAATAATTAATGTAGTAAATTTATTATTGCTAGTCTCGCCTGGGAGCAAATTACCGTGCGAAGCGAACCACTGTCGGCACATAAGACTTGTCAATAATTAAAAATTACTACAAAGGTTTCATAGTTATTAGTCTTATTTATTTTTATTCTGAAAAATTACCCTCTTTTGTAGTTTACAATCCATCATAATATTAAACACAAAAGATCAAGTAATTACACAAAAAAATAAAAATAAACACATAATAACAAATATATGATCATCCACGATATCATATAGCCACATGCAAACCTTTTTCAATAAATCCTAATATTAATTCTATGTGAAATTTTAAATGTATGTAACTAACAAAACTCCCATTGGTTTTCGAGCTCATTGTACCCAATGGACCACAGACACCAAATAACTTGGCCGCGTAAGTTTTGGTTAGTTAGATACCACATTGCACATAACCTTTTAATTAATATTTATTGAGGTCTTCCCCAATTTAAGATTTATTTTAAACATGTAGCAAACAATTCAAAACAAAACATACAAATCACACCATGACAAAATATGCAAGATTTTGTCATGGATACCATATTGATCACATAATCATGCATCACATATTATTATGTCAATATTAATTGTACGTATCTAATTAATTAGTAACATCATATATGGTACTTACTAATTAATCCCTAAAAATTTTCATGCAATCCTAGGGTTTCTCAAGTTTTAATTCAAAACCTAAAACCCTAATTTTTGATAAATATGGATCGAACCATATTAGGGTTTCAAAACAAAATTAACAAACCCTAAAAATTAATATTGCATGTAATCTCTACAAGATCCAATTTTTTAGGTTTAAGTAATTAATTACAAGTTCTAAACGAGGCTCATGATGCCACTGTTGGAATATGTGAACTATAAATAAATCATAAACACATAATAACATCAAAGCACGCAGCGGAATAGATCTACAAGAACATGTAATTAATTAAATTAAATAAGACACGTACCTTAACGATTCCTAGCAAGAACAAGGAATCTCTTGAACAAGAACAAATAATATAAACCCTAATTGGGAATATATTGGATCGATCACACCAAGATCACAAGCTAAAGGAAGCTTGTCACTCGTTCTTGTACACACGTAATGATAGCGTTTCAATGAGAAAAGCTAGGTTCTTGATCACCAACAAACCAAACACTTGAATGCTAAAAGCTCAAGCCGAATTCCCTAGTGGGAATAGAAAAAGTCGACTAGCCTTAGCAAGAGGGAAGAAGAAGAGAAGTTAGGCTTGTAGGGGATTCAAGATTAGTAAAAAAAAAACTAAAACACAATGGGATGTATTTATAGTTTTTCTTTCCTTGTTCTCCAAGCCAAACAAAACCGACTCCCTATCCCTAAAGGGAGGGTTCGGCCGATCCTAGCATCCCACAAGGGATTCTAGATCCTTCTTTCCTATTTTTCACGTTTAGTCCTTTAACGGTCGTTAGTTAAAACCCCGTTAAGTACTAACCGTCGTTAAGTGTTTTTATTGGTGAAATGAATAAATAAATATAATGAAATATATTTAATTATTCATCATTGAAACTCTCACGTTAATGTGTGCAATCCCGAGCCTCGGGTTCGAAACCGGACAAACATATATTAATATTTATACACAAAACTTAACAATAACATCTTCAACTTCTTAAAGGGGATACTTTCGGTATGGTATCCCCTTAGGTGAGGGTTTTTCCTCTTTGGGTGACAAATAAACTGTCACTGATCCAAGCTATGCTTGTAAATCAGTAAGAGTGATGTTCCTTTCAACTAGTACACTATGTGTATATTTTTGTTTGTTTAGGAATCCATGCTAAATCTATTACAACACAGACTATATATACACAGGTAGACTAGACAAAGATAAGATGGGTAGGTGTGAGTTGACATCCACTTGCTATGAGTTGACATCCACTTGCTATGAGTTGTCATCCACTTGGTGTGAGTTGTCATCCACCAAGTGGTCTCTCTTGTACTTTGTCTGATTTCTTTGTTGGAAGTTCCCGCCCATTTATCAGTCTGCTTGTAGAAATAGTATCTTCAGGGTCACTGAGACATTTGTCAATTCTCAGTGATACTGGTGTTGTTTGTAGCTCGTATACTTTACTCACTGACACCGTATCAGTAAGTAAATGTTTCTTCAACAACGGGTTTTTTACAACACTCACTGATTTCTTTATCAGTGAGTAACCCACTATTTTATCAATGAGTTAGGCTATTTTATGTTCAAATCTTGTCAGGGAACTTGGGTCAAATTCTTGACCCAACAGAAACATTCCGTGACATTAGGCCCGATAGTCTAGGTTGTTGTCCAATATTAGAATTACCACCCAAATATCCAGTTGGTTGTCCGTTAGTAAAAGTAATGCCCAAGTTTCAATGTGGAGGTCCACTAGGAAAATTAAAACGCCCCATATTGTTACTATATCCACTGTTAACCAAAAGTTCTTGTTGTGTTTGTATTAAGGATAACATGTGACTTGGTGTTAAATTAAGGGAATTTGTAGATATCGAGCCATTAAGTGGGACAGTAGGATTGGAGGACCAGGGTGAAGTATTACCATATGCAAGCCATGAGATGTATTACCAGATACAAATTTGCAGTTATTACCAAAACGAAAAAAGCCCTTAGCAAAGTTAAAACAAGGCTTAGACGACTTATGCTCACGTCCAACATTAGTACGGCGAGTTTGTGTTACCTGATTCGGCCAATAAAATCGTAGGAGACGAGGAAGACGAGACGACGTGTGAAGCTTGAGTCTTGGACTTCAACCGCATCTCTTTTGTAGTAATCATTGAACGAACCGTATTGAGATCCGGAAAGGGTTCCCTATGAGCAATGATACCCTCAACGTGATCATATTTTTCACTTAGCCCTTGAAGAGCATAAGTGACAATATCGTCATTGCTCATTGAAGAACCAAGACTAGTTAGGATGGTGGAGATAGATTCAATCCGACGAAAATATGCATTCACGGTGAGATCACCTGGCTTCAACATCTTCATTTCACCCTTCAATGCAGTAGTTTGAGTGCGTTTGTTGTCATGAAAAATCGTCTCGATATAGTCCCATGCTTCTTTAGCGGTTTGAGGATCCGCCACAACGAGGTGTTCTTGGAGTGTACCTGAGAGAGTTAAGCATATCCAAGATTTCACAACTGAGTCGATCTTCAGCCATTCGGACTTTGGAGGAGGAGGAACAGTCGTAGATTCACTAGTGGGATCGCCTTGTATGTGCTTGATCACTTCAAAACCATTACAAAGATTCTTAAAAAAATAAACCCACGATGCGTAGTTTAGTTTATCGACATCTAATTTAACCGGAACAAAAGAAGTCACATTATGGACGGTTAGTAACTTATCACTTAACGAGCTGAGATAGTATGCGGAGGTGTCATGATGATCGAATAAGTAGTAAACAAACGTCAAAACAAGATGAGAAAGAAATTAATGCACGTAACAATAGCTAGTAAACAAACGTGTCAATTATGAATGTAAAAACAAAACCGTAGCTATAATAAGTGTTTGTGAGATATTGATTTGTGGTGGGTCGACGGTCAAGAGAAAAGCAAAAAATAATAATTAGGGTTAGGATGAAGGCTATGATACCATGTTAGTTTGAATGATTGACTTGCATTCCACTAATAACGGATTACATTATATAATTACACACTGAACATTCCAGAAGTGGACTAAAGCCTAGATACAATAACTAAGCCCAAAACCAATAAATAATCTCGACTAACACATACATGCTAAAAAAGAGTAAAAGTGAACATTCTTTTCTATTGCAAATATGTCACCATTAACAGTTAACACAAACATAAATAAACAAAGATATAAAGCAACTGAAACTTATCAATTGAGAAAGGTATTGCCAAAAACAAAGATCTCAAGATTGTCAATTCTTAGAAGATTTTGCCAACGTCCTTCATTAAGCCCCGGTTTGCGTTAAAAAATTCAGCGAACTCATCATAAGAAATGTACCCATCTCCATCGGTATCAAGTTCATCCATCATAGTTTGGACCTCTTCAGGTGACACAGAGCCGAGCTTCATCAAAGATTCTCCAAGCTCAGCTGCAGAGATCTTACCATCTCCATTTTTATCAAATGCACCAAAGATGCGATCACATTCTGCCTTGTCTTCATCAGCCATTATAGATTCCTAGTGGTAGCAATCAACAATGTTGATTCCGGTTTTATGCTTGATTATTTGATTTCTAAATGTTTATAAAATGGTTGTAGACAACAAAAGAAATATGGATGTCCTTGGAATACGGATTACCTTCCGTTTCTAAGGTGAAAAAAATTCTATCATATGTTAGGAGATAATTATGGCCAACAAATTAACAAAGTATAAATGTAACCATTAGTAAACAAAGAACAGATTACACAATCTTTTATGATTTATCAACATTCACTAATAAGTTGGCCTCCAAAGATAGAAAAACTGATCGGACAGAATCAATATTCCATGTGCATAATGGACTTTTACTTGCTCATGATCGTCTTGGAGCAAGTGGGAGCCCTCTGTGTGGTTGTGTATCATGTCCCTAGTTGACTTTTGGTTCTCGTGATGGCTCACGAGACCAATCATAGGATTTTCATCGGTTGAGGCTTTGCATATTGTGGTTATGTGTTTGTTTGGTTGCTTTTATATATGCTATGATTATATGTAAAACGCAAATTGTTTTCTAAAAACTTGAAACGAAACACAAACTAATTTAAACTAAGTCTTATGATTTAGTTTAACTAAGTTTAAATTTGGATTTGAAACTTAAAATCATTGTTTTCCAAATAACACTTAAACTTGTTAAGCTTGTTTATGTATTTATTGTATTGTCCAAACTTAGTTATAATCCACTTAGGATTTATATTAGTCTTGAAAATGGACAAATTGACACACATAAATTAAAACAATGATTAGACTTAAGTTAAGAAAAGTTTTTAACTTGTGCTACGAAGAATTAATGCATGCTTCTTTCGTACACGTTTTTTTGATTAACATCAAATATTTTACCCGTCAAAATTTAAGTCATGCCGTCCAATCGTTGAGAACACTTGCAATTACCTTTTGCCTATGCGTGAGACCTAGGTTGAATTGTAACCCAAGGTGACTATTCTCTATGCGTGGGACCTAGATATATTCTCACACGTTCTCAAATTGGATGACTTAATCGAGTTAAGCGGTGAGACCTTGACACGAGGCAAAGATGGGACTAAATATGCCTACATGACACTAGTTGTTTGACACTAGATGCCATGAATCCCATAAGGATCTAAGAGTTGTACGTGTAATACAATTGGTGATGGTCGCCTACCAATTGAATCTACTATTGCTAGCAGATCAACTGATGTGATAGTAGAAGCACAATGTAGATCTTAGCCTTTTTGTAAATTAATTGTTTTAAATTGTATACATGGGGTAGTTAAATTACAAAAATGATAATTATCGAAAATACTAAAAATGAACTTTGTAATTCAATTAATGAATTAATACAACACAAACCGTAAAAAAGAGTTTGTTCTTTTCTTGTTAAAAGGACAAACTAAGTCGTTCTTTCCTTGTAAGAAAGAGACTTGTTCCTATCCTTTTTCTTTATGAGGAAAAGCCATAATAGGAATATTTGAATTTCCCTAATTCTAATCAAACTCAAAGAACACCTACTCTAGAAATCGTGATGTCTTGTAAAAGTCAAAACGGTTAAGTATGGTTACACATCTTATTCTTTCAAGGTTGTTTTATAACCCTAGTTTCGGTTTTGAAACCTTGAAGAAATATAAGATATTTGGATAACTAGAGAACACGTTTTCTCTAGCTACCAAACTAAAATGAGTTTACAATAATTAGAAGACGGAAATATCAATAAACTGCAAAGTGGTAAAAGGCAATTACTAGCATGATTACCTAGCAGTTTGTCTTAACCCCATAAACCTACTAAGGTCCTACATACCCTTGTGGTAAAGTAGACCAATTATGGAGGAAATGCATGCCTATTTTCAAGTTAAAATAGCAATGATGGCTAGCCCATCATCTATATATTAGAACTTGATGCACTTCCTTGAATACCTAAGTACATGTTTACTAGTCAAAGTGACTCACATTAGCAATAATGTGTAGATATTCAAAGAAACAAGGAAAGTATCCAATCGCCACTCACTCTCCACTGGTGACGAAACACATGAAATGTTGTCTAATCCAGTGGGAGCTACGTGATTATATTACTGGTGACGAAACACATGTAATGTTGTCTAATCCAGTGGGAGCTGTAAGCTTTATTACCTTGCAAGTTGCCCATCATATTTCCAGATTGTCTTGAAATAATACATTACTTTCCGCATGTTAAGCATCATAGTTTATATAAGAACCATTGCATAAATTTTATAAGATAACTTGTCGTGTTCCTGATGTTGCTTCCTGAAATGTTATCTATACAATTGTTATGCATGATTCATTATTAAAACGATGAAGTTCTACATATCTATAATTTGATTTTGACTAAAAATCATATGTTATCTTAGACATTGTCATATTGCTCATACTGTTGATGCAAATAATGTTCTAAAAACGTTATTTATATCTTTCGATTACTTCACGTTTTGAGGATGACAAAATGTGAACTCACGTTACGTTAAAATTAACGTTAACAAGTTTTTAATCGGAAGATCCCGTTTCTACGCAAATCACTCTTGAACAAAGTTACAACTTGAACTAGTGATCAAAGAAGTGAATTCATGTTTTGAAAATTCACATTTTAAATGGGATAAAACATTTTTTCAAAAATACACATGACAAATTATTTTTGAAATATTAAGAAATATTTTAATGGAAAAATAAGTTTGAAAATCACAACAGCTATTTTTCCCCCCAAAATCAGCTCCAACCTTCCCCAAATAAGTTTTCACCAGAAAAGACAAAATTTGGAGCGTCCTAGTCTAGCACGGCTCCACGGTACCGTTAAATTTAACAGAGCCGTGGGTCATTTAGTGGAGCCGTCCGTACCATTTTGAATTGTAACGTTCAGATTTTCTTTGCCTATAAATACCCACCTCTTTCACAGTTTTAGGCACCCTTCACACACAGAAAAATCCCTTAGTAAAATCCTCTCACACCTTTCACTTCTTGGGGTCATTTAGATTAGTTTTTCTTTGTTTCAAGAGTGATCCAATCATCCTTCAAGTGATCCTCTTCATACCTCTTCATTAGCAAGAGAAGAACACAAGTATCCAAGTTTATACAAGGTGTTGTCATCCCTTTTCATTAGCAAGAGAAGAACTCAAGTAATCAAGAAGATACTAGAGTTGTAGTTGATAGGCTTTTTGTAACACTTGTTACAACCTTGTTGTATCTTAGCATACATCAAGTATATTTCCTTTTTGTGAGTGAGAGTGAAGATCAAGTGTGATCTATAGAGATAGTGAACATCTCTTGAAGCCATTGGGCTTGTGTGATTGATCAAGAAGATCAAGGGTCATTAGGTTAATGTTAGTTGAGTAGAGTGAAGTGAGTGTTGATCATTGTGATCGTGTTGAGATCTTGGTGATCTCTTGAAGCCATTGGGCTTGTGTGTTTGGTCACGTGGACCTTGGTAGATTGGTGGTAGCTAAAATTAGCACTCGACATCTAGCTTAGTGTCGGTAATAGGATAAGCGACGTGTATGGTTTTCTCCGCCTTAAGGGAGGTTGTTGACATAGTGCTTGAAACTCTCGAGTGTGGTACTCGGGGAGTGGAGTAGGGCGAAGAAGAGCTTCGTAGCCGAACCACTATAAATCCTCTGTCTCGGTTTGATCTTTCCAACTCTACTCTTTACTTTTATTTGTTATTATTACTTAGCTTAGTATGTAGTTCATATTGGTGTTGATTGATTACACATAGAGTTCGAATCAAAGTTTCCAATAACCAACTTTTAAAACAAGATTTTTAAAAGAAGTTTTTAAACCGGTAAACTATTCAACCCCCCTTCTAGTTTCCCACAATTGGTATCAGAGCCACGTTAGTCAAGTTTTTAAAGTATATTGTATTTTAAAGCTTGAACCGATCAATGGATTCCGACAAATATCTAGAAGGGCAATCTATGCAAAGACCACCACTTTTCGAAACTGATTGTTTTATTTATTGGAAAACATGATTCGAAACGTATGTGAAATCAAAAGACATTGATCTTTGGCATGTTATTACCGAGGGTGACTTTCAACCTATTCAAAAGAATCCGGAAACTAAAAAGGATGAAATAGTTTCTTATGATAAACAAAGTGATGAACTTAAAAGGAAATTAGCCAAAAATAATGAGGCTAAAATGATGATTTATAATGCTTCGCCTAAAAAGGAATTTGAAAGAATTTTTATGTGTAATACGGCAAAAGACATTTGGAAAACTTTGTTAGTCACTCACCAAGGTAATAACCAAGTCAAAGAGAACAAGATAGATCTTCTTGTTCAACAATATGAACAATTCTCCATTTCGGAGGATGAGTCAATAGATAATGCTTTTGCTAGATTTAATACTATTATTACTAGTCTTAAAGCTCTTGATGAAGGTTATTCTAGTAAGAACTATGTTAGGAAGTTTCTTAGAGATCTATATCCTAAATGGAGAGCAAAGGTCACCGCCATAGAAGAGTCAAAGGACTTGGCGGCATTGTCACTCGACGAACTTATAGGAAACTTGAAAGTTCACGAGATGATAATTAAGAAAGACTCCGACATAGTTAAAGGCAAAGGCGAGAGAGTTAGATCTCTAGCATTGAAAGCCAAGAAGGAGTCTTGTGATGAGGAATGTTCGAGTTCCGATAGTGAAGATGAGGAATATGCACTAGCGGTTAGGGATTTTAAAAATTTCTTTAGGAGAAGAGGTAGGTTCGTTAGGCAACCTCGTGATGAGAAGAAGACATCACAAAAGAACCATGTTGAAAAGAAAGGGACAAGTGATAGGAAATGCTTTAGATGCGGAGATCCTAATCATCTCATAGGAGAGTGTCCCAAGCCACCGATATTCAACAACCAACGAGCTCTCATAGGAGGCGCCTGGAGTGATAGCGGTGATGATGAAGAAAAGAAGCCCAAGGATGAAACGTGTCTAATGGCTCATGCTTCAAATGAGGTACGTTACAACTACCCTGATTTCATAGATGATAACAAACTAAATGACGAACATAATAATCTATGCAAAATTGTCTCAAAAATGTTAAGTAGAAACAAATTACTAAAATCAAAATTGCATGAACTAGAAGTGAAAATGTTAGAGCTAAAGAGTCAAGTCAAAGGACTTGAAAGATATAAAGAATTAGACATAGGATGTGAGTCATGCATGAATCTTAAAGTAGAAAATGAAAAACTCAAGGAAAACAAAATTAGAATTACTAGCTTTGAAAAGGAAACAGAAAATGCTTTGACAGATAAAACTAATCAAGCAGAATCTGTTAAAATCTCAAACTCTGTCAAAAGTCCAGACGGCACCACTAAAGGTACCAACGGCTCCATTAAAGTTAATGGAACCGTGTTAATGGTACAAAAGTCTCTATTGCTAGTATAGAGGAAGTTAAACGATTCTACAAACCTATGTCAAAACCCAAACCTAGATTTGTAAAATCTGACGCTAGGTCTAAGACTCCTCCACCTAGAAAAACAAACACTCCCAAACCTCGGTCAAGAACTCCTCTACCGAGACGTAACTTTAGAAGACAAAGCTTTCCAAGTGACTATCCCGTAACTTGGAATGACCGTCAACTACAAAGTTACTTGCCATGGGAAATTTGCCCACCATTTCAACATCCTAACCACATGCAAATGATGCATGGGATGTTTAATGCTAACCACTTTGGACCCATGAGATATTGGGGACCAAATGTTTGAATGTTTATCTTATGCAATAGATATGCTTGGGAATCGACTTGGAGCCTGACGAATGGGTCAAGGATAGTGGATGCACCAACCACATGACGGGCAACCGAAGTCTATTCTCATCATACAAGGCATACAACGGAGGTAATGTCACTTTTGGTAGCAAACTTAAGGGCAACATTATTGGCAAAGGTATGATCACTCATAACTCCCTCACTATTAGAAATGTTGAGCATGTAGATAACTTAGGTTTTAATTTGCTTAGCATTAGTCAAATGGTAGATAATAAGTGTAGAGTTATATTCTTTGAAGAGGGTAGTGAGATCATTAAGGATGGTAAAACCATAGGCAAAGGAGTTAGGAGAAATGACCTATTTTTCATGAAAATAGGAAATAAGACTCAGGATAGGATATGCTTAGCAACCATAGATGATAACTCCACTCTATGGCATAGGAGATTAGGTCATGCCAATATGCGTTTGATACAATCATTGGCATCTAAGGAACTAGTTAGAGATCTACCTAAGATTAAGTTTGATCAACACTTTTGTGACGCTTGTAAAGTTGGAAAACAAGCCCATTCTAGTCACAAAGCTAAGAATATAGTCTCAACCTCTAGATGCCTAGAACTCCTTCATATGGACTTATTCGGTCCATCCGCCGTACGGAGCTACGGAGGAAACTACTACACCTTAGTAATAGTTGATGACTACTCTAGGTACACTTGGACTAGATTTCTTAAGAATAAGACTCAAGCCTTTGAGGAATTCGAGGTTTTTAGTAAGAAAGTCCAAAATCAACTAGGATGTACAATAGTTTCCATTAGGACGGATCATGGTCGGGAATTTGATAATGAAGTGCAATTTGGAGTATATTGTGATGCAAATGGTATTACTCACAATTTCTCAGCTCCACGCACTCCACAATCAAATGGGGTAGTAGAGCGGAAAAATCGTACTCTACAAGAAATGAGTAGAACGATGTTGAATGAACAATCAATTCCGCAAAAGTTTTGGTGTAATGCGGTGGACACCTCAACTTACATACTTAATAGGATTTTAATTAGGCCTATCTTAGGAAAAACCCCATATGAAATCATGAAAGGTAGAAAACCTACTCTTGATTACTTTAGAGTGTTTGGAAGCAAGTGCTTCATACTAAACACTAAAGATTACCTCACCAAGTTTGACCCAAAGTCTTACGAAGGTGTCTTCCTAGGATACTCCCAAAATAGTAAAGCTTACATTGTCCTAAATAAGGAAACAATGAAAGTCGAAGAGTCACTCAACGTGACATTCGATGAAAGCCCTCCTCCAACTAAGACATCACCCTTGGTGGATGATGACTTAGATGAGGAACAAGCCATTGAGGTTAATGGCAAGAAAACGTTAGATGATGACATTGAGGATGAAATAGTTGAAGTTGACGAAATTGTCAATGTTAAGGAATCCAAGAACCATCCTATTGAAAATGTCATAGGAAACCTAAACCAAAGAACCCTTAGGTCACAAGCACAAAAAAAAGTAATTTCTTTTGTTTTATATCTACTGTAGAACCTAAGAATGTTGGTGAAGCGATTAAGGATGAAAGTTGGACACTTGCCATGCAAGAAGAACTTAATCAATTCACCGCCAACCAAGTTTGGGAGTTGGTACCTCCTCCTAGGAATCAAACCATCATAGGAACTAAGTGGGTGTTTAGGAATAAACTAGACGAAAATGGCGTCGTGACTAGGAATAAGGCAAGGTTGGTAGCACAAGGCTATAACCAACAAGAAGGAATAGATTATGATGAAACCTATGCACCTGTAGCTAGATTAGAATCTATTAGAATACTCCTTGCCTATGCGTGTGCCTTAGACTTTAAATTGTACCAAATGGACGTGAAAAGTGCATTCCTTAATGGTTATATCAACGAGGAGGTATATGTTGCTCAACCTCCGGGATTCGTTGATTTCGAATATCCGAATCATGTTTATAAACTCAAGAAAGCACTCTATGGTCTTAAGCAAGCTCCCAAAGCATGGTATGATAGACTGAAAGCATTCTTGATTGAACATGAATATACCATGGGAGTGGTAGATAACACGCTTTTCACAAAGAAACGAGATTCACATCTCATCATTGTTCAAATATATGTTGATGACATTATATTTGGCTCAACTTGTCCAGAACTGTGCAATGATTTCTCTAAAATCATGCATGACGAGTTTGAGATGAGCATGATGGGCGAATTAAATTTCTTCCTTGGTCTACAAATTAAGCAAATGGAAGATGGTATCTTCTTTAATCAATCTAAGTATAGTAAGGAAATGCTTAAGAAGTTTAGTTTAGAAGAGTCTAAGCCCATGAAAACTCCCATGCCCACGGAAATAAAACTCACGAAAGATGAAGAAGGTGAGTCCGTGGATAACACTAAGTATAGAGGTATGATAGGTAGTTTACTATACCTCACGGCAAGTAGGCCCGACATCATGTTTAGTGTCTGCCTTTGTGCTCGCTTCCAAAAGGATCCCAAAACCTCTCACCTTGAAGCGGTTAAGCTTATCTTCCGATACATTAAAGGCACTATACACTTGGGATTATTTTATCTCAAGGGGACCGGTATAGAAACTGTTGTCTATGCCGACTCTGATCATGCGGGAGATTACGTGGATCGAAAAAGCACGAGTGGCGTTTGTACCTTCATGGGTTGTTGTCTAACTTCTTGGTTCTCCAAGAAACAAACGGCTCTTGCCATCTCCACTACCGAAGCCGAGTACGTAAGCGCCGGAAAGGCATGTCAGCAAGCACTATGGATGAAACAAGCCCTTAACGACTATAACATATACTTAGATGATGTTCCCATTATGTGCGACAATAAAGGTGCTATTGACTTGAGCAAAAACCCTGTCCAACACTCTCGTACTAAACACATTGAAATTCGCCACCACTTCCTTCACGATAATGTTCAGAAAGGAAACATTTCCATTGAGAAAGTTCCTTCTCAAGACAACATCGCTGACATACTAACCAAACCTCTCAAACGAGAATCCTTTAACTACCTCCGTCTAGGTCTAGGAATGATGGAACATATTCCATAAATCTCATGACTCTTGAAGTCATCCCGTGTATTTCGTCTAGTCAAGTTTAGGAACCCCTAGTCATAAGAATTTGTTAGGTACAAATTCTTTCCTTGTGTCATAAGATCTCACTAAAACAGCGAGACTTATTCGTCAAAAATCAAAATGGGACAGAAAACAGTCCCAGCAGATCACGGCTCCACTAAATGTGGCACGGCACCGTTAAATTTAACGGTACCGTGGAACCGTGCATCTGGAACATTTCGTATTTCAGTCCCCTTTTCCCACATTACTCATTCAAAACCCTCAAAACCTCAGCAATTGCTGTCATAACCTAACCTCACAACCCAAAACTCAATTACACCTCTTCAAGATCATATTCAAGACATTGATTTCAAGATCCTCAATCATTTTACCCTGATGCGTGGTTTGCAACCTTACAACGGGTTTTACCTCTCGAGGGATCTCAAGAGGCTTACAACCCCACCAGGCAGTGTACCTGACCGATGTAGTATAGTGTAGTGGTAAGTACGGGGGATTAATCGTTCTCCACAGGGAATAGTGTTCGTTAGGTATGAAAAACTACTCTAATAGGTCTAAGGGTGAGAGAAGATTCTTTTTGTGTTTTTTATATTTTTATGAAAGCAAGTAAAATCTCGGGTTTGAAAGAGTGGGCGGAATTAGTTGCTACTCAACTAACCCAAGTTACTACAAATGCAAATAAAATAAAATAACAGAAAATGAAAATGTTGGTGAAAACTTATGTGGAGGAAAATGTGTTTACTTAGATTTCCTTACTCCCTAACTATCTTTTACCGGTTGATTAGTGTGTATTAGTTGCGTGGATGATGGGTGTATTCCTTAATACCATTCGTGGGGTGGCGTACGTACTTCCCCAACTCTACAAGCTCCTACTTCACTCCTATGTCGAGCCGGCTAGGAAGCTCCTAACATGGGATCACTAGAATTCACTTGTGCATTAAATACAACCATAAAAACCTTTAGTACGCATTGGTTCATGTTTCTTAAGACGTTCAAGCAAGTTACCAAATAGGAAGTTAGCCAGTTTTCTTAAGCCTAACATAGATGAACAATCATCCAATACAACTAACAACACACTAATAACCAATAATCAATAGCTAGGTTTCATTAGATCTAAGCAAACACAAGATAAATCTAGCCTAACATGTTAAACAAAAGACAAGAACAAGATAGAATCAAACAACACATAGACATATTGAATGATTAATTGATAACTTATCTTCAATGTAACATGGAAGATCTCAAGGCAAAAAGCCTTGAAAAAGGTGCCAAATTCGTCCTAGGGTTTTCACACACAAAGTTCCCCAATAAGTTCCACAATAAGTTCCACACTAATGACAAAAAATTGCAAAACTATATATAGACTTTCATATCTGACGGCGTCACGTTATGGAGTGTGACGCCGTCACCTCGCCGCTTTTAGGGTTCCCGGATGACCTTCTTGACGCCGTCCCTCTTTAGCTCTCCAAAATCCGTTCTGGCCTATCAAGGCTTGACGCCGTCAGGATTATGCGTGACGCCGTCCCTCTCTAAATTAAGCCGTGACGACCTTGATCAGATTAAAGCGTGACGCCGTCAGAATTTCATGCAAATTTCACTGGCTTATCATGAGTAATTTTCACATCCACCATTTTATTGCCAAGCCGTGACGCCATCTGGAGAGGATCCTGACGCCGTCAAAGGTAACTTTTAGCCGATTTTGAGACTTTCTCGTTTTCTTCACTTTTATGCTCCAAAAACGTCCAAAATGCTTCCTTTTCCAGATTTCTTCTCAAAAGTACCTAAAATGACAAAAGGAACGATTTAGGGCAATATTTGATCAAATAAATACGATTTAGGGCTTAAATGACCCCTTAAAAGCGGTACACTTTTCGCTTCATCAAATACCCTTACACTTGAGATTTGCTTGTCCTCAAGCAAATGTGCTTTTATTCTAATCAAAATACAAGTTAGGGGTCATTTAATGCTAACATAAAAGTAATTACAACAAATATTCGTTCCACTTTAATCATAATAAGCACGGAGATTACAAACTAGCACCTCACAAGTAGTGTTTAGATACTCACATCTCTCAAGTGTTATCAAAATAAATCTCATAAATGAAAACGGATAATATCTCTCACTACCTGTCATAGCAAATAGATTACCATAGGCTTGGGAAAGGATCGAAAACCTCCTCCACTAGGCGTAAGCACCTAAGATAAACTATCAAAGAGGGCTTTTAAACGGGTTATAACGTTAGGTGTAGGGAAAAGAAAAACACGGTTTTGTTGGATAAAGGATATTTTACTGGTGGCGAGTTAAAGATCTTGATCAATTACATGTACTATACAATGTTGCTAAGCCAAGACTCGACTCGATTTAAACTAAAAACAAAATAACAAAAACATAAAATAAACATAAAATGAAACGGGATGGTAGTCCGTATGTTTTTTCTATTTTTCTTTTTCTCATTTTTTTGTATTTTTCTTGATTTTTTCGATTTTTTTTTTTTTTTTTTTTTTTTTTTTTTTTTTTTTTTTTTTTTTTGCATACACTTTTGCCCTACCATCCAAAATAATACATCAAAGGGGCGTTGCATTCCCCTTACACTTGGACTTTTACATAACTTTACAAATAACTATTCTAACGACTCGAATTAAGATAATCGAAACACTTGGAGTACTTTTAAAATATTTAGCACATATGGGGGTAATAAATGATGTTCTTCCCCATTACTCCATTACACTAGTACTTTACCCATGAGTCCCAATCGTCCCAAAACAATATGTACAAGGATATGACTCGACTTAGCAACCATGTAATCAATTAGATAATTAACTTGGGTTTAAACAAATGTTGTAACAATAATGCACTAAAATGAGTGCATACAAGGTAGGCTAAGGCGATTTGGGTGTACATTTAAGTGGGGTGTAAACAAATTCTTCCTTTAAGTAAAATGCTTAAAGGTCGAAACGAAAAGATAGGCTCTGAGGGGTGTACTAGGGGTATCGTGTACTAAAAATGAGTACAACGTAAAGGGTGTGGGAGAATTACTTGACCAATGTAGCCAATGTAATTATAACAAAAACACAGGTGTAAAACAATGGGTTAATCCTAATGCCTCTTATCATGTAGTAAATCTAACTACACGAATGTAGTCTCACTTGTGGCCTCGGAATGGTCTTAACGCAAGTTCTAGAATCTAAGTGCTACCGGTACACACATCATAGCATAAATGCTTTTCCTACCAATTCTAGGGCGAACCTCACATATTTGGGGGTGGAAAATTTTTTTAGTGGTACGGTTTTTGTGCTAGTCATATAACTCCTATCCGTGAGACGCTCATTAAGATCAAAGTTTCACTCCTAAATGTTGTAAAAAATTTTAAATTTGGCACTAAAATTGCCCTAACAGGTATTTATCTCAGTTTTATTACACAGCTACTATTAAACAAACAAAAATCAAGCGTAAGAGCATTCTCTAATCGTACTTTTACCCCCCCTTACACTTAAGATGAACATTGTCCCCAATGTTCAAATAACAAATGTAAAAGCATAAAGTAAAAGAATGAAATCAAATACTCCCCTGATTCGCTCGGTGGATAATGAAGTAACACGGTTAGATCTTCTTCCAAAGAGAATGTAAAAGCTTCATGACTAATGCATCGCCAAAAGCTTGATCCAAAACATTTCCTTGTCCAAAATAACCTGTTAAACCTGAGAAAACAAACACGAAAACCTGCATAACATCGGCGGGATAAAATCTATATATAAGGATATAATGCTTGTGGAATGATAATTTTGCAGATTCCTGGAGATTATAAGTTAGAGATTTAATAAAAACTTTTTAAGAAAACAAAACTTTCAAAAATTTTCAGAAAATTAAACCTGACGCCGTCAGGTTGTAAAGCCTGACGCCGTCAGAAATGATCTGACAGAATTCTCATGTTAAGTTTCCGGAAAAAATTTGGAAAAACCTATACCTTACTTCCTGGAATTCCTGCAAAACATCATTATGACTCGATACAAGCATTTGACTCAAACAAATACTAATATGTATGTTCATTTATTATTATTACGATTCATGTTCATTTGTGTTCTAATAAACCGCTTTAGATTTCCCTTACACTTAACTTTTGCAAAATACCTTTATATGTAGTTAAGACGAAGTTAAAAACAAGATAAAGCGTTTTCACAAATTAGTTTTTAACATGAATCAATAATAATAAAAGGGATAATTACCAAAATAGCCCAAACACAAATGGGTGGTTCCCTATCTAACCCGAAATCGAAAATAATTGGTTGTTGCCCAGGGCAACCGCATTTTTTGGGGCAACCGAAGGATTTCCAGTGTATTTTTTGGGCAACAATCGCCCTTTTTTGGGCAACTGGGGGCATTGCCCAGGGCAACCGGGGTAGAAATATCCCATTTGGGTTTTAGGCTATTTTAGTAATTATCCCATAATAAAATTAAACACACATACGAAAACAAATAAAATCAAACAAACAAATAAATAAACACACAAAGCAAATAAAACTTGGGTTGCCTCCCAAGAAGCGCTTGTTTTTTTTCGAGTCACGAGCCTGACTTTACCCTTATTTAACAAAAATAGGGGAGGTTTTCCCTACACTTAGGATTAAGTGCGGGTGAAAGTAGCGATACACACCCTTAGGGTGTGAATATGCCACGTGAGGTGAAGGGGGTGAGTGAACGGCTTCCTTCATCCTAAAACTACCCGGATAATATTGGTTGATGGGTGGGTCGGTTCCTCTTTTTTCTCCTAGATGTAAATCTAAGGATGAAAAGTTGTGTAAAGGTTGAGGTTCCAATTCATCAACACTAGAAAATTCCCTAGAACTATGAGTAAGGTCATCACTAAAAGTGTGCAAACCTATATCCTCTAGTTGTGCTTGGTCCAAGGGTTCTACCTCCATCGGGATTCCTAAAGTCTCTTCTACTTCTTCCGGGTAAGTCACGGGCGGTGCGGGTGCCTCAAAAGATGGTGGGTTTTGTGGAGTACTTGGTTTGGTGAAATCAATCCCACTCATGCAACTAGGTAGTTCAACACTAACCATCTCACAGTCTTGTTTTGATTCTAAGTCCATGTCCTTAGAAACTAGGTCTTTTTGCTCATACGAATCCATCAATTCGTTCCACTTATGGGTCATGGTTAGGAAGCTTTCCTCAAAATTCATCCAAAGGGTCTTACTAAAAGGAATTGATCCAGATAATGATTTTCTAAGAGAAGTATCACATGCATAGAATTCATTAAACCCATCTAACCTTACCCCCAACATCATTTGGATATCACAAAGATCACGAAACAATTCATAGGAATGATAGGAAACAAATCTCTTGGTGAAGTATAATTGTTCATCTATTGTCAATGATCTAAATGAAATTTCATCCGCCATAGTGACAAATGAAAATGGTTTTACAAACAAAGGGCACAAAGAAATAAGATAGACTAAAGATAATCCTAGAAAAAGAAAATAAAAATCTCACTAGAAGGGAATCTAATGAGTAGACCTATAAAATAAAAATTCAACCTAAACAATAACTATTCCCCGGCAGCGGCGCCAAAAACTTGTTGCGTGGTTTTGCAACCTTACAACAGGTTTTACCTCTCGAGGGATCTCAAGAGGCTTACAACCCCACCAGGCAGTGTACCTGACCGATGTAGTATAGTGTAGTGGTAAGTACGGGGGATTGATCGTTCTCCACAGGGAATAGTGTTCGTTAGGTATGAAAAACTACTCTAATAGGTCTAAGGGTGAGAGAAGATTCTTTTTGTGTTTTTTATATTTTTATGAAAGCAAGTAAAATCTCGGGTTTGAAAGAGTGGGCGGAATTAGTTGCTACTCAACTAACCCAAGTTACTACAAATGCAAATAAAATAAAATAACAGAAAATGAAAATGTTGGTGAAAACTTATATGGAGGAAAATGTGTTTACTTAGATTTCCTTACTCCCTAACTATCTTTTACCGGTTGATTAGTGTGTATTAGTTGCGTGGATGACGGGTGTATTCCTTAATACCATTCGTGGGGTGGCGTACGTACTTCCCCAACTCTACAAGCTCCTACTTCACTCCTATGTCGAGCTGGCTAGGAAGCTCCTAACATGGGATCACTAGAATTCACTTGTGCATTAAATACAACCATAAAAACCTTTAGTACGCATTGGTTCATGTTTCTTAAGACGTTCAAGCAAGTTACCAAATAGGAAGTTAGCCAGTTTTCTTAAGCCTAACATAGATGAACAATCATCCAATACAACTAACAACACACTAATAACCAATAATCAATAGCTAGGTTTCATTAGATCTAAGCAAACACAAGATAAATCTAGCCTAACATGTTAAACAAAAGACAAGAACAAGATAGAATCAAACAACACATAGACATATTGAATGATTAATTGATAACTTATCTTCAATGTAACAAGGAAGATCTCAAGGCAAAAAGCCTTGAAAAAGGTGCCAAATTCGTCCTAGGGTTTTCACACACAAAGTTCCCCAATAAGTTCCACAATAAGTTCCACACTAATGACAAAAAATTGCAAAACTATATATAGACTTTCATATCTGACGGCGTCACGTTATGGAGTGTGACGCCGTCACCTCGCCGCTTTTAGGGTTCCCGGATGACCTTCTTGACGCCGTCCCTCTTTAGCTCTCCAAAATCCGTTCTGGCCTATCAAGGCTTGACGCCGTCAGGATTATGCGTGACGCCGTCCCTCTCTAAATTAAGCCGTGACGACCTTGATCAGATTAAAGCGTGACGCCGTCAGAATTTCATGCAAATTTCACTGGCTTATCATGAGTAATTTTCACATCCACCATTTTATTGCCAAGCCGTGACGCCATCTGGAGAGGATCCTGACGCCGTCAAAGGTAACTTTTAGCCGATTTTGAGACTTTGTCGTTTTCTTCACTTTTATGCTCCAAAAACGTCCAAAATGCTTCCTCTTCCAGATTTCTTCTCCAAAGTACCTAAAATGACAAAAGGAACGATTTAGGGCAATATTTGATCAAATAAATACGATTTAGGGCTTAAATGACCCCTTAAAAGCGGTACACTTTTCGCTTCATCATACCCTTTTCAACATAATTTGTAAGTTTTCTCATTCTAATTTATTTCTAATTTTGAGTCTAGGGTTTGTTCATTGATGAAAATTGAATTGGGGATTTTCACCTTTTTCTAGGAATGTTTCAAAATTAGAAGTCATCAACACTAAAACAATCCAATTCCATATATTTTAAAATCTCACAAAATTAGGATCATGAAATTATTCTTTTTCATGCATTGTTGATGCAAACTAAAAACACTTTCTCATGCATTCATGATCTCACAAATATTATTCGAATTACATAATCAATATGTACTCATCGACATATTTGTTTGAGCTAAAGTGAAATCAGGAACGTTTGGGTAATCTCATTATTTTTCTTTTGAGTCGAGATTACCGCACCTCCACATAGTCTGCATTTAGGCACACACTAGGCACGTGTTGTATGCAACTGGTTTTTATTCTAAATTTTTTCTTATAGGACACAAAAATGTCTCATGAATATGATTTTGATCATCTCCTAACCGATACCTATACACCCGAAATCTCACGTGAACCCACTACACCCGGTAACCACATTCGTGCCTATGTTAATCTTGAAACCCGTCGGTTTCATGAAGGCCGTGTCGTTGATCCATCCCTAGTTTACCACCGGGACATCAACACTTCCTTTAGAGCTATAGGATTCGATTGTCTACTCCACATTAACGAGTACATTTTTCCTCGCTTTGTGTTGGAGTTCTTCCGACAAGTTGAACTCGTACGTAACGAGGATCAATCCTTGTCACTTTGGTTTTGGGTCAAAAACTTCAAATACGTTCTAACTCTTGAGCAATTTGCTCAAATCCTTAGTATACCCAATCATGGGCAATGTGCCTATACTGAAGATTGGTGTCTTGAGTCTCTCTTTCACTATCGTGAGGAGAATAGTCCGTACTGTTCGTACATACCCTCTGCAACAGAACTAACCAAAATCATCCGTACTCACCCTCACCCACATCCAACGAAAATTCGTTTGGAAGAAGTGCGTCATGAACTACTTTCTTGGGCAGTCATCCTGCGAGAAAATGTTCTAAGTCTCACAGGAAATCGTGAGCAACTCCCAGCGTGTTGTGCTCATATGATTTACTGTCTCTTAACCCAACAACCTTACAATCTTGCTTACTTCTTCGCTAAGTGAATTGTACATCTCAATGGTAACAAGAATAAATTGATACCTTATGGGATGTTCCTAACCCGTCTCTATCATCACTTCATAACCTTTCACCCTTACCTTCATGGTCCTCAATACTCCCTGTTCACACCTGTCCTGAAACCCATAACCGAGTCATATGTCTCAACCATCCTCACTTCCGAATTCACCACCCACTATGCACCCTTTGATGATCCTATTCATGAGAATGAGATAAATACTCAAGACAAGAGTGTGACAAGAAGGGGGAATGCTCAAGTCATAAGTAGTTAGGAAGAGATTTATATCTCTCACTAGGGTTTATTACTAATAGATAATATTAGGAATTAATGCTCAAATTATCTAGTATGCTTACATAAATGTTCTATTTGACATTTGGATGATATCTTATCTTGTTCTTTATGCTTGCATGCTTATGATTCTTTAAGTATAATGCATGATCATCTTTATGTGCTAGATGTAGCATTGTATGGATATATTAGGAAAATAAGTACCTAGTGAGTTGAGGCACTCTCATTTCCAGGAATTAGTTTCCCTAGAAAATTCCCCCTAGCTGCCCAAAACTAGCCTGCAAGGAAATTTTTGTGCCAATAGTGTCATGGCACCACTAAATAGGGACGGCACCGTTAAATTTAACGGTACCGTGGGGTATTTAACGGAGCCGTGACCCTGTATAACGGATTTTTCCTAATGCTCCTACTTCCCTATCACCCTAACCTCAAACCTGCAAACCTTGCACCCTCACATTCACCCTAGGATTCCCCTCCTACACCATAGGATCAACTTTAATTCAAATTTCACCCAACTTGTCTATATTAGGCCTCACCCTTGCATGCTTATCTTGCACTTCACCTTCAACCTCCCATCACACAAACATCATGTCCTCCACACATGGTTCAACCTCTCAAATCTCCAAGAAACCTAGGATAACCGTCAAACCACCCTCAAAACCACTCTTTGTAGATCTCACAAGAGATGATGAAGCTATGACACCACCTTCCCAAGCCACTGCATACTCACCATCACCACCTTATGCACCATCTAAAACATCATCTAACTACACAACATCTTCATCATCCTATTACACTACATCATCAATGGAATACACACCATCTCCCTTCACCCCATTGGACAATGCCATGCCAATTTCACCTCCAACAACCCTACCACAATCACCATCTCCTATCATGGCACAACCCAACCAACCACATCCCTTTGAGTTACATAGTGCTAATTGCCTATGTTGTCTCCACAACCGTAATCTCATCTACTTCTTAAGAGACGAGATTCATTTCATGTTCTACTTTATAGAACATCTCTTGACACCTCCACCACCTCAAATGGGGCCCCAATCTCCACCACCTCCTAACCAAAACAACTAAACACTTGCTTGTTTAGTCCTCCACAATAAACTCTTAGGACCCCTCTTGGAAATGAAGCTTGTCTTTAGTCATTAGGAATTTAGGCTTCGTGTTATCTTTCTTAGTGTTATCTTTCCTAGTGCTTTCCATGTAGTCATACATTACTATGACACTTGTTTGTTTTATGAATGAATGTTTTATGTGGAGGTTTTCCTTTTAAGGGATTGGTTATTTGTCACAATGTGCTACGTGTTAGATATTGTATATTTGTCATCTAACTTTGTTTTGTAGCACGATCCATTGCTCGATTCCTTTGTGTTCTCCAAATGAGGGGGAGTACACATCAAGGGGGAGCCTTAACCACCTTTTTGATTTGACAAAAAGGGGGAGAAATGGGAGTAAACTCATTAAAAACTTGTTAAAACTAATTTTAACCTAAAATGAGTTTATATTTTGTCATCATCAAAAAGAGGGAGATTGTTGATGCAAATAATGTTCTAAAAATGTTATTTATATCTTTCGATTACTTCACGTTTTGAGGATGACAAAATGTGAACTCACGTTACGTTAAAATTAACGTTAACAAGTTTTTAATCGGAAGATCCCGTTTCTACGCAAATCACTCTTGAACAAAGTTACAACTTGAACTAGTGATCAAAGAAGTGAATTCATGTTTTGAAAATTCACATTTTAAATGGGACAAAACATTTTTTCAAAAATACACATGACAAATTATTTTTGAAATATTAAGAAATGTTTTAATGGAAAAATAAGTTTGAAAATCACAACAGCTATTTTCCCCCCCAAAATCAGCTCCAACCTTCCCCAAATAAGTTTTCACCAGAAAAGACAAAATTTGGAGCGTCCTAGTCTACCACGGCTCCACGGTACCGTTAAATTTAACGGAGCCGTGGGTCATTTAGTGGAGCCGTCCGTACCATTTTGAATTGTAACGTTCAGATTTTCTTTGCCTATAAATACCCACCTCTTTCACAGTTTTAGGCACCCTTCACACACAGAAAAATCCATTAGTAAAATCCTCTCACACCTTTCACTTCTTAGGGTCATTTAGATTAGTTTTTCTTTGTTTCAAGAGTGATCCAATCATCCTTCAAGTGATCCTCTTCATACCTCTTCATTAGCAAGAGAAGAACACAAGTATCCAAGTTGATACAAGGTGTTGTCATCCCTCTTCATTAGCAAGAGAAGAACTCAAGTAATCAAGAAGATACTAGAGTTGTAGTTGATAGGTTTTTTGTAACACTTGTTACAACCTTGTTGTATCTTAGCATACATCAAGTATATTTCCTTTTAGTGAGTGAGAGTGAAGATCAAGTGTGATCTATAGAGATAGTGAACATCTCTTGAAGCCATTGGGCTTGTGTGATTGATCAAGAAGATCAAGGGTCATTAGGTTAGTGTTAGTTGAGTAGAGTGAAGTGAGTGTTGATCATTGTGATCATGTTGAGATCTTGGTGATCTCTTGAAGCCATTGGGCTTGTGTGTTTGGTCACGTGGACCTTGGTAGATTGGTGGTAGCTATGATTAGCACTCGACATCTAGCTTAGTGTCGGTAATAGGATAAGCGACGTGTATGGTTTTCTCCGCCTTAAGGGAGGTTGTTGACATAGTGCTTGAAACTCTCGAGTGTGGTACTCGGGGAGTGGAGTAGGGCGAAGAAGAGCTTCGTAGCCGAACCACTATAAATCCTCTGTCTCGGTTTGATCTTTCCAACTCTACTCTTTACTTTTATTTGTTATTATTACTTAGCTTAGTGTGTAGTTCATATTGGTGTTGATTGATTACACATAGAGTTCGAATCAAAGTTTCCAATAACCAACTTTTAAAACAAGATTTTTAAAAGAAGTTTTTAAACCGGTAAACTATTCAACCCCCCTTCTAATTTCCCACACATACAAACAAATGAGCGTAGTGTTGTCTGTATACTCTCATGATGTTGTGCCATGCACAAGTGGGAGAAATCTTAATTGTGTGCAAGGTACAACATATAACAATATAACTAATGGTTTTTCTTGACTGCAAGGTAAGAAACTAAGATTCTACTAGGACTTCTACACATAAAATGTATGTTGCCCTAATTAGAACAAATATCAAGATAACATGGAAAGCTACTTCAACATATTCACTGAATTGTTTATATGATTATGTTTTCTTGTAAATTCATAATCATAAAGTATGAAATTAACTTGAATTTACTATTAAGGCCAAGTGTCGGCGCTCGTAATTACTTTAGTTGAATATGTTTAGGTCTCTTGTAAAGACACAAACATCAATTCCGTTAATTGTTGAAAGACATATAACGTAAAGTAAGACGTTAATTTGTTATGTCTTATTGTTAAGACATGTACACTTATGACGTATAATATTAAATGTTTATGTTTTCTAGTCAAAATATACACATGAAGTAAAGTATGCAGTAGGCTAAAATTACTATTGATGCCATCTGGTTTGACTTGGTTGGCAGATATGTAAGCCAAAAGGTATAAGTTCATCTAATGAGTTGTGTGATAGTCTCACAACATCAGTCCTCATGGAATACCACAACTTTATGGTATGCCCATCATGTAAAATCAAACACTATTGATATTGTTTGATCTTTGATGACTTAAACTGTTTTACCTCCAAAGCTATCAAGGTTAGAAATTGGATGTGCCATGTATACACTCAATACGGTTCCAACCCAGAAGGAATTGAAGACACCATTGTATTATGGCATGGGATGAATCTCATTATGTCTTTATTGAAGTTCTGAATTTGTTAACTACCTAAGAGCAAGTAATTAACAAACTAGAGTCAAGAACTAACGATGTATTCTGGATGTCCCACTTGAAAACAATTTATTGTTACTTAAGATGCTGAGTATCTAGAGATTAGTCTCTACATACAAAAGCAAGTGGGAGCACCTTTAGATCTTGAAGTTATTCAAGAGCAACCTTCTGAGTACACTTGCTAATGTCATACTAAGGTTGAACATGCATATGTTAAACCATAGATTGATATCTCTCATTCATAAATCCACAAGGATTCCTCTTGCACCTGAATGATATAGTTTTTATATCAATGCTAAGGGATATAAGTTAGAGGATCAAAATGAACCTGCTAACTGCAGAGATGCATTATCAAATCTTGAATCTGATGAATAACTCAAAACTATGAATGTTAAGATGCAGTCCTTGAAAGACAATCACTCATGGAGCTTGATGGATCTCTTACCAATCAGTTAGACTGTGAGGTTAAGAATGAGTTTCTTGATGAGAAGACTCAAAATGACAAACTTGTACACATATTTAATGCACGCGTAGTAAAAGGAGTTTACGCGTACTCAAGAAATTGACTATGACTAAATCTTCCTACCTACAGACATTAAATGTATAAAGATGATTAATTGTCATACCTGTTTTCATGTAAATGAAATATGACAATAAGATATCAAAACACTTTTCTTGTTGATTACCTTTGCGAGGACGATGAGTAATCAAAAGGGTTTATAAATCCATGTAATCTTTATTATGTATACAAGATAAAAGAATCCATGTGTGGATTAGATCATGCATCTAGGAGCAGAGATCTTAAGTTAATTATAAAATCATTAATTTGATTTTCATTAATAAGATTACTCCTAAGTACCATGAGAGCAAGTTGGAGCACTGTATTTATTTTCTTAAATCTCATATGTCATTAACATATTAGAAACAATATTCCATCTAAGCTAGACTTTAATCCTTAGCTTGTAATGAAGTTTCTCTTAAGGGATTTATAAAATAAGACATACAACCTTGTTACATATATATATATATATATATATATATATATATATATATATATATATATATATATATATATAATATATATATATATATATATATGTTTATTAGAATAAACATAAGCGGTTATTAAGTCTAAACACAATATGACACGTTATTGAGGGGAGTCTCAATGATCAATCTCACTTGATGATATTGAACACATGAATGAAACCTTAAGTTTGACTAAAGGATTCATTGTGCAAGTCGTATTATGCATTGGACTATATATATATATATATATCATTTGCATGAATGCAAGATGAGTTAATAACAACAAATATCTAAGTGAAAGTCATTAGATAATTGTTAAACGAACATTATAATGGACCTACAAAGTACCAAAGATATGTTCAACGTTTACGGATATTTGAGGAGCTCTGTTTTGTTTGCATATATTGATGCTTATTTAACAGAGATGATGCTCAACCCTAGTCGGAGTAGGATGTCATAATGAATGATGAAATTGCTGACTAGATGTGCTCGACTGAGAGCATTAATGTGTTATGCATTAAAAGAATAAGAATACTTTACAGTTTGAGAAACTGTTCAGATGACTGTCTAATGTGGGTGTTTTGCTGGCTTCAAACAACCTATGGAATGTATTGTTGCAATACTCGTCTTGTACTTGAATGCGCACATACAAAGGACAATCGTCATTCAAACCTTTCATGAGTTTTGAAACAAGTATTCTCAAAGTTTACTCAGATGACTACTTGTTGTCTTGTACAACATGATTCGATCATGGTGGGAACATCGGATTCCGACCTATGAGCAGTCTTATGCATATCTGGTTTTAGTATTTGGATAATGGAACTGTAAGCAGTCGTATTATATAATGAATTGATATACCTGGTATGATCGTCTTCATTTATACTACTGTGTTCTATATTTGCATGTTTAATCCATGAATAATTTATTTATTCTAAAATTGTCCATTGTCGGTTGACGATACGGGAGTATCATTAAATTAAGGCAAATGTGAGCGTGTTGGTGATTATTTACCAAACTCACATATTGTTCATTGTGATGAACATTGGACTGACCCAACCTACGAGTATTCACTACATGGATCGTCGTCAATAGTGAATCTCGCAAGTGGTTATGTCTCTTATCCTTAGACTTGAGATGAAAGTAGGTCTTGCATGCGTGGAATTTCATTCCTTGATATGGTTAAACGCTGTCCTGAATAAGGTAGTTATAAAAACCATCTTCAGAAGTGATATGAAACACATGAATGACACGTGCAGTCAAAATAGGATTTGTTCCTCCACATGTTATGGAGTTAGATACTATTGGGCCCCTCGATGAATTGGACAGATGTTTGTATGGCCGTACCCAAATAGGATTAAGATGAATCTTGATCCACTTGGTAATCTTGTTCAATATCTATATCGAGAAACATAATAGTTGAACAATTAGAATGACATTTGATCCATGTCTAATATTCAACATGGTATCTGAAACAAAAGGATAGATTACATATAAACCATTTAAAATGAGACATTTGAGAAACAATTCTCACATATCTCTAGGGGCATTAGCGTGTTGCTAGACTCTAACTTTTGCTTGTATAATTACTTGATTATTATGACATCGCAAGTGGGAGCTGTTGGAGTATGCTCATGTCATAATAAATAATTATATGGCTAGACATATGTGAGCCTATAGGGTCACACACTTATACACAGAGACATCATTTTATAGATTGTCATTATCGTATTTACAATATATAAATGGCTATGTAACTCGGGATCTATAACGGGCCATTAAATACTAAGTTAGACTTAGCGTTTTTGGATTGGACCAACAATGGGCAAGCCCATTGAGGGCCCACTATATGGCCGGCCTATGGGAGGGCTTGGAAGGAAAAATGGAACTTTTCCTAGGTGCTAAGTGCAACATGAAAATTGATAAGATTAATCACCATTAAATCAAATCAATTAGTCATAAGTACTTACAACAATTTAGGAAAGAATATCTCCCCTTCTCCCTCAAAACCTATGGCACACATCTCCCCCCGCCTAAGGGTTCTTGATTTTACATCCCACTTTTGCATAACATATTGTATGTGTTGCTAGTTTAAAGTTACAAGCAAAAGACTAGCATCTAATTGGTGATCGAGGAAGTGTAGTGTGTTTCATCCTTAGAGGAGATCAACATCATTTATCTCTTGGGTTACTCCATCTCATATTGATGATATTGGTGATTGCTAGTGACTCTCGGATCACGCTACAAAGGTATATATAATTGTTATCTTTTATTCTTGATTGATCATATGACAATATGGATCCGTTGTTGGTGATGTTATCCGTTGCGTTTATTTATTTAATATGTTATTATATATTTGACATCACCTATAGAATTTCATAAGTATGAGTATGTGGAGGTGAAGATGTTTGATATATGAAATGATGGTGTACGGTCTTTCTCCAAGGGGACTTTTATCAGTACCTGCATAAATATTGTTAGTAATAAAGTTTTCAGCACTTACATGTTCGGACTTCGAGATAATTAACAGGATAGTATGAAAACTCTCTCTAATCCTTACAAAGGCTGTTCCTGAACCGGATACCCCAAGAGGGCTTACACAGATATACCGAAGTATATCAACGATTCAGGGTGAGCCGCTGAAGTATACCGAAATATCACTCCACGATTGTAGACTGTTTGAAACAAGTAACCATCACGATAGATAAGGCAAGATCCGTAGATCTCATAAAGACTCTTACAACTTGTGTTCTTTATTTGGCGAACACAAGTGTATTATATTGGAAGTGTATCCTAAGAGATCTTTTAATGAATCTCATGGCTCTAGACTCGATTATGTGCATTTTGGTTTTAGTCGTCGGAGGCATGGAGCAGAGTGCCACCTTTTCAATATCAACACATCTCGGAGTGAGAGGCCAATAGATTATGCAAGATTCTCCATGAGAAATGAAACAAATATCTTTTAAGAGATACCTGAGTGGCTAGGAGGGGTTGTGCAGTGCGTCACTGGGTCCATGACGTCTTGTCTTCAATACCGATATCATCTTTGTGATAACTGATAGCAAATGTATTGACCCGGTTTCTGCCCTAAGTTTTCATGGAGGGCTATTTCTTTCCACCCTTTCATAAATTTTTCTTTTTAATTATTCAACCCCTTCTTTCTCCTTTCTCATTTACTCTTTTTTTCAATCATACCTAAGGACTTCTAGTTCTAATCTATTGGAATTGTCCTTGGGTAGATCCCTCTGGCTCTGGCGGATCATAGGACATAAACCTAACCATAATCACCTTATAACTCCATGATTATCCTAGATTCATTGATCACTTGCCATAAAACCTTTTGTGAAAATCTCTCGAAGTGTTTATGATTATAAAACACATTTTTGTTAACACTTCAAGAGTTTTTCATTTTTCAAAAATACTCCCCCTACACATGTGCTTGTACGTTTTTTAAGATATGTTTGCACATGTTGGGTAGAGTTTGCACTTTTGAATTGATCGATTTTCAGTGAAGATGACCGATTCGAGACACGCTTAAATCACTAGTTAGATTAGCTTGAAATTATTACCCGTCCTGGTCAAGTTCAAAGAAAGTCTCTCGAGACGGTACACTCTACTTAGACAAGTCCTATTCGAGACACGCTTACATCACTGGTTAGACCAGCTTGAAGTTATTACCCATCCAGGACAAGTCTTTTTGACTACTGACAATTAAGCTTTGTCAATTCGTTGGTAATATTTGAGTCGAGCTCTTTTGAGATTCAACTACGATCTTTAAACATTTTGATCACATTTTAATCACGTCTTCTCCCCCTCAAAAATAGCATATTCGTGATATTTTTTATATCAACTGATTAATAGAAAAGCTTTTGGAGAGATAGACGGATTTGTTTTGCATGAGATCGGAACATTTTGATTTTGATTTTTATACTCCCCCTTTAAAGAAGGCATGTTTTAAAACATAGAGTTTAAAATCAATTTTAAGGGTTTGGAGGGAGTTCTCTTGAGCACAGAATAATTTGAAAGATTTTGAAAAATCTTTTGAAAAATCTTGATCATGTGTTCAAGGATTCTTTTGAAAAATGAGTTATGTACTTAGATGTACACAAGTCTTTTTGTAAAAACGAGTTTTTGTGTGAAATCTTTTCGTTTTTTTAGATTCGAACTTTTTGATAATGATTTCATCTTTGAAAATACGAGTCCTGATCTGAAATAATCAGAAGTCATCATTTATGTCTGGGTTTCGTACTGAAGTATACGAAAGCCATAGTGAAGAAATTTTGAGAAACGACATGTTTTAGAAAACATTTTAGAGAACTCTCGCTCAAGCATCTGTACATATCCGTATCATTATTGAATGACATTTATAGAAACGTACAGAATATCGATTATACGAGAGACATGTCATGAGAGGAATATTTTTGGTTTTTTGATTTTATATTGTTTTTGTATTTTTGAAATTTTTTTTAATGTTTTTGGATTTTTGAAATTTATATTTTTTTATTTTGTTTTTCAAAAATATTTACAGCGAAGCTATTTTGAAAATATTTTCAAAAAGATTCGAGAAGACGTTCTAGCTCCTCAGGAGTTAGGCTTCGCATGCCAATTCGTCGAACTAAATCGTCAAACCATTCTTTTGGAAGGGCTTTAGTAAATAGATCGGTAAGTTGGTAATCTGTCTTCACAAAAAATAATTCAACAGTACCCTCTTCTACGTGCTCTTTGATGAAGTGATAGCGGACTCTAATATGCTTGGTCTTTGAGTGTTGTATGGGATTGCACGAGATGGTTATGGCACTTTTCGAGTCGCAATACAAATGTATTTTGTCGAAAGTAAAGCCATAATCTGTGAGTTGCGTCCTCATCCATAGAACTTGGGCACAACACGCAGATAGAGACACATACTCGGCTTCTGCGGTTGATAATGCAGTACAATCTTGTTTCCTTGATGACCAGCCTACTAGCTTTTCACCCAAAAATTGTGCTCTAGCTGATGTACTTTTTGCTCTAAGTTGACAACCTGCATGGTCGGCATCTGAAAATGCTGTTAGTTTAAACTCGGAATCCTTCGGATACCAAAGTCCTATGTTAATGGTTCTTCGTAGGTACCGAAAGATCCGTTTAACCTCTTGGAGGTGAAGTTCGGTAGGCCTTGCCTGAAACCATGCTAATAAGTAAACAGCAAAATGAATATCGGGTCGACTAGCAGTAAGGTACATAAGAGAACCAATCATGCTCTGATATTTCTTCGGATCGATGGGTTTCTCGAATAAATCAGCACCGATTTTTGGTGAAGTGACCATTGGAGTACCAACAGAGTCACATTTTTCCATACCATGTTTTTTCAAAATCTAAATTGTATATTTAGCTTGATTAATAAAAATACCACGAGGGGATTGGTGTATTTGCAAACCAAGAAAAAATTTAAGTTCCCCCATCATGGACATTTCAAATTTGCTTTTCATGAGATTTTTAAAATGTTTTGAATGATTCGGATTAGTGGACCCAAAAATAATGTCATCCACATAAATCTGAACAATCAAAATGTCATCTTTGTATTTTCTTGTAAACAAGGTAGAATCAACAGTTCCTTTGGTGAAATTGTTTTTGATCAGTGATGCGCGTGATGTGTCGTTGCGGTTTAGCAGTTTTAATGCCTACTCAAGTTTTAAATTTATATTTAGCCGACTTATCAATAACACACACACTTAACGAGCAGTGTACCCGGTCAGTATGAAGATAATGGTAAGTAGAGTGTCGATCACTAAGAGTGTAACGTATTATCTCGTTATTCTAATCAGTATTTTAATATCCTAACGCAAGGGGGTTTCAGCCTGAGAGACTGGCACGATTTGTTTGCAATTAAATAATAAAATAAACCAATAGGCACGAATCAGCAAGTAGCACACACGTACACAGATAAATACTCGAGACAATAAGAGGGATGTCCTTATGATTAAGTAGATTGTCACTTGTTTTATTGATAGCTTTATATGAAGTGTATGTAGTTAACCCTTTCTCGTTGGTCCTAATCTTATCGGCGAGTAAACCCTTAATGATTACTTATGTCTAAAAGTTATCCCTAAGTGACCAATTTAGTAATAACCGTGGGAGCCACATTATGTCCCGCAGTCAAATGCCCGCAAGCCACTAATAAACACAGAGGTTATCAATGCACTAATAAGTAGTAACCAAAGACATCAACATATAAACTTTAATTGATGGGAAAGCAAGTATTAAAGGGAGTGCAATCTTTCGTTGTCACATTACACAAGCCACCAATCCTGATGAATTAAAGTTTGCTAACACAATAAAACAAAACTACTTAATGAATTAAACACATGCAGCACCTTCTTACAGCTCTTGTATCTTTGATTTGGGTGTGTCTTGTGCTGCCTCCTTGACTGAATTCGTCCTTTTGTTCTTCTGTTCGGACTTCGGTTTTAGGTTTTCCGGGACTTGTAATTCGTCTGGTCTACGGGGTATTTATAGTTTCTGTCTGAAGGAAGATGCGGCGCATCTAGTAAGTAGATGCGGCGCATGTACTTAACTTCGCGTGGGGTCCAAGATTATAATATTCAGGAATATTCGTACACCGCCAGAAGATGCGGCGTAACTCCATGATTAGATGCGGCGCATGTCCTCTTGTATCTTGGATCGTATCTGGTGATATCTTGATAGAGATGCGGCGCATGTCATGAGTGAGATGCGGCGCATCTGGAGCAGATTAGTCTTGATCTTCTTCATTTCAGTAGACTCTTAACTTCTTGCATGTTATGCTCCATAATCAGTCCAAAATCACTAAGTTTCACCAAATGCTTGTTTTTACCTGAGAATTACAAAAGTAAATGATTAAGTATCAATCCTCATACATAATATAGTAAAACAAGTCAAATTAATAGGATAAATGATAGTAATAAAATGTACTTATTTGAGTTCATCAAATATCCCCCCACTTGAACTTTACTTGTCCCCAAGTAAACCTTAGAATTTCTCTTATGAAAATGTATCCTAAAAGATGTTAGAATTTATTTTTATATTTAAGCATGTATTCGTTCATTTCATAATCACACAACTAAACACTTTAACGAATTAGAAGTAAAATAAAATAAGTCGATAAAAGCAAATCTAATCGTTTAACTGTCCAGTCGCGACGAATATTCTATCATAAGCTTGGCAAGTATACACATCTCCACCACTAAAGCTAAGGAATAACAAGTCTAAAGCGGCAAAAAGGGTTTTTAGGCTTAAGGGTTAATTATTCTCTTTCACTATCGATCTCAAATTCCAGAAAAGGCGACAAAATCACAAATACATGATCGAATCCACGAACACGATACTTGCAATTGCTCAAATCCTTAACTCGAATAGGCTAAAGATAGGTCCAAACTTCACCAATAATAATATATCAAAAAGGGCGACAAAATCATAAATACATAGCCGAATCCACGACTACGATACTTAAGATTGCTCAAATCCCTAATCTCAATAAATCAAAGGTTTGGTTGGATAAAGAATAATAAAGGGCATGGATAACATTTGGGATATAAATTGGTGTAAAAATAAAATTAAACAAAACAAATAAATTAAAATCTTAAGTGTGGTTAATCACTATCCCAACCATCCCATGAATAAGACTCATATCATCGAATAACTCACGCTTTAACACTTGAAACACACGCTTTAGGTAGACATGAATCATACTCAAAAAATCTTAATCAAAGAATAAACCTTAATTGGCGTTCCCATAACTGCCAATTCTCATTCAATCCATAGATATAGTACAACAAATAGTGGTGATATCGACCACTTACATAACTTTACATAAGTTGGTTAAAACTAACTTCCAACTTTTCTTTCTTTCTTTTTCTTTTCTCATTTTTTCGATTTTTTTTTTTTTTTTTTTTTTTTTTTTTTATTATTATTATTTTTTTTTTAGTAAACATAAACATAGATGTTTAAAATTTCACCACATCACTATAACTTTCTTTCCGGATAATTTTTCCATACTTTTCATGACTTCAGAAATAATGGTAATAGTGAAAGTAGTAAACACACGAAAAATAAACTCAAAGATATACAATATTTACTTTCACTCCAATTGCATTGTGCAATTTCCCGACCTAACCATAGATAATGAATTACGCACGCGAACACAGGTAATGTAAGGAAACACACTCTGCCTATAGCAATCAACCAACCATGGATTCTAATATACAGGATAGGCTAAGGTGTAAGGGTGTAACGAAACATTTTAAACATAGGTGTAAGAAACGAAAGGAATGGCTCTGAGGGTTTTTCTAGAGGTATCTTACTCTAAAAAATGAGAGTAACAAAAGGTTTATACGGGGGTTAACTAACCAGTGTAGTTAGTTAATAACACATAACAAATAATAGGCTATTTGGGTGTAATCCTAGAATTTTACCAATTTAGACAAGTCATTCCAATTATATAAATAATACTCATTATGGTGGTCTCGAATAGTATACAAGCCAAGTTCTAAAGTTTACAAGTCACCGGCACACTCATAGATTAGTGAATTTTGAAAAATCACAATTTTTGAAAATAACGTCATGTGTGCAGCTATGCAACTTAGATCTTAAACAAAAACATGCTAAAAAAATTTTAAGTTTGATATATTAAGCACATTTTAAGCATAATTTTTGAAAAAGTTTAGGACAAGTAATTGTTAAGTGTTCTAATTCTCCAATCCCCCCACTTAAGTTAAACAACGTCCTCGTTGTTTGTATAAAAGGTTAAAAACTGGAAAATAAAAGAATTAGAACAGAAAAACTCCCCTGAGATTTGCTCGGTATGATCCTCCATTAGTATAAGAGCAAAAATCAACTTCTTGTGGATTAGAACGTTAAAGTTTCATACTTGATGTATCCACAGGAAATCCAGGAAACTATAATACCACCAACACTTTAAAACACACCTAAGATAAGAAAGGTTCAAACTTGCATAATACATTAGTAGTTAGATAAAAATAAAACTTAAAAATTAAAACTGAGAATCATCAGGTCAGTCGATGCGCCGTATCTTATGGAAGAAGATACGCCGTATCGAGCCTGGAATAAATACGGATCAGAATAAAGATGCGCCGCATCCTTAACCAGGGATGCGCCGCATTAAAAATAAACTGATAAAGAGTTTTAAAGTCGAAAATAAAAATGCAGAAAAATAAAATAAGATATGACCATTGCAGGAGATGCGTCGCATCTCAGAATTGAGATGCGCCGTATCCTCATGCGAGCCTGACTGACTCGACACAGAAAACAGAATAAAAGATAGATAATTCCGGGTTGTCTCCCGGTAAGCACTTGTCTTTATTCCAGAGTCTTCAAGTTAGACTCACGTTCAGCTCTTTAATATCGATCATTGAAGGAGTCGGAAACATCGCGCTCCTTCATCGCCAATTCAGTAATATTGAACATTCCTTGCCCGTCCTTAATTTCCACGCCGTTCTTCTTCATTATCTGTATGAACAAAGTCCTGTCCCTTTCGGGCAGAGATGACAAAATGATAGACGGGAAATTCTTATTATCATATAGGCACAAATAAGCTAGGTGGGGTGGTAGTTCAATAAACACATCATTGTTCAAATTCGTTTTCTCAACTACTCTCCTACGTTTATTAATTACTACACAATCATACCACTCATCATCAGAATCATCAACAACATTGCGTCTAAGTTCGGTGGGTACATTAAGGTCAATGAATTCCTCAAAGTTCTCATGATTAGGATTAGTTGAGTTGTTTTGAATCAATGTTTCTCCCATAAGTCTAGCTTCAAGATCGAGGTCCATACGCTCTCTTAATCTTAGCACATAAACACCTCTAATTATGCTTTTAACCGGATCTTGGCACTTATAGACTAGTTTATTATTCCCTACCCTTAATGAGATTTTTCTTTTAAACACATCAATCTAAGCATGGGCAGTAGACAAGAAAGGTCTTCCGAGGATTAAAGGAATCTTAACATCCTCGGGCATGTCTAGTATAACAAAGTCTACGGGAAAAATAAACTGCTCAATCTTAACTAGCACATTATTAGCAATCCCTTCAGGTCGTTTTACCGTTTTATCAGCCAATTAAATAAGTAATTTAGTTGGTGCTAATTTTCCTAGTCCTAGGGTAGCGAATGTCTTAAGAGGCATAACACTAACACTAGCTCCTAAGTCAGCTAACACTTTATTGAAAGATATATTATTAATAGAACAAGGTAGAGTAAAACTTCCTGGGTCTCTTTCTTTATGAGGCAAGGCATTTAAGTCGGTTGCAGAGCTCTCTTCTTTCATTGTTGCCTTGATCTCCTCTTCAATCTTTGTCTTTTCTTTTAGTAGTCTCCTTAAGCTGATTGAAGAATTAAAGAAAAATTCGGGTCTTGCACCATCATTACCATTCATCGATCTTCTAGGTATATTAGGAGTGACTTCTTCAGTGGTGCTTATGGCCTTGACATGATCTCTTGGGTTGGTTTCAGTTGAGCTCGGTAAACTTCCATATCCCCTTTCTTGAAGAACTTTGCTCATTTGACCAATTTGTTGTTCCAATGCTTTGATCGAAGCTCCTTGATTTCTTGTAGTAGTGTCCGTTGAAGCTCGAATTTCTTTGATCATAGCAGTATTCTCTTCATGTCTTTTAGCAGCATCGGCCATAATTTGCTTTAAAGTATCGTCTAAAGTCTGCCTCCTCTCTTGATAAGTGGGATTGAAGTTGTTCTTTTGATAGAATCCCGGACTAGCTTCCCTAAATCTTCCTGAAGGTCGGAATGGTTGTCCAAATTGGGTGTAATATGCTTCTTCAAATGTCTCACTTTCATTCTTGTTCGGGCAATCTTTAGTGTAGTGAGGTCCTTCGCACTTTTCACATCCAACTTGGGCAGCATATGCTCTTTCATCTCGCTTCTTCATCTCTCTACTAATTTTATCCAATTGAGCTTGAATAGCAGCAATCCCGTCAAAATTAGTGCTGCTCTTAGATCTAGTAGAGGTCCCATCGTGCCATTTTTGGGAATGATCAGCAGCATCTTGGATTGCTTTCCTAGCATTGGTTGCACTCATTTGAGGTACAGCTCCCTTAGCATCCAAAATCTGTCTTGTAGGCACGTCCAATCCTTGATAAAACAATATTATTTCCTGCATAGGGGTTAGATAGTGTTGAGGACATTTTATCAATAAATCTTTAAACCGTTCCCAAGCTTGATAAAGGGTTTCATTAGGCTCTTGCTTGAAACTATTGATAGCTTCCATCTTTTTAGCAGTCTTAGCAGGTGGACAATATCTCTTCAGGAATTTGCTCTTCAAACCTTCCCATGTAGTGATTGAACTAGCAGGTTCATTCCTTAGCCACTTGTTAGCAGCTCCTTTTAGTGAGATTGGAAAGATTCTTAGCATGAGTTGATCGGTATTGACTCCTTCTGAAGTAAACAAATCTGCAATCTCCAGGACCTTTTCAACATGCTCATTAGCATCCTCTTGTTCCGTCCCACTGAAAGCATTCTCTCTTAGCTCTTTGAGAAACTGACCCTTCAACTCAAATTTTGACTTATCATCAAACTTAGGTCTAGCAACTCCTGAAGTGTAATCAGCACGGGTATTGTTCATGTATTCCTCCATAGTAGTGTTTTCGCCCATTGTTTCTGTTTCAACTTCCTCTTTTTCTTCAGAAAAGTAATCAAGCTCGAGTGAACTTGAAAGATCAAAGCTTCTTGTGTTGAAAAGCCTTTTAAGCGAATGTAGGGCTCGTTCAGGATCTTCGAAAGGTTGAATCAAGTTCTTCGTAGAACTCCTGGTCATGCACTTCCTGAAATCAACACAAAAATATCAGTAGGGTATGCTCGAGAAAGTAGTATATCAGAAAATTAACAACGAAAACGGAATACGAAAAATTAAAGTTACTGATATCTGCAGACGATGCGCCGTATCCAAAAAGTTGGATACGCCGTATCTTAATACGTTAAAATTAAATCAGACTTTATTTAGAAAATAGATACGCCGCTTAGAATTTAAGAATGCGCCGTATCGAATTAATTAATCAAAAATCAGCTTATCTAATTAAAATTAAATGCGTCGTATTAACGAAAGTTAATGCGCCGTATTTTCGTTACGTTTAAAAATAAATATCGATTTTTGATTCAGAAAGATGCGCCGTATCGATAGAGATCGATACGCCGTATCTGTTTAATAATTCGCAAACTGTTTTTAATTAAAATAATAGATACGCCGTATCTGCTAAAGCAGATGCGTCGTATGGCGTTAACGTTTGGAAATTTTTTTTTTCTTATTAAAAACAGATACGCCGTATCTGCAAAAGCAGATGCGTCGTATTACTTTATTGCTTTTTTTAAAAAAAAAATTTCGTATTAAAAACAGATACGCCGTATCTAGGGGAAAAGATGCGTCGTATCGAATTAATTAAACGCGTTGTATTTTTTTAAAAATTAAACGCAATACGCCGTATCTGAGAGATCAGATGCGCCGTATCGTTTGATTTAGCACAGTACAACGATAGCAGAACAGAAAAATACGAAAAATAAAAACAAAAAATTAAACACACAAACGAAAATAAACACACAAAATAAAAGAAAACAATTAATCACACAATACAACAAATATGCAAAATAGTACAATGATGCAATTAATCTAATAAAAAGAAAAACATAATTAAAATACTAATTAAATTAACAGATAATAACAATTCACTCCCCGGCAGCGGCGCCAAAAACTTGATGCGCGTGATGTGTCGTTGCGGTTTAGCAGTTTTAATGCCTACTCAAGTTTTAAATTTATATTTAGCCGACTTATCAATAACACACACACTTAACGAGCAGTGTACCCGGTCAGTATGAAGATAATGGTAAGTAGAGTGTCGATCACTAAGAGTGGAACGTATTATCTCGTTATTCTAATCAGTATTTTAATATCCTAACGCAAGGGGGTTTCAGCCTGAGAGACTGGCACGATTTGTTTGCAATTAAATAATAAAATAAACCAATAGGCACGAATCAGCAAGTAGCACACACGTACACAGATAAATACTCGAGACAATAAGAGGGCTGTCCTTATGATTAAGTAGATTGTCACTTGTTTTATTGATAGCTTTATATGAAGTGTATGTAGTTAACCCTTTCTCGTTGGTCCTAATCTTATCGGCGAGTAAACCCTTAATGATTACTTATGTCTAAAAGTTATTCCTAAGTGATCAATTTAGTAATAACCGTGGGAGCCACATTATGTCCCGCAGTCAAATGCCCGCAAGCCACTAATAAACACAGAGGTTATCAATGCACTAATAAGTAGTAACCAAAGACATCAACATATAAACTTTAATTGATGGGAAAGCAAGTATTAAAGGGAGTGCAATCTTTCGTTGTCACATTACACAAGCCACCAATCCTGATGAATTAAAGTTTGCTAACACAATAAAACAAAACTACTTAATGAATTAAACACATGCAGCACCTTCTTACAGCTCTTGTATCTTTGATTTGGGTGTGTCTTGTGCTGCCTCCTTGACTGAATTCGTCCTTTTGTTCTTCTGTTCGGACTTCGGTTTTAGGTTTTCCGGGACTTGTAATTCGTCTGGTCTACGGGGTATTTATAGTTTCTGTCTGAAGGAAGATGCGGCGCATCTAGTAAGTAGATGCGGCGCATGTACTTAACTTCGCGTGGGGTCCAAGATTATAATATTCAGGAATATTCGTACACCGCCAGAAGATGCGGCGTAACTCCATGATTAGATGCGGCGCATGTCCTCTTGTATCTTGGATCGTATCTGGTGATATCTTGATAGAGATGCGGCGCATGTCATGAGTGAGATGCGGCGCATCTGGAGCAGATTAGTCTTGATCTTCTTCATTTCAGTAGACTCTTAACTTCTTTCATGTTATGCTCCATAATCAGTCCAAAATCACTAAGTTTCACCAAATGCTTGTTTTTACCTGAGAATTACAAAAGTAAATGATTAAGTATCAATCCTCATACATAATATAGTAAAACAAGTCAAATTAATAGGATAAATGATAGTAATAAAATGTACTTATTTGAGTTCATCAATCAGGAAAGATGATAGTTCGTCATACCACGCTCTTGGAGCTTGCTTTAAACCATAGAGGGCTTTCTTTAGCTTGTAGACATATTCTGGTTGTTCCTTGACAATGAATCCTTCTGGCTGACTCACATACACTTCTTCTTTCAGAGTTCGATTCAAGAATGCCGTCTTGATGTCCATCTGATATACTGTGATGTTTTTGTGAGCTGCATAGGCTAAGAAAATCCTGACTGCCTCAAGTCTGGCTACTGACGTGAATGATTCTTTGAAATCTATCCCTTCTTCCGGTCTGAATCCTTTAGCCACGAGACGAACTTTGTTGCGAATTACAGTCATTTCTTCATCCTTTTTGTTCTTCCATAACCATTTGAGATCAATGACAAGTTTGTCAATTGGTCTTGGAACTAATTCCCAACTATCATGTAACTGGTATTGAAGAAGTTCCTCCTGCATCGCTTCAATCTATGCATTGTCTGCCATCGCTTCCTGAATGTTCTTTGGTTCTTTTAGGCTTATTGAGCAAATGTAGATGCACATGTAGGGGTGATGGGCGTGCGTTGGAGTAAAGTTTTGGCAGTTTTAATGCCTACTCAAGTTTTAAATTTATATTTAGCCGACTTATCAATAACACACACACTTAACGAGCAGTGTACCCGGTCAGTATGAATATAATGGTAAGTAGAGTGTCGATCACTAAGAGTGGAACGTATTATCTCGTTATTCTAATCAGTATTTTAATATCCTAACGCAAGGGGGTTTCAGCCTGAGAGACTGGCACGATTTGTTTGCAATTAAATAATAAAATAAACCAATAGGCACGAATCAGCAAGTAGCACACACGTACACAGATAAATACTCGAGAAAATAAGAGGGCTGTCCTTTTGATTAAGTAGATTGTCACTTGTTTTATTGATAGCTTTATATGAAGTGTATGTAGTTAACCCTTTCTCGTTGGTCCTATTCTTATCGGCGAGTAAACCCTTAATGATTACTTATGTCTAAAAGTTATTCCTAAGTGATCAATTTAGTAATAACCGTGGGAGCCACATTATGTCCCGCAGTCAAATGCCCGCAAGCCACTAATAAACACAGAGGTTATCAATGCACTAATAAGTAGTAACCAAAGACATCAACATATAAACTTTAATTGATGGGAAAGCAAGTATTAAAGGGAGTGCAATCTTTCGTTGTCACATTACACAAGCCACCAATCCTGATGAATTAAAGTTTGCTAACACAATAAAACAAAACTACTTAATGAATTAAACACATGCAGCACCTTCTTACAGCTCTTGTATCTTTGATTTGGGTGTGTCTTGTGCTGCCTCCTTGACTGAATTCGTCCTTTGGTTCTTCTGTTCGAACTTAGGTTATAATGTTCGGAACTTTTAAATTCGTCTGGTCTACGGGGTATTTATAGTTTCTGTCTGAGGGAAGATGCGGCGCATCTAAGGAGTAGATGCGGCGCATGTACTTAACTTCGCGTGGGGTCCAAGATTATAATATTCAGGAATATTCGTACACCGCCAGAAGATGCGGCGTAACTCCATGATTAGATGCGGCGCATGTCCTCTTGTATCTTGGATCGTATCTGGTGATATCTTGATAGAGATGCGGCGCATGTCATGAGTGAGATGCGGCGCATCTGAAGCAGATTAGTCTTGATCTTCTTCATTTCAGTAGACTCTTAACTTTATGCATGTTTTGCTCCATAATCAGTCCAAAATTGCTAAGTTTCACCAAATGCTTGTTTTTACCTGAGAATTACAAAAGTAAACGATTAAGTATCAATCCTCATACATAATGTAGTAAAACAAGTCAAATTAATAGGATAAATGATAGTAATAAAATGTACTTATTTGAGTTCATCAAATATCCCCCCACTTGAACTTTACTTGTCCCCAAGTAAACCTTAGAATTTCTTTTATGAAAATGTATCCTAAAAGATGTTAGGATTTATTTTTATATCAAGCATGTATTCGTTTATTTCATAATCACACAACTAAACACTTAACGAATTAGAAGTAAAATAAAATAAGTTGATAAAAGCAAATCTAATCGTTTAACTGTCCAGTCGCGACGAATATTCTATCATAAGCTTGGCAAGTATACACATCTCCTCCACTAAAGCTAAGGAATAACAAGTCTAAAGCGGTAAAAAGGGTTTTTAGGCTTAAGGGTTAATTATTCTCTTTTACTATCGATCTCAAATTCCAGAAAAGGCGACAAAATCACAAATACATGATCGAATCCACGAACACGATACTTGCAATTGCTCAAATCCTTAACTCGAATAGGCTAAAGATAGGTCCAAACTTCACCAATAATAATATATCAAAAAGGGCGACAAAATCATAAATACATAGCCGAATCCACGACTACGATACTTAAGATTGCTCAAATCCCTAATCTCAATAAATCAAAGGTTCGGTTGGATAAAGAATAATAAAGGGTATGGATAACATTTGGGATATAAATTGGTGTAAAAATAAAAATAAACAAAATAAATTAAAATCCTAAGTGTGGTTAATCACTATCCCAACCATCCCATGAATAAGACTCATATCATAGAATAACTCACGCTTTAACACTTGAAACACACGCTTTAGGTAGACACGAATTATACTCAACAAGATCTTAATAAAAGAATAAACCTTAATTGGCGTTCCCATAACTGCCAATTCCCATTCAATCCATAGATATAGTACAACAAATAGTGGTGATATCGACCACTTACATAACTTTACATCGTTGGTTAAAACTAACTTCCAACTTTTCTTTCTTTCTTTTTCTTTTCTTAATTTTTCGATTTTTTTTTTTTTTTTTTTTTTTTTTTTTTTTTTTTTTGACATCAACATATAGATAGATGTGTAAAATTTCACCACATCACTACAACTTTCTTTCCGGATAATTTTTCCATACTTTTCATACTTCAGAAATAACGGTAATAGTGAAAGTAGTAAACACACGAAAAATAAACTCAAAGATATACAATATTTACTTTCACTCCAATTGCATTGTGCAATTTCCCGACCTAACCAAAGATAATAAATTACGCACGCGAACACAGGTAATGTAAGGAAACACACTTTGCCTATAGCAATTAACCAACCACGGATTCTAATCTACAGGGTAGGCTAAGGTGTAAGGGTGTAACGAAACATTTTAAACATAGGTGTAAGAAACGAAAGGAATGGCTCTGAATGTTTTTCTAGGGGTATCTTACTCTAAAAATGAGAGTAACAAAAGGGTTTATACGGGGGTTAACTAACCAGTGTAGTTAGTTAATAACACATAACATATAAAGGCTATTTGGGTGTAATCCTAGAATTTTACCAATTTAGACAAGTCATTCCAATTATATAAATAATACTCATTATGGTGGTCTCGAATAGTATACAAGCCAAGTTCTAAAGTTTACAAGTCACCGGCACACTCATAGATTTGTGAATTTTGGAAAATCACAATTTTTGAAAATAACGTCATGTGTGCAGCTATGCAACTTAGATCTTAAACAAAAACATGCTAAAAAAAAAGATTTAAGTTTGATATATTAAGCACATTTTAAGCATAATTTTTGAAAAAGTTTTAGGACAAGTAAATGTTAAGTGTTCTAATTCTCCAATCCCCCCACTTAAGTTAAACAACGTCCTCGTTGTTTGTATAAAAGGTTAAAAACTGGAAAATAAAAGAATTAGAACAGGAAAACTCCCCTGAGATTTGCTCGGTATGATCCTCCAGTAGATAAGAGCAAAAATCATCTTTCTTGTGGATGAGAACGTTAAAGCTTCATACTTGATGTATCCACAGGAAATCCAGGAAACTATAATACCACCAACACTTTAAAACACACCTAAGATAAGAAAGGTTTAAACTTGCATAATACATTAGTAGTTAGATAAAATAAAACTTAAAAATTAAAACTGAAAATCATCAGGTCAGTCGATGCGCCGCATCTTATGGAAGAAGATACGCCGTATCGAGCCTGGAATTAATACGGATCAGAATAAAGATGCGCCGCATCCTTAACCAGGGATGCGCCGCATTAAAAATAAACTGATAAAAAGTTTTAAAGTCGAAAATAAAAATTCAGAAAAATTAAAATAAGATATGACCATTGCAGGAGATGCGTCGCATCTCAGAATTGAGATGCGCCGTATCCTCATGCGGGCCTGACTGACTCGACACAGAAAACAGAAAAAGATAAATTCCGGGTTGTCTCCCGGTAAGCACTTGTCTTTATTCCAGAGTCTTCAAGTTAGACTCACGTTCAGCTCAGCAATAAGTCCTTGTCACGGTCCATCCTTCGTCCTTCATCCGAAAGATTTTCCCGTATATCTCTGCGACGTTTTCTTCCGTTCGACTTAATCTAGTATAACTCTTTGTCTTCACAGCAGTATATTCTTCATCAGGACCCAAAGAATATTTGATGATTTTAAATTTTTCAGAAATAATCATGGGTGGCTCATTGTAAGGAATCCCAAGTAGTTGACACTTTCTTTTGGTGAACTCTTCCTCGTCTTTATCAACAAACTTAAAATAAGGATCCTTAATCAAATAATCATCTAGTACTTCAATCAACGACTTATTATTATTATCATCTTGAATTGTTTCCCATTCTCTTTCTAATTCCCATTGTAGCCGTCGACTAAGCTTCGTGAAATCATCAAATTGTCCATGTACCCATTCCCAGAAAGTAGTACCCGATGTTCCCTTAAGTCCTTTCAAGCGTTCAATTCTACCCTTTTCTTGTAAAGCCTCCGCTTTTTGTGGGCAGTCTTCAACATTATCGTACCACTCATAATCTTCAAAGGTTACATCGTTTCCAACCCGTTTCATCCCGATTATACTTCCCCCATTACAGGTTCCGTCACTTTTATAATCACAGGTCGGCCAAACACTACTTCCGTCCTTGAAAACGAAGGGTGTACAGGTGTGATTGATGTGCGCATATTCCCATGGTTTATCCCAAACCCATGGTACTTGGTCATTCCATTCATAGTACCAGGTGTTTTTGAAATCGTCATAAGTCTTAAATCCTGGTAGATCTCCAGTAAGCACATCATCGTCGACTTGAAGAAGGTAGTTAAATTCCTTGAACTGCTTGCACAAGGGTGTCTCATAATCGAACACATCAATGTCAATTCTGAAAAGTTCTTCAATGCCCTCATTGATTGTTGAATCATGAAGTGACGTCCCATAATCGCTTTCTACTTCTTCGTCTTCTCCTCTCATCCAATATACCCATAATGCATCCTTAGTAGCACGATCCATGCTCTTATGGTTATTAAACTTACTAACCAACCATTCTGAAAAATCAACATCGTGAGGATCGTGGTTAACGTCAAAGCAAGTTTTTCCAATCATATTCTTTTTTATCTCCATGAACTCGTTAAATTGCTTCTTAAAACTCCGAGTCAACCATGAAGTCATAATCTCCTTGACTTCATTTGTAGGGGCAAATTCCGGACTACCATATTTGAGTTCTAGCCAATCATTGAGGGAGAGGTCTATCAATCTTACCAATCTCCCATGAAATAGTAACTCCGCCAAAGCATAATTCATGTCATTATCCTGATAGTTCTCATTCAATCCCCAGTACTGTTCGGAATAAGGCATGTAAGAGATTTGGGCATTGCCTCCACCACAGCTGTTGTTGCTTGAGTCCATGTATGCAAGATAGAATTTCCCATCATCTTCTTCGATAGTAGTCCAGTTCAATCCTTCGGCTTCAATGATAGGCCATAAGAGCGACAATTCTTCTCCAGTGTACCTCACAAATACATCATAAGAGAATACCTCTTTGTCAATGTTGCATAAACGCATGAATTCCTTAAAAGCAGCTTCAAGAGGGGTCTCCCAAGAGAATAAATCTGCATCGATCATGAGTACATTGAATGAATCTGAAAACAAACATTCCTTAGCAAGATATCCGTTAACTGACATGTCTTCCATAGCAAAATCTGTCATCCAAGGTAAAATCATCAGTAGGATTTGTTCGCTAGAAGAGAAATTAATGAATATAGAAACGGATATATGAATACAAATAGCTGATATCTGCAGACGATGCGCCGTATCCAAGTAGTAGGATACGCCGTATCTTATAATCGTTAAAATTTAATCAGACTTTATTCAGAAAATAGATACGCCGCTTTAGAATTTAAGAATGCGCCGTATCGAATTAATTAATCAAAAATCAGCTTATCTAATTAAAATTAAATGCGTCGTATTAACGAAAGTTAATGCGCCGTATTTTCGTTACGTTTAAAAATAAATATCGATTTTTGATTCAGAAAGATGCGCCGTATCGACAGAGATCGATACGCCGTATCCGTTTAATAATTCGCAAACTGTTTTTAATTAAAATAATAGATACGCCGTATCTGCTAAAGCAGATGCGTCGTATGGCGTCAACGTTTAGAAAATTTTTTTTTATCAAAAACAGATACGCCGTATCTGCAAAAGCAGATGCGTCGTATTACTTTATCGCTTAGAAAAATTTCTTATTAAAAACAGATACGCCGTATCTTGGGGAAAAGATGCGTCGTATCGAATTAATTAAACGCGTTGTATTTAAAAAAAAATTAAACGCAATACGCCGTATCTGAGAGATCAGATGCGCCGTATCGTTTGATTTAGCACAGTACAACGATAGCAGAACAGAAAAATACGAAAAATAAAAATCAAATAAAAAACACACAAACAAAAATAAACAAAAACAAAAATAAAAGCACACAAATAACACAAAACAAATAACACACAGTACAACAAATATGCAAAATAATACAATGATGCAATTAATCTAATAAAAAGAAAAACCTAATTAAAATACTAATCAAATTAACAGATAATAACAATTCACTCCCCGGCAACGGCGCCAAAAACTTGATGGGCGTGCGTTGGAGTAAAGTTTTGGCAGTTTTAATGCCTACTCAAGTTTTAAATTTATATTTAGCCGACTTATCAATAACACACACACTTAACGAGCAGTGTACCCGGTCAGTATGAATATAATGGTAAGTAGAGTGTCGATCACTAAGAGTGGAACGTATTATCTCGTTATTCTAATCAGTATTTTAATATCCTAACGCAAGGGGGTTTCAGCCTGAGAGACTGGCACGATTTGTTTGCAATTAAATAATAAAATAAACCAATAGGCACGAATCAGCAAGTAGCACACACGTACACATATAAATACTCGAGACAATAAGAGGGCTGTCCTTTTGATTAAGTAGATTGTCACTTATTTTATTGATAGCTTTATATGAAGTGTATGTAGTTAACCCTTTCTCGTTGGTCCTATTCTTATCGGCGAGTAAACCCTTAATGATTACTTATGTCTAAAAGTTATTCCTAAGTGATCAATTTAGTAATAACCGTGGGAGCCACATTATGTCCCGCAGTCAAATGCCCGCAAGCCACTAATAAACACAGAGGTTATCAATGCACTAATAAGTAGTAACCAAAGACATCAACATATAAACTTTAATTGATGGGAAAGCAAGTATTAAAGGGAGTGCAATCTTTCGTTGTCACATTACACAAGCCACCAATCCTGATGAATTAAAGTTTGCTAACACAATAAAACAAAACTACTTAATGAATTAAACACATGCAGCACCTTCTTACAGCTCTTGTATCTTTGATTTGGGTGTGTCTTGTGCTGCCTCCTTGACTGAATTCGTCCTTTGGTTCTTCTATTCGAACTTAGGTTATAATGTTCGGAACTTTTAAATTCGTCTGGTCTACGGGGTATTTATAGTTTCTGTCTGAGGGAAGATGCGGCGCATCTAAGGAGTAGATGCGGCGCATGTACTTAACTTCGCGTGGGGTCCAAGATTATAATATTCAGGAATATTCGTACACCGCCAGAAGATGCGGCGTAACTCCATGATTAGATGCGGCGCATGTCCTCTTGTATCTTGGATCGTATCTGGTGATATCTTGATAGAGATGCGGCGCATGTCATGAGTGAGATGCGGCGCATCTGAAGCAGATTAGTCTTGATCTTCTTCATTTCAGTAGACTCTTAACTTTATGCATGTTTTGCTCCATAATCAGTCCAAAATTGCTAAGTTTCACCAAATGCTTGTTTTTACCTGAGAATTACAAAAGTAAACGATTAAGTATCTATCCTCATACATAATGTAGTAAAACAAGTCAAATTAATAGGATAAATGATAGTAATAAAATGTACTTATTTGAGTTCATCAAGGGGTCGGTGGCGAGTTGTCTTCTCGTCTGAACTGGCCTTGAAGGTTCACCAATAACTTGTTCAATTGGATGGTCTTTTGTCCGTTCGAGTGTAGAAGGGTACCTTGGGCTTAACGTATGTGTGTTAGATGGTTCTTGTAACCTTGAAGAAGATTTAGCAGAGTCCGTAGTAAACGGGTTTTCAAATACTTCTTCTTCTAACACTGCATTGTTTTGATTCTGTGTTTGTTCTTCTTGAAATGGTGTGTTATGATGTTGCTCATCAACTCTTGGTAGAACAATTTTAAGAATTGGAGTTTCTGGAGTAGATGTAGATGAGGTTGAGGGAGTTGGTGTGTCAGCTTCGAGTGTTGTTGATGCATCTTGTGGTGGTGGTGGTGGTTGATGGTTTTGAGCGGGTGCAGCGGAATGATGTTGTGATGCATTTGTCAAAGTTCCACCATAGTATTCATCAAACATTAACTCAAAGAAATTTTCCAGTTCTTGTTCTGAAGGTTTTTCATTGGTTGTTGATTGAGCTCCTTGAGGTACGAGTCCTGAACTAATGTGTCCAGAAGTCTGCAGGTTTGGTGCGGGTCCTAATATGTTTTGATTAGAAGCCATTGGGTTAAGCGCGGGTTCTAGAGAGAGTCTCTCAGAAGCCATTTGTGAAATTTCGTCAAACTTCACATTCATCGTCTCCATTATCCTTTTTATCCTTCTATTATACACCCTGAATGCCCTCGAGTTTTCTGAGTATCCAATGAAGATTCCAATATCACCCTTAGCTTTCAGCTTCCCTTGATCTTCTCTGTCGTTCGTTGGATAGCACAAAGCGCCAAACACGTGAAGGTAAGAGATATTAGGTTTTCTATTTTTCACTAGTTCATATGGTGTTTTATTGAATCTTGGGTGGGTTAGGGAACGGTTCTGAGTGAAACAAGCAGTGGCAACAGCATCAACCCATAAGAATAACGGTGCACAAGAATAAATCAGCATTGTGCGAGCAGCTTCCACAAGAGTTCTATTTCTTCTTTCAACTATCCCATTATGTTGTGGAGTTCTAACAACAGATGTCTGATGTGTGATTCCAGCATCTTCAAAATAAGTACTTAACTCCTGATTTGTGAATTCTGTGCCGTTGTCTGTTCTTACAATCCTTACTGGAGCTTGAAGTAGGACTTGAATACGCTTCAAAAAGGTGATGATGATGCCTGGTGCTTCGTCTTTTGACCTCAGAAACTTTACCCATGTATATCTTGAATTGTCATCGACGATAACAAGAATATACTTCTTCCCATTTATGCTTTCAACTCCAATTGGGCCACATAAGTCCATGTGCAACATATGTAACTTTGCTTCCGAACTGGGTACGGTTTTAGGTTTATATGATGCCCTTTTGATTTTTCCTTGTTCGCATGATGGACATAAGTGATCCTTGGTGTATTTGAACTTAGGAAGTCCATTGACATTGTTGTCTTTGGCTAATTTGTTAATGGTGTCGAAATTGAGATGGGATAATCGTCTATGCCGCAGCCAGGACTTTGTTCCGCATGCTCTTGTCATAAGACAAATTGGTGATGAAGAGGCCATTTGGTTGATGTCGATAGCATATAGGTTGGTGCCACGATTCCCAGTTAAGAGATCATCGCCAACCAAATTTCTAACAAAGCACATGTTTCTCCTAAATGCAACCTCTAGATCTGCATCACAAAACTGCCCAACTGAAAACAAATTGTGTCCCAACCCTTCGACGTAGTAAACTCGAGTGATTAAATAATTCCCAAACTGAAGATCACCATAACCCAGAATAGCTGCTACATGATCATTTCCAAAGCGTACAGTTCCCATGAATTTCCAGACGAAATTGATCAGCAGCTTTAGATTCCCGGTCATGTGCTTGGAGCAACCCGAGTCGACGATCCAAAGACGTATTTCGATAACCTGCGAAGAACCGAAGAGTTTGTTTTTGGAAACCATTTTGATTGTGGTTCCTTTTGGTTAGAGGAAAAATCATCACTACACTCATAGAATTTTTGTTCTGGAGGAGGGGTAATGGCTTTCCAAAATCTATTTTTGTTTCTGAACAGTCTACCAGTTGGTTTCCACTTAAGGCAAATACTAGGCATCGTATCAGTACTAGGTGACCTAGATTTAGCAACTAGTCTTCCTACTGTTTTAGCACTGGTTCCTTTTGGAACAATCTTCTGTTCAGGCGTAACATTCACATTTTTAGAAACATAATCATCACAAACATCATTAAATAAACATTTCTTGCACATTAAACAAACAGAGTCATTACATGCATTAGAAACAGTACTTTTGACATTACATTTAGATGAACTATGTCTCTTATTACAAAGCAATAAATTCCTAGGGTGTTCTTCTACTTCTTCAACTTTATTCTGGCATCTACTTTTAGAGACAGGCGAGACTCTATTGTTCCTTGTATTGCTCCTAGGCTGTAGTCTGCTGCTCCTAGAGGTGCTTTCTAATCATGTAGAAGGTAAGGCACACGCATTAGGATTTATATTGTTGTCCTTAGAAGTTGTTTTAGCCTCCCTAGACTCTTTTGGATTAACTTTTACGCTCTTGTCGTTTGTCCCATATGTTTTAGATGTGGAGGCAGACGCAATAGTGGGACTAATCCTATAAAGGCCAGGTGTTATCACTTTTGGTGTTTCGACAACCGCTTTTCCTTTATCAACAATATTTTCTTTTTCATTTTGCTTGGGCAAGGGTGTTGGAGTGACTGGTTTTGTCAAATCATTTTTCACATCGACTTTTGGAACAAATTTACAAATCGACATTTTTGGTTTAACAACCGGTTTTGAAGTATTTGGTTTATCCGAAGTCGATGGTTTTGCAAACTTAGTATCCACACCATTCCCTTTTTGACTTTCCAGCTGAGCCCTCAAAAGATCATTTTGCTCTTTCATGTCCTTGTAGGCACGCTCATACGACAGTTTGTCATACTTGCATTCCTCGGGTTTTCGATCAAGTTGTTTAAAATTTGACATGTTTTCTTTTTCAAGTTTAATAAGAGCATTTTCATATTTTGAAACAATTGCAGAGGTCTCAGCTCGCAGTCTTTCATCGCCTTCATCAGAATATGTTTGTAAAATGATGGACATAATATCAGTCGACATAACTGCTTCGAAGAGAGAGTCATTTAGGTTTTCCAAAACTTTAATGTTTTCAATATTTTCATTAGCTTCCTTCACCAGGGATTTGTGGTCCTTGACAAAGTCGGCTGTTTCTTTCAAAAATGCTTGTTCAAAATGAATTGCTCTCGCATGGATGTTATTCAATGGAGTAGTAATTTATGTTTCAAACACCTTTTTTATTTCTGCATGAAAGCTTGAATACCAGTTGTTAATACTGATAGTAGTTTTGGATGCAACAGTTTTTTGAAGTGTTTCAATTCTCGTTTTAACATCATCTAAAAATCCTCTAGCAGCACTTGTGTTAAAAGGATTGTTTGAGGACATTTGCTCCAAGTTTGAAAGAGTTTTAGAAACAACTTTTTGTTTTGCAACTGGTGTCATAACAACTGGTTTTTTGGAAAACTTTGGTGTTTGTTTTTGTGGAACAAAAGGAATTCCAGAAAGTTTGTTAAGTTTATTGCAATCAATTGGTTTTATCTGTTGGTTCTTTTGTTTCATTTTAATTAGACTCTCTTCAACAAGCTCAATCATTTCGTTAGTATCCCGAACAGTTGGAAGATCATGTTTAGCATATATTATATTTCCATTGTACAAAATATTCTGTTCTTTCTGAGCTTTCTTGAGAGTATAAGGATTTTCACAACCAATAGACATTTTCTTCATTGTATGTAAAAACGGATTTGGATCTTTAATAAGCATATGAATTGTTTGACTTGAATGACCCGTTTTCACAAGCAAATCTTCCAACTTTTTGATTGTTTCTTGTTTCTCAATGATTTCATCAAGAAGATCGTTTTCTCATTTTGAAAAATCTGCTTTCAACTGTTTCTTTTCTTTTTCAAGATCAGAACAAGTTGATTTTGTTTAGAAAGTTGGTTTTTCAAATCAGAAATTTTCGTGTTTAAGGATTTTATTTTCACGTGTAAATTAACATCAAGTGTGTCAAACTTGATTTGCAATTGTTTTTCTCTTAAAACGGAATTTTGATAACCAGTTTCTAATTCTGACCGTCGTTTTTTATGAAACTCAAAAGCTTTTTCGTTTTCCTTGTACCTCTTAAGCTTAGCGGTCATTTTCTCATTCGCGGCCTTTACATCACGATTGACCTTTTTTACTTTCTCAATTTCAATACTACAATTGTTCAATAATGATTCAAATAGAGCACGTGTTTCCTCATCATTCTCAGCATGCTGTGAAACTGAGCCTCCACTATGATTCATAACTGGAGTTGCCAAATTAATATTCCTACTACTCGGCGTGTCCAGGTATGTATCATAAGTGGGTGCTGGAGTCTCAGAGTGATGTTCCTCATGAGGAGACATATCAAATATATCATTATTGTGGCATGTATTGAATAATGGTACCTCAGATACTGCATTGGTGTCATAAACAGGAGGTGTGTCAGAATCTGTGTCGTACTTAGCCTCCTGAAGATTTGCCATAAATATGCAGTTTGCATCGATGTCTTCTCGGTCTTCCATGTCATCCATGAGAGCCATAAAATTATTTTCCTCAGCATTCAACTGAAACCCTGCTTCTTCCTTCTGTGCCAACAACAATGCTTTCTGCATATAAGCTGGATCTTTCTTTTTCGGCTTAGTAGGACAGTTCCTTGCCATATGACCTACACCCTGACAGTTGAAACACTTTATCGGATTTCCCTGATTCATATTTCCATAATTCCCAGCAACTGGAGCTGCAACGTTCCCAATCTGATTACCCACTGTCTGATTCCCAACATTCTGACCCCTATGATTTCCAATAAATTGACCCATCTGATTCCCTTCATACTGACCCAACTGATTTCCCGCATACTGCCCTGCATTCTGCATATTCTGATTACCCATCTGAAATCTAGTAGCATTCCTTACTGATTCCCAATAACTCCAACCATTTGTCCTCCTTGACCCATATTGAAACTTGGCTGTGCAATCTGCCTGTTGCGAGTATTCGATGAAATCCTTTGGTTGTTGTTGGTTGGTGTAGAATAGCGTCCTTGGAATGCTTTTGTCAAATAAGAAAATGCTTGTGTCAAAGCAGCAGTAGACTCATCATTGTCAGTGAACTCTGGTTCTTGGAATTGTGGATATTGTTGTTGTGGAATAACATTTTGTTGTTGTGGGTAGAATTGTTGTTGTGGGATTACAGCAGTTTGTTGTTATAGAATGTATTGTTGTTGCATATAGTTGTGAGTGGAAGATGATGATGGTTGATGTTGTGTGTTCACTGGTAAAGGTGTTGGTGCTTGAGCAATGAATGCAAGATGATCATGATTCTTTGCCAATCTTTCTTTACTTACTTCATTAGCCTCAGCTTGATTTTGCTTCAGAAAATCATAGAGCTGATCATAATTCACTTGATGTAGATCCTTGGTTTGGTTGACAATAGTGACATATTGTCCCCATTCTTCTTGAAAATTGTTGATGAACTTGATGTTGCTCGCGATTGGTCTTGGTGTCAACTTGTTTCTGATTAGCTCATTCATTAAAGTGCAGAACCTGGTATAGTAGGATTCAATGGATTCTCCAGGAGTGGATGTAAACTTCTCCCATTCAGTTAGTAGCTTGTTTTCTACATCTTGTTGCCCAATTTCTATTCCATGACATAGCCTTCTAACTCGTTCCCACATGTCATAGGCAGTTTCACAGCTGTCAAAAGCAGCAAAGAGATCTCTCGTGGTAATCCTAGTTGGATTAAATGCATTGCCATATCATCAGCGTCGATCTACTTCTTATCTTCTTCTGTGTATTCTGCTTCTGTTTGTTCACGAAAGAATGGTAGAACAGGAGGTGTTCCATTTGGATCTCCTGGGTCTTGAATTTGTCGAGGCTTGAAGGGTCCATTATTAATAGATTGGAGCAGGAGTTTACCATCAGGCTTGGTTTTGATGTAACGAAGCATGCGGCTTATCCATGGAAGATACCCACCTTTTTCATGCATAGGAGGACGGTTTTTAGCACCGGCTACATGAATGTCTTGTTGAGTAGCCAATGATGAAGGTATGTATGATAAAGTTGATCTTGGATCGGTTCAACGATGCAGGAGCTGTATTTGTTGTTGGTTAGGGTAAGTTGTTGTAGGGAAAATTTGGTATAAAAACTTAAAAACGTCGATAACTTCTTTTTGGAGTGGATTTGGGCCTCGAAGGTTGGGTTGAATGTACTTTAGTTAGTTCATTCAACATGTCCTTCTCCTCGTTCTCACAGTCATTTTGATAGGTTATGGGCTAAAAACGGAGTTACGGTTCAAAAGTTATGGCCGTTTGAAGTTTGGTCCTTACTCGGAGGCTTACTCAAAGGTTCTAACTCGAAGGATTGCTTATTCGAAGGATTTTTTACTCGAAGGTTCTTACTCGAAGGATCTTACCCGAAGGATTGTAACTCGAAGGATCTTACTCGAAGGATTCTAACTCGAAGGATCGTACTCGAAAACACTAACCCGAAGACGCTTGCTCGAAGTTTCTAACTCGAAGGTTTAATTCCTTACTCGAAGAAAACTGCTTACTCGAAGTATATAACCCCTTAGTCGAAGGATATAAGAGGAGAAGTTCTGATTTCCTAACTCGGAAAATATAAATAGAACTTGAATAAATTCCTTAATCGAAGAAACTCTTCTAACTCGAAGAAAATGCATCCTTACTCGAAGAAACTCTTGTAACTCGAAGAAAAATGCAACCTTACTCGAAGAAAATGCAACCTTACTCGAAGAAATTCATCCTAACTCGGAGAACTTCATACCTTACTCGAAGAATACCGTAACTTATCTTTAAAAATCACCCAAAAACACCACAAAACACGTTTTTTAATCCAAGTTTTCGACTAGATCTGACCAAATACAACCTAAACTATCATAAAGTCACAACCTTTAACGTTTTTAATGCGTTTTTAGAAAATGTTAAAACCCTAACTCGAAGAGCAAAAAAAAAAAGGTGAAAACACAACACACTCCTAGATCATTGTTAGGCGATTAATACCACTTGTAGGACCTTATATCTAACTTATCACACTAAACAATAAGCTCGTATGGTGGATTGGTGACTTGATATGTGTGCGTTTTAGAGAGAGAGAGTAGAGAGATAATGAGAGAATATTATTACTAAAACACACACAATACACACTCAAGCACACCCCTCAAATGTGGATTTGAGGTGCTTTTATACATAGTAAGTGACGCCCTAAAGGGCTTGGTTATGGGCTTGGATTGGGTTGGATTGGACTTTACATAAGAGACTAACTTATATATAAATGCTAATCTATTAGATTAATCCAATCCACAAGCCCTTTGACTATTCTACTATATTTTCTATAACACATTTACAAAGTTCCTATGACTGGAATGACCTCCACTTTTCATTAATGCTAACAAATATAATATTATTTAAGCTTGAAAAAAAATTTTGTTCTAAAAATATATATAATTAAATTGAAAAAATAATTAAAATTATGTAATTCGGGTTATTCGGTTTGGTTTTCGGTTATAAGGGTTTGGTTTTTGGTTATTCAGTTCGGTTTAATCAAATTGGAATTCGGTTCGGGTCAGTTTTCGGTTTGACCCAGAATTTTTTTTAAGCGAACTAACCGAACTGAATAACCCGATAACCGAACCGATGAACAGCTCTAGTTTAGGGTAAATTATAAAGAATATTCATGTGGGTTTCTCATTTTTGCACTTTATGTCACTCTCAAACTTTAATTACAAAGAATGTCATTGATGTTCACACTTTGTTACAAAGAATGCCATTATCACTAACACCCGTTAAAAAATCTCGTTAGTGACCCTCATGTGCGCTCTACGTGAGAGTATTTTAGTCATTTTATCTTTCTCATTGTTAGCCATTGTTTCATACCAGTCCACTTGAATTTGGTATCCCAAGAAACCCTTATGTTAAGGGGAATAATTTGCAACTAAACCTTCACTTCTATATAAGCTACCAAACTTGTTTGTCACACTCATTTACTACTTCCGATCAAAATACACATACACACACGCACACACACACTCATACACTTAAGAACTCAATTTTGAGAATAAAAAAACATTGAAAGATGGTTATATGTAGATGTGGTAAAGTGGCCAAAATCAAAACGTCATGGACTGACTGAAATCCAGGAAGAAGGTTCGTTTGATGCCGGACTTTGGTAAGACTCCTTATATAGAATTCCATTGTATTATTTACATTAAATGTGACTCAGTGTGTGTTGTCTGTATGATCTAGGGTTCTATCTATGGTTTTATTAGGTGGGTGGATCCCCCGATGTGCAAAAGAGCTCCGGATGTAATTTTTGGCCTTTTGAGGGCTGGGAATGAGCTCGAAGATGACTTGTAAGAGTATATTCTGACGTTGAGGGAGCAAGAGCGATTGGTCAATAAGCTCAAGAAGTAAACGTTCATCACTTGTCTTATGAACTTTGTTGTGGATAAGTATCCCTAGTATGGTTAGGAGATATGGGTCTGGTTAGTTGTGTTTGTGGTAGTTTAGGTCATTTTTTTTATGTTTATCTTGGATTTAGTTAATATCTATTTTATAACAACCTCTTTAGTGTTAATGATTTTATTAATCTTTTGTAATACTTGTTGTTCATTTAGTTGTTGTATTGGTCAAATAACAATGTGTCTATAATGGGTTAATTTTGAGCTTAGTTGACTAAGAAACTAAAAAACAAAAACAAAAAAAAACAGAAAAAGAAAAAAAAAAAAAAACTTTGGCTGTTATGTTTGACTAAGATTGTGTACCCAAATAGTGATAAATTTGTGTTAAGTGTGTATCCTGAATGTGTCACAAAATGAAATAAGCATTTGTCGTTAGAACTGTATATCTAAGTCTTATCATTTTTTGAACTATATATGTCAACAAAATGGATCTAGATGCCCCTTATCAAACCTATGAAACCACAACTGCTTACAATTGTCAATGTTTGATTTTTAAAGTCAACTGTTAGGAAAACTTGTATAACCAATTTTGACTTATGTAAGTCAACAAAGTTGATATTGGATGACACTTTTTAAACCAACAATTTACATATGTAAAACCACAAATGCATCCAAGTAACCTATGAAACCAATAATGCATCCAAATAAAGTGTTTAACTATTACAAGTCAACATAAAAGAGTTGTAATTATGAATATAATTAGAAGGCATAAACATACCAAAATTAGCCAACCTGTTTGATCGTGAAACCATGACCATTGTCTAACAACCATAACACTATTTAGTTGTTACATACCAACAATACAAACATATTAATTGTCTTAAACAACAACTCACAAACTATAACATAACATAATTTTTTATCTCACTGAAACATAAACCCATTCAAACTGCACCCTCTTTGCTAGCCCTCCTGACACTCTTTCTCCTCTGACTACTAGCCTCTTATGTTGATTGTGACTCCATTGGTTGACTTGGTCCTCCAACAACTTCACTTGGTTCAACATCTATTACACCCTCAGTTCTTGCCCGGTTGTTACCTTTCCCGTTTCCCTGCTTCTTTCTTGGACCTGTATATGCTCTTTTGTTGTGGCCTTTTTCACCACATCTACTACAAGTTAGAGTCTTTCCCTTTCTTAAAAGCTTTCCATCCTTGACTATTGTCTTTAGTGCCTTCTTAGCCTTATCCTCTTTGTTCACTCTTATCTTCTTCCTTGGTCTACCAATGGGAACATGATGGCGTGGGGAAATAAGATACTAGGTGATTGTGCAATAATCGGCACTACCAGGCTTCGATGGTGATCAAAGAGTATGTTGTGGATGGATGAGTTGCCAAGCCTTGAGTAACCTGTGTCAACAAAGATAGAAACACTACGTTAAGTGAAGCGCAGGGGTTGGACCCTGCGAATCACCTCCGGCATGAGAGTAAGTAGGTGTATATGGTTGTAAGTATAAAGTATGTGTGTGTAAAAGTCTGTCCATACCTGAGTGTTCTGCCCATCTATTTATAGGTGATGAATAATGGTTAGTTAAACATATCTCACAAGAACCGATGAACGTGGGGGAGTCCCGCGCTTTTAGGGGATCACAAGGGGTTGTGTACCATTATCTCTGTCTTGGCGAGAAAGCTTTGACAGAGATTTGAACATGGGCTTGACTTGGTCAGAGATGCTCTCTGAGCCAGTCTTCACGAAGGGCACACCCTATAGGGCGTTGTGCTTCGGTTGGCAAATTCCCATACTGGTAACCATCGTATAGACAGTTTTATGCCAAGTGGTCCTTTTTGAAGGCCTTTATATGTTTAGTGGGAGGAGGTCCCAGGGAACTTGGAGGGGTAGCCTTCGAGCCAATTCGGAGGGTACGTCACCAAGACCCCTAGTCGAAAGTGATATATGCATCTATGGATGTATTATTTTCGACTTCACAATACTGTTTCGAAGCCCTCATATTGAAACCTTCTTCGTCTTGTCACCTGATCGCTTATCCATAAATACTGAAAGTTCAACAGTCGTTTCTTGGTATCCAGAGCTGTCAAATCAAAATTTTATCCTCATTTCAAATCCGGTGAACTTACCTTCCTTGCACGTGGACGATTGTGATTACATTCTCACCATGATAAATACTCTGAGTCATCCATGTATAAACAATTTTACCCCCTCGTCAACGTATAGTTCTTCTTCAACAGTTTCTTCATCTCTAGGTAAAAACTTTTCACCAACCGGCTATTATTTGAATCTTTAGCGCCAAATATATCTTTGTCTCGTCATTAATCATATTGTACCTCATAGGTATGGCTTTGAGAAACTTCCTCCGTGATCACCTGATTACCTTTCCTGATTTCCCTGACGAAACTCCGACGACTGCCATTGCTGAGAATCCTTCATCATCTACAAACCATGCTGATGGTGATAGGGTGATGGTGCAGGCTATCCTGAGTGCCAACAGAGTTGGTGGGGGAAGAGTTGAATTCCTCTTGTGTTGGTTCTCCTCATGCCACGTTTGGTCTGCACCAAAGGGCCCCCTCCTCTATGGGAAAAGAAGTTGCTGGTTCATCGACTTCTCAATCGCTAACTGGCTCCAAAAGGCCAAGGAATGATGTTGAAGGTGAGCCTCTATTGGGGAGAGCACCGACCTCGGTAACTGTTGAAGAAGCTGATCCTCCAGCCAAACCAAACGACCTCTTCACACCAAGTAGGTGTTTTAACTTATGTATCCCACTTTCCATTATTGCCCAATCTTAGAATGTGCCTACATTACTTACATGCTCGGTACGCGTTGTCAGGTTTATCCATGCCAGGTGTTCGCAGAAAACTCAATGATTTGTCTCCAGAAGGTCTAGCTGATTCTTTTGACGTCCAAGCACTTCATTTTGCCATGATGGGAAGTCTTCTAACTACCCGCATTCGGAGCTTGCAAGCTGAGGTCTCTTCATTGCAGTACGATCATTCAGATATGGATCGTTTGAAGCAGGAGCTGGCGGAGGCTCATCAGTATTGTCGATCTTATGACGAGAAGTAGTCCACGCACCTTGCTGTTGCTGCCAGACTTCGGGAATAAATTGAAGTTTTAACTGATAGGGCTAAGACTGCAGAGTCGGAGCGAGCAACAGTAATCAAAGAGCTAATTCCACATGTTGTGGAGAAGTATGTTGCATCTGATCATTTCAATGTAGTGCTTGCAGATTTGCAACATAAAGCTTGGCTTGTTGGTAGAGCCTACACTTTGGAAGAGACCGCGAAGCTCGGAGCCTCCTGGAAGCCCAAAGAGACGAGGGATTATAACCCGTTGGCAGGGGCTGCCTTCAAGAAGGCTGTAGACGATTTGTATGCAGTGAAGTCTCCGTATCTCTCTTCGTTAGCTCAGTATGCAGACAAAGACTTACATTTCCTTATGAATCTCAAGCCTCCTAGCATAGGTCAGGCCTTTTCCACGGTGGACCCCCAGTCTTCTCCGTTCATTTGAAGCCTTGTTTGTTGTGAACTTTCGCACCTTTCATGGTGTTTCTTTTGTAGTAACTGCTGTTAGCACCATGTGCTTTTTTATCTTTTGAACAATAACTTATTATCTGTAACGAGGGTGTATGTATGCCCGTCAGACAATTTATGTTTATCAATCGTGGGTCGTTATATTTTATTGTATTTATTTATGTATGCACCTACAACCGTGCTTAGTAGGATAGCAGTGTGCTTTTCCTTTTGTGGAGTGGTTTATGACCCTTTCCACATTTAATTCTAGGGACTAGATAGCAGCCGTTGGCATGATCGTATGGGATTAGCCAATAGACTTCTCGAAGGGGTTAATTTTTGCAGGGATTATATTCCCACCCCTGAGCAGACTATCTGACCTATTGTCCAATTGTTGTAATATCTGGGCTCAAGTGTGGCATGATCCTGTTTTGGTCATCGTGACCTGATTGCCATACTATGTGTTGGCTTTTTGTATGTATTGTTTTATTATATAGGGTTCAAGTGTGGCCCATATAGATTTGACACTAAGATTTTGTCAAGTAGTCCTTCGCTTGTAACAGAGGGTTGCGACCCGCTCCGTTTTAGTCCAGAAGGTTTCGAGCGAATACCTTTGGGAAGTTAACGTGAATTTAATGGATGTATGCTTGATATCATATCGAAGGCTCATGTGTGGCCTGTAGCATCCTTTCGAACATTGAAACTTGTAACACCTAGTGAGTCAAATCTTTATAATAAATTGATGAGTCAAAAAATTTGACGGGAATTCATTACTTTCATTAATAGTGTAGGAAGATTTACATCATATTCATTATGAATACTTAGTTTGCTATACTTAGTAATTTTCCATTAGGCATGGGTAGTTGAAACAACGACCATAAAATTCCCAAAAAACTTGTGGAAATTCATACCATGTTGTGGAGATCGTTATGCTCAAGGTTTGTTAGACCTTTTATCTAGGATTAACACAACAATAATGATTAAACATGTACTATGCAACGGAATAATCGAACTATCATTATTATTGCTAAGGTTTATCGAACGAATCGTTATGCTCAAGGTTTGTTAGACCTTTTATCTAGGATTAACACAACAATAATGATTAAACATGTACTATGCAACGGAATAATCAAACTATCATTATTATTGCTAAGGTTTATCGAACGATTACAAACCCTAGGCATCCATTAGAGGACTTGATGCCTAGACATACACACACCCCTTTAATGACTACATTGGGAAGACCTGTATATTCAAAACCTACGCCTCTAATCTCTTTATATAATAGAGATTAGGGTTACAAAGAATTTAAAAATTAACATAAATAGTCCCTCATCTTTGTCTTCATAAGTTTCCTCCATCTTTCATCTTTTGTCAATATCAACTCATATTTAATTCCTAACACATGTCATGCCCGTTGGATGGTGCAACCGTAGCTAGGTTTTGAGCAATTTTCATTAGTAGCAGGCTTCCTTATTACACGACTTGTGTATGCTTCCTCAGAAGGTCGGATCTGTTTATCCAATTCGCGTTTGTGGACAATTTCTTTGATGGACCTTGTTCGTGCCTGCCTCTTGCGAAGTTCTTTTTTTCTTGTTTCGGACTCCTCAGCTTGTCCAATTTTTCCTCTCAGTGGAGCATTTTTGCTCCCAGCATTTGCTCTACAGTATTTTACTTGTGTGTATGGAGTTGTTGAATGCTCTCTTTGCCTGTTCCTAAGGAGGGCCCTTCGCTCTCTTAGGAGTGGAGTCGGGGGATCCCACTCCTATGCATAATGTGTTCCCAAATAAGTCCTTCAGCTTCTTTTTCCACAGTTGAAACTGAGAATGTTACTTCTCCCCAATCCTCAAAGTAATTTATTGCTTTGATGAGGAAATTTCTTCTTCTTGGGGACTTGGTTGGGGAGCCTACGATCTCGAACCACCATTTGCATTGAGCTACTACTATAGATGTTGCCTCACCTATTAATTCTGTTTCGTTTGTAGAGTAGCCACAACACTTCTTGCAGTCACGGACTGTTGTCTCCGCATCCTTGTGCATCGAAGGCCAATAGTAGCCGGCGTTGGTGATTTTCGAGATTATTTCTTTAGGTTCTGTACCGCAGTATTTCTGGTGTATTTCTTGAATGATATCACCAGCCTCTTCCTGGTTCATGCATCATGACCACGAGGATAGGAATGATCTCCTGTACAGGTTGCCGCACTTCACCATGTATTGCGGCACTTCAACCCGAATCCTCCTAATTTTTTATGGGCCCTTCGGGAGGAATCCATATATAAGGTATTCTCGAAATGGCACCACTTTTACCGTGCCCTTTCCGACCGCATCTCCTTGTATGGCAACTGCTCTCTCCGTTAGAACTTTTACCGATACTTTTTTCGCTAGGTATGTCATTGCCTTCGAAGCGAGTTTCTTTACTTTCGCAACTTCCTCTTTGGTCCGTTGGAATACATTTCGTTATCCATGCCTCGAACCCTCCTAGGAGTTTTGTGACTTCCTTGATATATTGCCTCATAGTAGGCTGCCTTGCTTTGAGGATACTTTCAACTTGTTTGGCGACAATCTGTGAGCCTACGCGAATTGCAATATGTCTGATCTTTGCCTCAGCCACGATCTTTAAGCCTGTTATGAGAGCTTCGTATTCTGCCTCGTACCTATTAGCTTTGAATCCGAATCGCAAGGCGTATGCATATTCCTTTCCTTCGGGGCTTATGAGCAGTAATCCTGCCCCTGGTTTGTCGGATTCCAGGATTCCTCTCGTGTATAACTTCCACACAATTTTTGAGGAGCGTATGTTATCCTCAGCCATTGATACTTCCTTCTTTATGATCTTGACGCTCTTCGTAGGGGTATCAGTGGTTGGTCGTGCTAACCCCGGCTTCTTTCATTCTCGGAACTTGATGCTGTATTTATTCATCTCGACTGCCCATTTGGCTACTTTTACAAATATTTATGGATTGTCCAACAGGTGCTTGACAGGTTTAATGGTCGAAACAAGAATAGCATGAGTATGAAAATACCCCCGAAGTTTTCTCGTGGCATATACTAAAGCCGCAATGATACTTTCTTCTTCTGAATAACCTAGTTCTTCGTCCAGGAAGATTCTGCCAAGGAAGTATATTGGTGCTCACTCTTTGTTTCTTTCCATGAACAATGTTGCGCTGATGCATTCCTCGGAAGTCATTTGGTCCATTACCAGTACCTCTCCTTTGATTGTGGTCGTGAGTGCTGGTAATGCTTTTATGGAGTTCTTTAAATCGTGGAATGCTCTTACCAGCCCCTTGTTGTATTCCAAAGCTCCCTTCCTATTGTTCCCTCTTGTTACTTTGTCGAAAGGTAACCATACTTCAGCCTTGTTTGGTATGAATCTGCTCACTTCCTCCAATTTCCGATTCAGCGTTTGGACATCCTTAAAAGTTTTTGGAGGTTTGAAGTTCATGATGGCTTGTACCTTCATGGGGTTTGCTATTATACCTTGCTTCGTGATGAGATCTCCCATGAAATGTCCCTCCTCCACTCCGAAGGAGCATTCTTCGGGTTAAGCTTCGCACCAACGGAACGGAGTCCTTCAAGAATTTCTTGAATATCTAGTAGAAAATCTTCCTCTGAATTACTTTTGATTGCTAATTCATCACCATGCTTCTCTAGGTTACCTCGTGTTTGGTTCTTGAAAAGGTTCTTTAACGATGGTTGGAGGGTACTTCTTCTATCTTCATGGTTGGTAACAATTTATCGATGGATCCTGTTGCTTCCTTAATCGTTTCCCCCCTTCGTCATAGTACCATTTGGACACACTTAAAAAGCATTTTAATTTGGAGTTAACGAGTGATTCGATTTAGTAAACTGCATTATGTCTTTCTAACACTTCTCTTTGCCTCTTTTTCCTCCCCTGTGTTTTACTTGGCATTCATCATTGGTGTTGGACCGTGTTTTAGTTGATATTATTGATTCAGGAGGTCGGGGATGATGATAATACATCATCTCCATGGTTAGAGAGAGAGTGTAGTGAGAGAAAGTAAAGCCTGGTTTTATTATAAGATAATGAAAGGGAAATAAATACACACAAGGCTCACTCCTCCATGGAAGTATGGAGGGGTATATATAGTCACTCAAACACATAACTTTACAATAATTACCCTTCTAGTCCATGTGTTTTAGGCTTACATAATAACTAATGTAATCCCGTCAATGTCGTTCCATTTACGTGTTAGGAGCATTCCCAACAATCTTCCCCCAATGGGACGACATAAGGGATTACTTACATCATTTCCTACAAGTACAATTATAAGTAAAATAGAGTCTTCATAAGGTCTTCAAATGCTGAGGATGAATGCAGTTTACGCTCTTTGTCTTCATCTTGTACCTTGGCTTGAGAACTTTTCTTCATTTGTAGGCACATGATGTAATATGCATGAACTGGATTAACTTCCTTCCAATTCATGCTGCATGTCTTTAGTGACTTCTTCATACACTTCTTTTTGGCGAAGTTTCTGAATCAGCTTCCCCCCAAACAGACAACCATCTTCAGCAGATTCGAAACTTTGATGTAGTTAACATGTCTTCTAACTTTTGAATTTTTTAGTACGCAGCGGAATTTGTAGATAACATCGTAAACCACATCAAGCAAATCTGACTAGTCACTGAATTACAGTTATACTAAATGCGGAAACTTCGTTCGGGGGTAACTTGCAAGAAATCAACAACATCTTTGTGACAAATGGTAATTTTCCCACTAATATTTTAATAATAAATGTTAATTTATTATTACCTGATTGACAAATTAAGCATTCATGTGCTTACACAACTATTTCGGGAAACAAACCCACACGCTGTAGCACACAGTAACTCACCAAAACTATTTAATCTCACCAGAAACAGTGATTTTTTCATTTTCTCACAGTTACAGACTATAACACAATAAAAGCGAGAGGTTATCTCATTTTTCCTGAAAAACAACACCACACGCATACCGACACCACATCAGTAACGAATTAATCTCAAGATTTATTTTAGAATCAACAAACTCTATTTTTATATAAGTTTTATAAAAGAGCTCTCAGAAATATTATTCTTTTCATTTACGTCAAACCGAGGCACCACGTTTACACCGGTGTTCAACGGGACACGGGGTACACACGGCACACCCTTTAATAATAAAACCAATCTTATACCCTACACTCCCCCATTTTATAATAAAACAAATGCTCCTTTTTATTTCCTGCTCTCCTCATCTTCTTTTCCCCTAGTCTGACCTCGAATACATCTCCCCCCCCTCACCTCCTCGACATCAACACCGAGCCATCACCATCTCTAGGTCACTTTCTCTTCACCCTAGGATCTCCAATTGCTCTCGGCTGCACCTTCCCAGGAGTCAACGAAACGGACAACCTATAGAGATGAAAGAATGATGGCGATCTTAGCTTGTTTTGGCTAGTTCCCATTCCCCCAAGACCTAAAGAAATATCGAAGACTTCTTCATGTGTTCTTTTTATTTTGATTCGATTCTGAATGAATGCACAACACAATATCTCATTCACAAGAGCTTTCCAAGATCTGCCAATTCGGGAATATCGATCTACAAATCATTGAGGTGTGTGGGTTTGCTTGGAATCGGGTCCAATCCGGGTTATAATTCAGTGTTACTCGATTGTGTTGTAAGATCTTGAACCCTCATTTTTTTTAATGTTGTATTCGAACACTCATTTGATTGTTGGAAAATCTATTGTTAAATTTTTGTGGTTAAAAGAAATCATTAAATTTTAATTTAAGGTCATAATAGTGATGATGTTTGTGTTGTTATTGTCGTGTGGCGAAGATTAAAACCAAAAACAAAAACAAAAATCAAACTGGGATTGGCTCGATGTTGGAAGGTGTATGTCCTAGGTTAGTATGTCCATATTTTTGCTTATTACCTTTGTCAAGTTACTAAGTAGTTAATGGAGTAGTCAAAGAGATAATGAAAATTAGCGTGAGGCTAAGTGAGTTAAGAACCAATGTGCTAAGTTTTCGAGTGAGACTTGTGTTCGGACTGGTTTGTGTTTAAGCGTGGTTTTGTGTTTGTGTTAAGTTTCGGATTTGGCTATGTTCATGCTCGAGTTTGTATAACATTCTAGCTTTTTGTTGAAAACTAGTAATGTCTTGCGTATACTTGCTCTTAGTGTGTCTTGGTTGTGTCGTGAGCCGTGAGGCCATGGATTTAATTCACTCGAGCATTTACTGATCTGCTCTTTTCATTGTTTTTGGTTCGACCCTTTGGTCATTAAAAACACCCACGGGGTGTTACTCTTGCTCGGTAAAACACGGGGTCTCAGACCCTCGTAATAAGGGCGGTTTAGGTTGTGTCTTGTTTACGAGGGTAGGCCGAGTTCATGTGCTCGAGTCCCCCCTTATGTTGCCTGCACAAGCTCTTATAACACAAAGGAAAAACACTGCTTTGTATATGTTCCAAAATTTGCGTGTTACTGGACCCTCAATTATACATAAGTGGGCTAAAGCCCTTTTTAACTTCAAAAGGGTTAGTGGTGATCAATTTTGCTAGACTAGGCCGCAGCCAATGTAGCAAATATAGAGTCCATATTTTCTTTTTTTTATCAGCCCAATTCGTTAAAACCCAACATATGAGTTAGTTGAATAGCCTGTTTTGAAACCCGAGGTATTGTCATGAATTGTCCAAATAATCCTTCTCGGTTAATTTAAAACTTTATACTCCACGACTTAGAAATACTTGACTTGCATCGACTAAAATCTCGTTACACATATATATTTTAAACCATACAACATATCTAAATAACTCGACATGACTTTTATAAACAAACCGACCAAGTTAGTTTGCTCCACAACTCTTTTATACATTTAACAACAATAAAGAACGATGTGAAAAACAAAACTTGTGAATTTAGACTCGTTCGTTATTATAAACCATTTATTCGATTACATATAAACTTGATGTATTTTGTCAAAGCTCATATAGACTTATTAGGTCATAAAACGACTAGTTAAGCAGACACAAACCTTATAACTTTTGTACCACAAGAAAGCAACACAATACACGGGTTATGCTCGGCTTTTATCAAAATGAACAAGTTTATCAAGTTTTATCAAGATTTATAAACAAAACATTATATATATATATATATATATATATATATATATATATATATATATATATATATATATATATATTATATATATAACCTCTATAAACTAGTTTTACATTACGAATCATTTAAATAAAACCATGATTAGTCCTACACTTCAAATATATCGTTAATAAATATTTCCAGAAACTACTTATATACTCTTATAGTCATTATTTTTTTTTACACCCTTAATAATAATGTTCCCACATTCCTACATGTCTAGTAGTGTTCGTAACCACTTTTCGTTCATCGTCTTACGGTTATTGTCAAATCAAAATCTTATCCGTCCTTGATATATCCATTGTCACACACTAATGCACTTCCAAGAGCCAATACCTCCAAATGCTAAGAAAACAATTTTTAAACTTAAATGCTGCCACACCAGCAACAATAACATAAACTCTATAAAACTCTTGAACTTAATTACATCTCGTAAATTCTTAAACTTAGTCTATGAACTAAAACAAACCTTACTAATCTAGGTCGCGTGTTGGTGCTGAACATTATCTGAACTATTGTATTATCTGACTGCTATTTGCTGAGGTGAGTTCATGACCCCTACTTCTACTGGCTTTTAAACTGTGTTGGGAGAGAATACATGCTCGTTTTAATTAAACTCAAAGACTGTTTATTTGGAAAATGTGAATTGTTTACTCAATATTTGACTGTTTAACTGAAATACTAGATTGTTTACTCGTATGCGTTATATGTATGCATGACACACACATTGACCAGGGGTACTGGACGAACACATATAACAGGACCGAGTGTAACGGTCACATGACCGGGTGTAACGGTCACATTACCGAGTGTAACAGAAATACTACCAAATGTAATGGTCATTACGAGTGTACTGATTAACCAAACAATATAAACTGGTGTTCCACATTTAAGAATACTAAAATCTATGAACTCACCAACCTCGTGTTGACACTTTAGCATGTATTTTCAGGTATAATGCGATAGCATGCTATTGGAGGCTTTTGGCATGGCATGACATGGTCATAGAAGACTCTGATATTTCCGCACCATATTTGGGACCACTTGAAATGTTGTAAACAAATCACTTTTGAATATGAAATCTATTCTAAATGGTTGAGGTAAAACCATTCTTTATACTTTGTGTTGTGATACCAATTTAGTAGCACCCAAACATGTATGCTTTCGCTAAACCAGATTTTGGGGGTGTTACTCATTGGTATCAGAGCTTAGGTTATAGAGAATTGGGTATTTTTAAAACCTAGACTATAACCACTTTTACAAAAACAAAACCCTATGACCGCCACATGCATGTCTGCCTGCCAAGCCTGTTGCCTTAATTACTGTTTTTACATGACACAACTATATGCCATGCTTTACCGTTTGATGATTTATATCATACATGACTTACACTATATACCAAAAGTATTTTCTACATACTTATATATATATATATATATATATATATATATATATATATATATATATATATATACCATACTTGTTGTAACACCCCAACCCGGCAAGGGTAGAAGTGTCACGAAAATGGTGACATATCAAAGGCAAGCATAACATACGACTTACATAATACAAATGGTTTACAATATTACAAAGGAAAATATACCAAATCTACGTAGCCATACATAAATGAATACTAAACTAAGGTATCGTCTTCAAAAGCTAATCTCTCATCCCAAAGCAAACCCAAGCTCCTGGCTTCCTACTAAAACCTGCCGCAGGAAAAGAAATGCGGCTGAGCTTAAAAACCCAGTGAACAGATATATAATAAACGGAAACCAAAATCAAATGGAAATGAACAGACATATCATAATGAATGAGATTTAGGAAAAAGAAATAAAGAGTAAGGTTTAGGACAGTCATCCACCACGAGCCCAAAACAAATCAAATCATATCATATCGTAACCATAATCTTCAAATCATATAGAGGGGAGACCTCTCAGATAATCAGATAATATGAGGGGTGTCCTCATTCTTCAGGTGGAGTAGCTAGCTCCCATATTTTGTGAAAGACGTGGATTGCACCCATCATCAGTCACCAAATCAAATCATATCATATCATATACAAAGCAAATCTAGGATGCATCCATTCACCCCCCAAACAAATCATATTGGCCATATCAAATCATATCATAGTGAGCTCATATCAAATCAAAATGGGGACGGTGTAACCAAATCACTAGGGCTACACACTAGTCATGCCATTGGTGCATCAATGACACGACCATGTTACCTTCATGGCTAGGAAACATATTTGGCTCGTAGTATCAAACTGGGGTCAAGGTTAAAGGTTCATATCAAAGCAAAGGTTCATATGTCATAATCATGGTCTAAATCTCAAGGTTCATATCACAGGGTTCATATAAGAGGTTCAGAAGTCAAAGGTTCATATCAAAGGTTCATGTCAAAGGTTCAAATGCCAAAGGTTCATATCATAGGTTCAAATCAAAAATCAAGAGGTCGAAGGCACCTTATTTAAAGGGCAGAATATCTGTACTTTATACCAATGCAAAGCACACACCAAATGAATAAGATTGAATGAACTCAGTTTCTCTCCTTCTTCACACCTAGAGGGGTAGACAAGTGTTACAACACTTTCCATTTTAAGTAACTTTCCATTTTAAATAGGTTTCTATATTTAGTAAGTTTCCACTTTTAGAAAGTTTCCTTACTTTGTAATATTTCCAAAATCCCATTTAGGTTAAGTTAAAATCAATTTATCCAAAGTTACATATTAAGCCCCTTGGTTTTCAAATTTACACAATGAACCCTTAGCTTATTAGGTTGTACGATTATAACCTCCAGAATACAAGATTTACAAAACAAGTCCCTCCAATTAATACTTTTACATATTTGGTTCCTTTATTTATAATCTTCATCTTTTACTTATTAATAATTACACATCAACCCCATTAATTACCAAAATGACTCAAAACACCTTAAATATGATTTATTACACGACTTAACCTCAAGTTTCATGATTTACCATTTATAACCCTTAGTTTTGGAAAATTAACAATTTACAACCTTTTACATGTCTTGACAGTCTTTTAGTATTTCCTAGACCCGTTTTAAATAATTTATAAACCATATCAAACCTTCGAAATAAAATCTATAAAAATTCACAGACGTTCCCCAGGGTCTTGAGTGTTTTAGATAATTTTTCCAGATTTTATTAAGTTGTCTAGGTACGAATTAAAAATCCTTTTCCCCAACCTGTTCCAGAACCGGATCATTTAAAAACACCCGACCATTATCCATCTGTTTACCCAGTCTAGAAAATTTATAAAATTCTACAAAAATTCCAGTAATTAGCTAACATGTGGTATATTACCCAGTTCAATGGATATGTTCTAAATCGTTATGGTTTTAAAATGAAAAATGAAAAACCCGGACTGTTTTCCCAGACTTCACAAATCCGATCAGACATGTGATTTCCCAAAAATCAAAAAGTAGCCTTCTAGGCTTCCAAAAATTACAAACTAAATTTTCCCAGGTAGCCACTTCATTGAACTTAGTTTTAGAATCAAAAACCGTCCCAATACCCATTCACATCATTGAGTTATAGCCGGTTAAAGTCAGTTAAAGATTCATCTCAGAAGCAGTTTTCAATATAACATGTAATTACTTAGGGTTTTCTTTATCCATTCATTGTTCTATATACCAAACGACTTTGGGTGAGTCCATAACACTTTAAGATCAATTCTTATCAGTTTATTACACATTCAAACCGAATTAATCCTCACCAAAACAGTTTGATCGATCCATGCTTTAAGTTTTAGGTTTTTCTTTTATATTATATATATACGTATACTACCAAACATAGATTATACCGAGTGTGGATTCGAACAAGAGAAGAGACACACGAGCAGAACACGAACAACACAATCAAAATCTCGATCTCCACCTGCTGTTGCTTGTTCACTTCCTGCAGCGGTTGCGTTTTCTTCTTCTTCCTTCTGCATTCGCGTCGCTGCTGCTGTTCGAAAATAGAAAAGAACACCGAGAGCTTTAGGGTTTTCGCGTTGAGATGCAGAACACGAATCATATAAGTCACAAACCTTGATTATTCCACCTGTTGCTCACCTGCTGCTGCTCGTTGTGGCTGCTGATCGAATGGACTAGAATGGTGGCGCCGGTTTAGGGTTTTTCGAAATTGGAGGATGGAGGCTAGGGTTTGTGTATTTTGTAGATTAGGGTTTGGTATAAGTGCACAGGAGAAATACCGTATATTATGGAGAATGGGCTGGTAGCATGGGCTAAACTCGGGCTTGGGTAGTATCTTGGGCGTGGGCTATATTTGGGTCGAAGGTGCCAATGGGTCGAAACATCTTCTAATGGGTCGAATGGGTTGCATGGTTCATAATGGTTTGATTATGGTCATGGATTAGAGGTCTACCCGACTTGTGTTTTGAGTTGTAGAAAGCTCGGATTCGAATCATAGGTGTTTAGGATTCTTGGTTTCGAAATCACAAAAGCCAAATTTGTATGTTCGGTTTTCAAAAGAAAGTGATACGAATCGAATTGGTTTAAAATTCTCGAATGGTTTAACGAAAATAGGTCAATAGAATAAGCCAAATGAGTTTACAAAATGTTTGGTTTTAAAGCTGAGGGTTTATCGGTTTCAAAACGGAAGAAACCGTCGAAATCTGACGAAATCTGACAAACGCGTTTTCCGAAACATTAACCGAATTAAATACTCAAAATATATTAGGTTTCGAAATTTTATTAGGGCAAAATTCGTATCTTCATACCTTATATTCGTATTTATAAATTTTTAAATTTATCCAGATTTTCCGGGTGTTATAATTCTTCCCCTCTAACAGAAAAATTTCGTCCTCGAAATTTGCAATGAATCAGAAGTGAAAGGATCGAAAACAAAATAGGGACATACCAGATCAGAATGCGGATAACTAGCTCGTATTGATTCCTCGGTTTCCCAGGTAGGTTCTCGCTCTGGGTGGTTTTTCCAAAGAATCTTTGCGAACAGAGATGAAACGAAATAGAAGACACAACGGACAGCGAATGGGAATGTAAAAAGACTTGTTTCTCATGACTCTTCATTGCCGATCCAAAAGTAACTTCCGTTCCCGGAAATGACATATCATACGGAATTCAGATTGCAAGGATCATATTCAAACATGACGAAGGGTTATCATATTCTCTCAGAAGAGATACAAGGATACGCAAGATTGTGATGGATATGCCGTCCATAGCATTCGATTAGACAAATCAGATGAGGTCGTACAGAAAATAAATTGTAGGTGATATCAAATGGAAGAAACTTATAGCAGAACTTAAGATTCTTATCGGAATTACATAGGTCAGCAACCGCGTACCGAGAATCCAAACGTATCAAATCGAATAACGGCGAAACAGATTAAGCGTATAGGTGGAACGAACCTAAATCTTACAAATGCGAAATTTCTCACATCTCTAATCAAAATTCTAAGGTTTCTAAAGTACTCCTCGAAATATCCTATGAACACAATGAGGGTACGTCATATGACGTAAGTATTATCATGTTCGCGAACCGTCATAATACCAGTATCATATGAGTATACCATCATGATGGTCATACTTTATCTCAAGTCGCGAACAGAACTACTTATCTTAACCACCTATCAGTCTTTCTACCTCCTAAGGTTGGTCCAAAACAACCATCACTACGGATTCTAAATCGGAGGAATTTGAACGTACAAATAGCGTAACGAAATGTATACACCTCAAAATGAAACTCGTCGTCGAGACGTTAGGTCTTCCACCATTCATCATCCTTCTCATAACGAACCAACGTCCAACACATGCATAATGAACATCGCACGGAATTTCTAATAGGGAAAAGGCTCATTCAAGATCTTATCGAAAAGGTAACGGAAACTTGAGTGGTCTAAGAGGAAATGAATTACGTCTTCAATATCTTCATCCTTTACAAAAATCAAATCTTCCGAATCCAAACGTTTACTACAAAATTTCATCCATTCAATTTCATGATCTCGAATCTTTTCAAATTCCAAGTAGTCGCTCTCTTGTCTAATCATACGATCATAGGGTGCAAAGGAAGTCATAAACTTGAGTCTGGTTCCTCAAGTCTTCGACACTTCTTCTTGACACTTCGGTGTGGTAGCATGAATCTCTTACGTGATCACCGTGCATTCCTCCATTGGCGAGTCTGCTTCAGCTCTCAATTCATCTTAGTACAACTAAAATGACTAGAGAAACAAGGTTGCGTGCCTCCTACAGGTCTTCTAACATGATTCAGAATTCACCAACTCAAACTGCTGTGGACTTCCTGGTTTATGTGCTGAAAGCTCATCTTCTACGGTCTGGTCGTCTTGATGCCCAACTGAAATCTCTACGTGCTGCTTGAGGTATAATTGAGTCTCATCTCAGTCTATCTTCTCCTCACATGCTTCTCTCTTGGTAACGCCTGTTACGAACCTCTTCTGCACATCTTCTACAAGGTTTCTAACTCTGACAATGGTCTTCAGTCTTGGTCCTTTTTGTGGAAACTCTTTAGTCATCGGATACCTGGTGGTGTTATTTGCTACAATCTCTGATCATCAAGTGAATCTATTCTTCTAGAGCAAAGGGTCGGTTCACTTCATACTAAAAATGGTCAACGTGTTCCTCAAACATACTGTCATACTATGACAATTGTCCGAATACTTACGAAAACATGAATCTTCTAGCCAATACAATTGACATCATTCAAAACTCATAGTGGTCACATGGGTACTAAAGCAACTTCAGGAAATCTTCTTAGAGAAAACTTCATCTCACAAATCTTTCTCTTCACAAATCAAATTGTAATGCTTCGCGGAACTTAATCTCAACTAATCAACTTCCTTCTCAGATGTTCTTGTGGTTGCTTCTTCCGTCTTTCAAACTCAAATAAGGTCGTCTGCTACGGAGTTTCAAAGATATAATGAATCAAATATTGATACGCGGAAATGGAATAATGATTACGGTTAAATTCACGATGGTCAGTGCACCACCGCACACTTCTCTCTTTCTTCTTCATAACCCAACAGGAGCATTCAAGAGATCACTGAAGTGAACAAACTCATATCCCATCAGTTCCTACAATCTCTTAACTTCTTTAATATCGTGGTTTCGCTAATTCAGATTAGTTCAATGCAAACTTTACTTCCCAAACGGATCTCAAAAGGTTCATCAGAAGCACCAGAAATTCGTACAACAACTTTCAAATGCCGGAGCTTTCTAAGAGTGGATACTAACAGGTGTTAGGAGAAAATTTGAAATCAAAGAGGTCAGAGTATGTGCTTCATAGCAACAATAATCTTAACAGATTCAAATGATTGAGAATATCATAGTAAAATATGGTGAAGCAGATTGTTAAGGGTCGCATTTCAAATATTGCAGTCCATGATAGCTTTACAAAAACCATCAATCCATAATCAGGAGACCTCAAAGTCAAATACATCCAAAGGGAAACGGATTCTCAAAGCGAATGTGGTTGTCAAATCATACGGATAGTTCACATAATCAAATTTGGGTACATGGTTCATCAAAGTGTGGGATGGGAGAGTATTAGAATATATCGTGAACAGTTCAATGGATTGAAATCTTGTTTAGCTTATAACATAGGAATGGTAGGGTGCACTGATTGTAATATGAACATCGTTTAACTGTCTGAGGTGAGATGTAAGGAATATCAGTTATTAGCATCAACATGCTCAGATAACAATTCCGAACTGGACAACTACCAATATCAAATCCTTCCAAAGGAAATTGGTTAACATACAAGGTTCATCATTAAAATGACGGGAGGTAAGACTTCCTCGTCTTCCGAGACAAACGTTCTTATAAGGCATGACTAAAGGCAAAGGCAAGATTCAGAGTGATGCGGAAGCAAATACTACTCACATGGATGTCCTAGACTACCCATTCCTCACCGGTTATGACTTATGTTTCTATGGGAAAATCTTACGCAGCTTCGCAAAGGTTGTCCTACGAGCGCCTACAGTGGAAACTTAGGGGTCCTAACTTACACAGGCCAAGGGTAGATGTACTACAAGTCGTAAACCTGGCTCTGATACCATAATTGTAACACCCCAACCCGGCAAGGGTAGAAGTGTCACGAAAATGGTGACATATCAAAGGCAAGCATAACATACGACTTACATAATACAAATGGTTTACAATATTACAAAGGAAAATATACCAAATCTACGTAGTCATACATAAATGAATACTAAACTAAGGTATCGTCTTCAAAAGCTAATCTCTCATCCCAAAGCAAACCCAAGCTCCTGGCTTTCTACTAAAACCTGCCGCAGGAAAAGAAATGCGGCTGAGCTTAAAAAGCCCAGTGAACAGATATATAATAAACGGAAACCAAAATCAAATGGAAATGAACAGACATATCATAATGAATGAGATTTAGGAAAAATAAATAAAGAGTAAGGTTTAGGACAGTCATCCACCACGAGCCCAAAACAAATCAAATCATATCATATCGTAACCATAATCTTCAAATCATATAGAGGGGAGACCTCTCAGATAATCAGATAATATGAGGGGTGTCCTCATTCTTCAGGTGGAGTAGCTAGCTCCCATATTTTGTGAAAGACGTGGATTGCACCCATCATCAGTCACCAAATCAAATCATATCATATCATATACAAAGCAAATCTAGGATGCATCCATTCGCCCCCCAAACAAATCATATTGGCCATATCAAATCATATCATAGTGAGCTCATATCAAATCAAAATGGGGACGGTGTAACCAAATCACTAGGGCTACACACTAGTCATGCCATTGGTGCATCAATGACACGGCCATGTTACCTTCATGGCTAGGAAACATATTTGGCTCGTAGTATCAAACTGGGGTCAAGGTTAAAGGTTCATATCAAAGCAAAGGTTCATATGTCATAATCATGGTCTAAATCTCAAGGTTCATATCACAGGGTTCATATAAGAGGTTCAGAAGTCAAAGGTTCATATCAAAGGTTCATGTCAAAGGTTCAAATGCCAAAGGTTCATATCATAGGTTCAAATCAGAAATCAAGAGGTCGAAGGCACCTTATTTAAAGGGCAGAATATCTGTACTTTATACCAATGCAAAGCACACACCAAATGAATAAGATTGAATGAACTCAGTTTCTCTCCTTCTTCACACCTAGAGGGGTAGACAAGTGTTACAACACTTTCCATTTTAAGTAACTTTCCATTTTAAATAGGTTTCCATATTTAGTAAGTTTCCACTTTTAGAAAGTTTCCTTACTTAGTAATATTTCCAAAATCCCATTTAGGTTAAGTTAAAATCAATTTATCCAAAGTTACATATTAAGCCCCTTGGTTTTCAAATTTACACAATGAACCCTTAGCTTATTAGGTTGTACGATTATAACCTCCAGAATACAAGATTTACAAAACAAGTCCCTCCAATTAATACTTTTACATATTTGGTTCCTTTATTTATAATCTTCATCTTTTACTTATTAATAATTACACATCAACCCCATTAATTACCAAAATGACTCAAAACACCTTAAATATGATTTATTACACGACTTAACCTCAAGTTTCATGATTTACCATTTATAACCCTTAGTTTTGGAAAATTAACAATTTACAACCTTTTACATGTCTTGACAGTCTTTTAGTATTTCCTGGGCCCGTTTTAAATAATTTATAAACCATATCAAACCTTCGAAATAAAATCTATAAAAATTCACAGACGTTCCCCAGGGTCTTGAGTGTTTTAGATAATTTTTCCAGATTTTATTAAGTTGTCTAGGTATGAATTAAAAATCCTTTTCCCCAACCTGTTCCAGAACCGGATCATTTAAAAACACCCGACCATTATCCATCTGTTTACCCAGTCTAGAAAATTTATAAAATTCTACAAAAATTCCAGTAATTAGCTAACATGTGGTATATTACCCAGTTCAAAGGATATGTTCTAAATCGTTATGGTTTTAAAATGAAAAATGAAAAACCCGGACTGTTTTCCCAGACTTCACAAATCCGATCAGACATGTGATTTCCCGAAAATCAAAAAGTAGCCTTCTAGGCCTCCAAAAATTACAAACTAAATTTTTCCAGGTAGCCACTTCATTGAACTTAGTTTTAGACTCAAAAACCGTCCCAATACCCATTCACATCATTGAGTTATAGCCGGTTAAAGTCAGTTAAAGATTCATCTCAGAAGCAGTTTTCAATATAACATGTAATTACTTAGGGTTTTCTTTATCCATTCATTGTTCTATATACCAAACGACTTTGGGTGAGTCCATAACACTTTAAGATCAATTCTTATCAGTTTATTACACATTCAAACCGAATTAATCCTCACCAAAACAGTTTGATCGATCCATGCTTTAAGTTTTAGGTTTTTCTTTTATATTATATATATACGTATACTACCAAACATAATTATACCGAGTGTGGATTCGAACAAGAGAAGAGACACACGAGCAGAACACGAACAACACAATC